>CM021106.1:178447694-178577691 GCA_007115665.2 Sequoiadendron giganteum | reverse complement strand
CTAGCTATTTTTATAGATTTAACTACCTCATGTGTGGAAGCATATATGGATGACTTTATAGTTCATGCACAAATATTTGAAGAAGAACTCGAAAGTTTGAACAAGGTTTTACAAATATGTAAGGATCATAAGTTATCTTTGAGTCATGAAAAGTGTTCCCTTATGATGACAAAAGGAATTTTTCTAGGACACCACATTTCTAAATAGGGAATAAAATTTGATCCTAAGAAAGTAGAAATCATTTAACAAATTGAGATCTCTAAAAATAAAACTGGTGTTTGCAGTTTTCTTGGGCATGTTGGGTATTATAGAAGATTTATTGAGGGGTTTAGTAAAATTGTTGAACCTTTGTTTACATTTCTCAAGAAGGATGTGGAGTTTTTATGGACAAGTGATTGTCAAAAATATTTTGAGACAATTAAACAAGCCTTAACTACTTCTCCAATTATCAAAGGACCTATTTGTGGAGTTCCATTTCATATACATACTGATGCATCCAACTTTTCTATTGGTGCATGATGCAGGAGCATCTGGGGTGTAAGGCAATCTTCCATCACCAAAAATAATGTTGTTTTAGTTTTCTTTAATTTTTAATAAGGGCTTAGGGGTTAGGAGAATAATATTTTAATTTGCAACAATGTAAATTCCCTTGGTGTGAATTTGTAAATGTAAATCGGATGGGAAATAAGTCTTGGTGAAACAGCGAAAGCATCTTGGAGGGGAATATGCCTTTTGGGTGTCCACTTTTTGAGAAGTTCAAAAGTATTGTTTGCATGTACATGTGTCATAAAATTTCATAAAATAGGCTGCAAAATAATCTTGCATGTTTCTTGCATGTTGACCACAAGCTTTGCATGTCTGGGGTTGTATCTATGAGACCCAAGTTTAGTAAAATGACCATAACTTTCTCATACGGTAACAAAATTAAGAATTTCAAAATAATTCAAAAAGCTGAAAATGAGGCGCAACAAACCTAGAAGACCATTTTAAAAGATTAATATATATGATAGAGTAGTAATGGCAGAAAGTAATGGGTTTTTATGTGGTTTTGGAAAAACCATAGTGGTTTTCCTTAGTCACAAATTTATATATTCAAGCATTATAATTTTGGAAGGTGGCTCTAGGAGTTTAATATGTGAGATGTAGATATGTTTTCAGATTGAAGAGAGGATTTGAAGACTCCATTGTTGCAGATTTTTATTTCCATAGAAGCCCATTGTTTGGGAGCTAGTGAGCTCCATATTTGGAGAGATAGTGAGCTAATGAATTTTGTGTGAAGGGAGCTTGAGAGATTCAACTAAAAGAAGGTTGGAAGAGACCAAGAATAATTTTTTGTTGCAGGTTTGAAGGTGTGCTACAACAACAAGAAGATTCATTGTTTTATGGTTTTTTTGCAGCAGTGATTTCTAATGATGAATGCAGGTTGAAGGAGCTAGAATCTAGGCAGGAAGTTGGATTGAAGGAGATCCATTTGGGGATTGATCCTTTTTGTTTTGTACCAGTAATATTTCATATTTTTAATGATTTTCATCAGCTCATATGGTTGCACAACCATTTAGTTTTATTTATGCTATGTAACTCTTGAATTTCTAAGAGATTTTGAATGAACAAAGAAGAAAACTTATTGCAGACTTTTGTTGTTGTTGCAAACAATTGTTAAGTACATTTTTTTTGTTGAAATTTTATGAAAAAGGGTTGGTTCTATTTGCATCAGATGGTTGCCATGGATATTTTTATAGACTTAACTACCTCATGTGTGGAAGTATATATGGATGAATTTGTAGTTCATGCACAAACATTTGAAGAAGCACTTGAAAGGTTGAAAAAGGTTTTACAAAGATGTAAGGATCATAGGTGATCATTGAATCATGAAAAGTGCTCCCTTATGATGACATAGGGATTTGTTCTAGGACACCACATTTATAAATAGGGAATCAAAGTTGATCCTAAGAAATTAGAAATCATTTAACATATTGAGATCTCTAAATATCAAACATGTGTTCATAGTTTTCATGGGCATGCTGGGTATTACAAAATATTTATTGAGGGGTTTAGTAAAATTGTTGAACCTTTGTTTAAATTTTTCAAGAAGGATGTGGAGTTTTTATGGACAAGTGATTGTCAAAAATATTTTGAGACAATTAAAAAATCCTTAACTACTTCTCTAATTATGGAAGGACCTGTTTGGGGAGTTGCATTTCATATACATACTGATGCGTCCAACTTTGCTATTGGTGCAATTTTGGGATAGAAAGATGAGAATGAAACAATGCATGATATCTACTATGTTAGTAAATATCTAAATCTTGTAGAAATAAATTAGACAACAACTGAAAAGATTTTTTAGCTGTAATATATGCAATTAATAAGTTTAGGCACTATATTATTGGTTACAAAATATTCATTCACATAGACCATGCTGCTATTAGATATTTGATGAATAAAGCTATATTAGGTGGACAAATTATAAGATCACTATCATTATTGCAAGAATTTGATGTGACCATAATAGATAAGCCTGGTAAAGATAATGTTGTTGCTGATTTCCTTTCAAGAATTGTTTTGTAGGGTGATCAAGAGCTAGTAGATGACACATTTTTAGATGAACACTTGTTTGCAATATCAATTCATCCTTTGTGATTTTTTGGTCTTGCAAATTATCTCATAATAGGGAAGTGTCCAAATCATTTTAATCCTAAGCAGAAAAGGAGATTAAATCATTAAAGTTCTAGATTCCAATGGAGAAATGGAATGTTTTGTAAGATGTGTCCATATCATGTTCTTCATAGGTGTGTTTCTGAAATAGATGTTTATGATGTTATACATGCTTGTCATCATGAGCCAGAAGGAGGACATTATTCAATGATCATAACAGTTCATAAGATTGTAGGAGCTAGTTATTTTTTGCCAACTATGACAAAGGATGTTTCATTCTTTGTTAAGCATTGCGATGAATGCCAGTGGATGGGAAGACCTACACCAACAATGGAGATGCCATTACAACCACAGATAGATCTAGAAACATTTGAAAAATGGGGAATTGATTTCTTGGGACCTTTTGATCTGCCTTTTAGAGGACAACATTATATTCTATTTTTCACAAATTATGTTACAAAGTGGGCCGAAGTGAAAGATTTGCCAACAGTATGGGAAGATAAAGTAGCTTGTTCTCTGTATGAACATATTCTTTAGAGATTTTAGTGCACCAAGGGAGATAGTGCTAGACCAAGGATCAAAGTTTGTGTCTTCTATGATGGAAGCTTTTACGAAAAATACTAGATGACACACAAGAAATCCACACCATATCATCCTCAACCGAATGGGTAAGTCGAAGTTACTAACCAAGAACTAGAAAATATCTTGACAAAGACAGTTTTATTAAGAAAAATAGACTGGGTAGAAAGGTTGGATGAAGCAGTCTGGGCTTACAATACAACCTAGAAAACTACCATAGGATTCTCTTCGTATGAGCTAGTGTATGGGAAAACTCCATTCATGCCTACTGAGTTTAAATTATAGACATTAAAACCAACATTGGATGTTGGTACTGATTTGTCTCAGGAAGAGAAAAATAGGATTCTATAGTTGAACTGATTGAATGAAATGAGAATGGAATCTCTTCAACGCACAAAAATAATCTAGAAGCAGAGGAAAGAATGGCATGATAAGCACATTGTGACCATAAAATTCAAGAAGGGAGATTGGGAACTACTATTTGATTATAGATTCCAAGAGTTTAAAAGGAAATTCCATACAAGATGGTTGGGACCCTATGAAATTGATCAAGTTTTTGAAAATGGAGTTGTTCAACTAGTACCAACAGATGTAGAAAGAAGGATTATGCTAGTTAATAGTCATCATTTGGAGATATATCACAAACCAACATCAAGAGAGGAATTTTATCAGATTTATAGCATAGAATTGAGCCTTTTTTGGTGGAAGATATTTCATCCATAGGAGAATGAGCTTTTGAATAATATTTTGGAGAAAAATATGAATAAATAAGGTAGATTGAAAATAAGAAATGATAGTTTACCTTATGAATAAAGAAGATAAATTGTAAAATAGAAATGGTGGTTTATCTCCCCCCCCAAAAAAAGAAGGAATGGTTGAAAACCAGAAATGGCGGTCTTTATGGATCAACTTTAGTTTGCTCCTGATGGCCCCTGATGACTCTTGATGTTATCAAAGGTTCTCAGTAATAAACCTTCTTAATTCCAAGCTCTCTTTGATTGGCTTGATGGAATATTTTCCAATTGAGTTAATTTGCATGCTCTAGTTGACTTCTGCATTAAATAAAAGGTATGCATTTAATTGTAAGCACTATTTTTGAAGTATTATTTTCTAGCTTAGTTATTATGATGTGAAGTTGAGTAAAGGTTTTAAGTATAGAAATCTCTACCAAATTGTTATTAATATTGTAATAAATATGTATTAATTATTGTAAAAGATGATTGAGAGATAAGGATGTGACATTTAAATGGCTTTCGTAATAATTTCAAGTAACAAAAAAGATCTTCATATGATCAATGCCAATGAATTTTCTTATGTCAGCACCATCACCAACTTTGCAAATCAAAATGAAAAGTACATGGTTGTTGTGTGTGAATCATCCAGAGGGCATAAAGAGAAATTAATAATTGATGATTTGACATGATGTGTGATTTTTGAAAAGTTGTTGCATCTGAGTGAAGAAACACTCATTCTTTATTTTGCTCAAATAATTTGTGGCTGCCATTTTCTTTGTCGAGTTAGAGAAGTGAGAAAAAATGGGAAATAAGAGAAATGCAGAGCCTAAAATTTTTAGTTTAGACCCTGAGACAGAAAGATTACTTAGAGAAGTTGGATGGCTTGATATTATTCAGATGTATGAGAATTTTGAGCTTGAATTGGTTGAGGAATTTGTGAGAAATTTTCATATTATTCTTACTAGAGTCAAAGGGGAAGTAATAGAAGTCAATCCTGCTATTATAAGTGAATTATCTAGTATTCCTGCTGAAGGAGAACTAGTAAATAAGGGACATATTAGTTTTGAAGAGTTAGTTTCAAAATTTCATGAGGAACTTGGAAGGCAGCCTAAAATTCAGTGGCACAAGAGAATTCAGAGGGGAATAGCTCGCAATAGCCTAGAGGAGCCCTGTAAAACCGTTATGTGGTTAATGAAGTTCTTCACCTACGAAGGATAGTATGACACAATATTGGGACTAGGAATGTGAATGCTGATGCATTTAAGGTATGGTAATACTAGACCTTTTGCAAAAATCAACCTACCTTCTTTTCTATTTTCTCAAATCTCTTTTATGATATCTAGAATAAATTCTAGGGGTACATCATCTATTAGATATCATATTTTAATACATTTGATTATTAAGCACCATTTTATGAGGAAAGAGTCTAGTAGAGAAGGATGGCTGGAATTTTTGTCAAATCCCACTATTAAACATGAAATAAAACTCAAGAAGGGACCTACAACAAAAAGGGTAAAAATTGAAAAAGGAGAATCTTCTCGAAGACCTGGCAGAAAATGAAAAAGAGAGCTACAGGAATCTGTTTGGGTTACCCGCAGTACTTCTAAAAAGAAAAAGAAAAAGTTGCAAGAAGAAAACCCTAGTACTGTTGACACCCATGTTCCAACTCCTGACGATTTACTAGAACAAACCCTTGAAGCTCATTAGTACACTTTAGAAGTCCATGATAATATTCAAACTCTTGTGCAGTCTCCTAAACAAGCTGTTAGCCCTTCTCAAGCCACATTTCCATCTCTAGAAAGAACCCCTATCATAGAATCCCATGGCTCACTTCATGAAAAACAATCTCCTAATATTTCAAAAGAGAATAGCCCTACTAAAGGGTATGATAATCAAATGAAAGGAAAGGAAGCTTCTAATGAATTTGAAGATGAGGAGGCCTAATCTTCTCCTCCATATTTGCCAGTTTTTGAAAGAACAAAGGGTAAAGAGCCAATGGGTGAAGAAGAAAAATCTCCTAAAATGAAAGAAAGAGAAGGAATGGAGGAAGAAGAAGAGTTAGAAAGAGAAATGGTGATATCAAGAATTGAAGCAGAATTAGAGGAAGATAAAATAAAAAATTAGTTTCTTGAAGAGAAATTAAAAAGGAAAGAAGAAGAGTTGCAATAATCTATGATTAAAACATAACAATTGAAAAAGGAAATGATAGAAAAGGAAAATATTTTGCAAGGATAGTTAAACAAAATAGACAAGGCTAATGCATAGGCATTAGCAAGTGTAGAGGAAATAGCAAGGTTAAGTGCAAAGGAAATAGGAAGGTTGAGGGAAGAGTTAGAGGGAAAAGAGGAATGATTCAGACAACAATCGAGTAAATTACATTCTTATGAGGCTTCCACCTCAGCTACTCCAATGAGATACCTTTCTCTAACAACAATGAAACCTAACAAGAAAATTATCAATCGAGAAATCAAAATCAACAGTTAGAGAAAGAAAGAGATGAAGCAAATGAAAGGTCTTAGTTAGTTGTAGAACTATCCTCTACAATACTGTCCATGAGAAAACTATTAGGTTTATATGCATTATTTTTTAGGGAAAGATTTATTCAATGCAAAATTAATCAACTAGTTCTGAAGAAGAAAAATGATTATGACAATGATAGTGAATTTCTTAAAGAATTTTATAGCAGTCATCCAACTATTCAGAATTAGATGTGTGAATATTCTCAACATGGTTTTCTTCTTGGTCAATTTCCTCAATATTTTTTGAATGTTTTTATAGGAGAATTACAAATCAGGTCTTTTGTATCATTGTTGCAGAATCAAGTTGAATGGGAAAATTGGGTAGCTCAGTACAAAGATGCACAAATGAAATTGGGTATTTGTATGAGAGATGAAACCCCTTGGTCAAGGACTTTCAGAGCTAGATTCAAATATTTTGCACTATCACATAATGTAGCACTAATTTAGAAGTGAAATCTATTTGAAAGCATTCATGTTGTTAAAAAAATTCAAGATCACCTTCCATACATAGCTTTGGCTACAACAAGAGATGGGTTCCACAACATTCTAGCACCATTGAGAATAAGAGAACCCATCTAAGCAAGAAATATTACCTGGAGTCTCACTAGAGTGAGAAATTTGATAGATATCATAAAAGAGCAGAAAGCCAATAGGATTGGAATAAGATTCAGACCACCCTTAATCATAACGTGTGCACCTACATTAGATGCATCACCACAATTCATAGGGGGAAGTTGTAGAGATTGGGTGCAAGAAATTGAAACACTGAATGGATATGCTCATCGTAGGACCTACTTAGAATATATGCTGCAATATTTTGATTTGGTTGACTTGGTTACCTAGATTTTGATGGGAAACATAAATTTTCTAGATGCTCAACCATGATGACATGGTTGATAGCAAGAGGGGGAGAATGATGAGAGTTCAAAATGACACTTTAAATGATCATTTTATATTTACAAATACTTAATTATACTGTTAATTAATTATGTTAGTGGTAGAATATATACTAATATGTTTGCTTATTTTACCTTATATTTAACTAATTAGGGGATATATTAGAAATAATAGTTTGCATTGAATGTGTTGCTTTTAATGATTTTAATGATGGAATAACTATGTAATTTGAAATCTTTGTTGTCACATTAGCATCCTATTTTTGAGGATTCCATTTAGGTGATTAAATGCTTATTTTATGAGATTGATTTGTTAAACTCTTTGTTTAACAACATGGAATCAAGTGTGCTCCTGATCACTCTAGCTGGATACTAATTCATCATAATTTTGAATAAACTTCTCTACTTGATTTCAAAACTTCTAGTTCTAGCTCTTATGTGGTGAAATTCTCTTTTATACTTTAAGTGCTATTTTAGTTTTAGTTTTCTGCTTTCTATTTTGGCGGGTAGCGCCATGATTTTGAATTCAAATAAGGGATATTCCTTAAATATCCATCCTTAGAGTTAGTCTAGAGTTAGATAATTTTTTTGCTCAAACATTGTAATATTTGTACTACACACTTTTTTTCCACTTACCTATTTGGGCTAATTTGAATGCAAATAAGGAGTTAATTCAAATATTGGTGTTAAAGGTCCCACTAGAGGAAGAGCAAGGTCCTCTCAACCAAAGAAGGTGACCTTGTGTATTGTTCTTTTTATTCAGTTTGTATCAATTGGAAAGTTAAGAATCTTGATTTTTTCTTAATCATTGTTAGTAACTATATTTACTCATACTTTTTAGATCAGTTCATTGTGTTTTCAAGATAGCTCATTATGCTTCACTGTAGATTAACATTCATTTGTTTACAATAGATTTAATTGTTGTTCATAGGAATTAGACTTAATAATTATTTTCAAATGCATGATGGTTTTAATGGAATTAATAATGATGACTGGTGGGAAGATTAAACTGAAGCTTATTTGGAATTTACTCATGGAAATTAGTGTTGTTATTTTCTAGATTAATATTTATTTCCTCACAAGCATAAAATAGACTTTCTTTTCAAGTAAATTTAAATTCTGAATTTTAGATTAAGAGTGAATTTAGTTATATCTTAATTTTTCCATGAATAAATTTCAATTAAGTCACGTGGAGTCTTAACTAAGTTAGTAGAGTATGAATAAACATTAGTTAAGGGATAAGATAAAGTTATTCTTTAGAAACTAGTTGCTGAGTTCCACTTTTGAGAGCTCCTGAAGGCTCCTGAAGGAGACATACCGAAATCAAAAGTCACTGTTTACAGTGCAAAACCCCCAAATCTGTGGAGACATCCTTATCACATATAGCTCTAAGAAACACTCGGTTTGATAATTGAAAGATTAAATGATGCAAGAAGCGACAACAATGACCTTGACCATTAGAACCCTCAAACTTTGAAAGAGTGATATATATGTGCACTAGACAAAGATGCCAAAACACCTCCATATTCTTTCTCCTTGTCTTATTCCCCTAGAGTAGAGTCTTATGGATCATGAAATTCATCATATTATTTTGACTTGGAGTCTTTGTCAGAGGTAACCTCTATGAGTGAACTTGTCCCTTTCTAAGACATCTATGTTTTGGAACCCATGGTTCTTTGTAGGAGAAGAAAGTATTCTTCCTTTAGAGCTCATTCCTTGTCTCTTCATCTACCTTCTTTTCCATATTAGGAGCTACATTATTGGGTGCAGGAGCTAGTGCAAGTTGTGACCACTTTTGAAATTCCATCTAATGCCAGGTTTTAGGTTTTATTTGTTGAGGAAATTGATTCTTAGGAATTGATGGTTTAAGGTTTAAAGCCATTTTTATAGCCTTCCAAAGAGAGACAAGTGCAAAGGATTTCATAAAAACCTTGAGAGGTTCAGTGAGTCCTGAGATGAAAAGATGCACTATCCTCTTCTCTGATAGTTTCAAAACCAAATCACCACCACATTTTGAAATTATATAATATAATCATCATCTGAATTGTTCTATTTGATCATAGCCAACTTGCTAAAATACTCTTCTTCATCATTCAGTTTAAATCTATCAATTATCCTCTTCTTGGATTCATCAAATATTTGTATCTGATCATGGCCTAGAGTAGTGCAACCATGAAACTACCATGAATATTCTTATGCTTATAGATTTAGGGATGAAAATTGAACTGCATATTTCTCAATCATAGGGTTGAGCATGAAATAGGTTTCCATCTTTTGCAATCAAGATCTTTTCAAGATCTTATTACTCCCATCAATGTAAGCCATTGCAAGATTTCCTAGCTTGTTCTTCAGTTCCTTGCTCTTGTACAATCCTTTCTTCTATGATTTTATATTCCTTGGAGCTTCCATGTATTCTATTCCCATCTTGTGCTTATGTTCCTTGCTAACTTTGAGAGATGTGTGAAGGAAAGAGATCTAAAAGCAAGTGCTAAAATTGAAGGCACTTTGGTGTCTACTTTTCATGCTAGACATGAGAAGAGCTATCAGATCACTGATAGTGGATTCTCTAATCATATGACTGGTGGTAAGAGTAATTTTGTTAAACTTGAAAAATATGAAGGAGGACTAGTTAGGTTTTTTGATGATACATTTGTTAAGATATGTGGAAAAAGTGTTAGAATTGGCTATGGATGCCAAGATCTATGGACCAAATAGAAAGCACAAAGAAGAGAGAAAATAATATGACAAGAATAAATTGTATTCAATGTCAATGATAATGGAATCAATGTGATTTTACAATGAGAGACCCCTTGGTTATATAGCCAAGGTGAGAACATAGGAGTGCATAAGATTATGACAAGTGTCGTAATCTTATGACATGAGACAACAATGAAAAGCTATCACTCCACCTAAAGTGGAAAGGTGATAATGTGATAATCACCACAAAAGGTGGAAACCTAATCACATGATATGTACATGAAAGGTGGAGGTGATAAAGTAATAAGAAGATAAGTCCACCAAAGGTGGAAATTCTCCAACAAATCCTATGTGGTCCCTAAGTAAACTTAACTAAGGTGTAATTATGACCTAGGACAAGGTACAAAATATTTAATTACACCAACACCCCCCCTTAAGTGAAACTTAGGGAGAATGTACACAAATGCAAACAATGCAAGATGGGTCCTAGCAACTAGGCCATGCTAGGTACCCATGTACAAATGCAATGCAATGCAATCTCTCACAAATGGAGAAATGGAGAAAACCTAGTGGGACAAAACTCCTCCCCAAAAGAGAGATGAAATACAATAGATGAAATGCTCTCAATGATGCATGAGAAGGTCAAAACCCCATGTCAGGAAAAAGAGCCCCCCATAAGAGAGAAGTAGAAGAGAGACAAGGCCGCCCCCCCTCAATGTTGAGTCTCCTACAATGATGGTAGAAGCTCGACATTGAATGCTGAAGATGATCCAATTTCATCGAACAACGTTCCTCCCCTTAGGAAGAAACAAAACCAAGGATGTATGCAGGATGTATGATGTCTCTGAATGATGCTCAAGTGTCTCCATGTCGATGCCGAAAGATGACACACTCCAAACAGACATTCTAGGCCACACTGCTGAAGAGTACAATCCAACATCTAGTAGAGAAGAATGTAGAAAATGATCCAAAGAGAATGATATCCCCTCCAAATGTTGTCCAAAAGTATCCACACTCACGCCAAACTACAAAGAATGATCATGTAGAGAATGAACAAGAGGGTCAGAGTGTTCCCTCACAACAACTGAAGAAGGAGCATCTTCATCAAAGAGAAGATGAATGTCAACAATGATGTCCCCCAAATCTGCAAGATGAGACTCCACAAACAAGTCTGAAATACCTATCAAGAAGCCATCCAAAGTAGCCATATCTGGAAGACAATGTATGTCCTGGTGCACTGAATCACAAGGAACCCAAACTGTGGAATCACAAGCATCATCAACTGCAACAGTAGATGGAGGAGATGAAATGCATGGCTCAAGTATTGGATCTGATGTGAGAACTCCCAAGTTCAAGTAGCCAAATGTCTCCTCATGGTTCACACTAGGAGTGTGATCAACATCTGAAGGAATAATGTCACCATAAGAAGCAAAATATGCAAAGGTATACAACCGAGATGAATGATCAACCACCCCAGCAGCAATAATATCTCTACTCTCTAAGTCTCGAATGATGACTGAATCAGGTGTGAACTCCACAGATCTCCCATTTCCACCATGTGTAATCTGATATATGGAAAGAAGATTGTTCGTCAAATGAGGAACACACAAAACATCCTGGAAAGTGTTATCCCAAAACTAATAGACCCCTTCCCTATTACACTCATGTATGTATTGTTTCCCATCAAGATAGGAGACATAGAACAAGGTTGAAATGAAGAGAAGATAGATTGTGAAGATTCCATATGATGTGATGCTCCTGAATCTAGAAGCCATCTACCTGATCCTAGACTTGAATAAGCACAAAGAGCTTGTCCTTTACTGCTTGATCTAGATGCCAAATGAACTTTTCCCTTAGACTGTTTTGAAGAAGGAGAAGAAGGTGATTCAGATATTCTAGAAGGCAAATCAATTTGATTCTTTTTGAGAAGATTCTTCAACTCATCAATGTCCTTCTTATAAGAATAATGTTCTTCATGTCCATCCTTCTTGCAATATGCACAAAAATGCCTCTCCTTCTTAGATAATTCCCCTTTGAAAGAGGATTTTTTCTTTGTTTGATCTGAATGTGGATTATTCTTTGCTTTCTTATGTTTCTTATCTAATTCTGATTCCTTCACTTGATTAACCAACAATGCCTGAGATTTAGTAGTCTTGATGAAACCCATTGAGATAAGCTTTTATTGCTCATGTATCAACATCTCAGAAAATGATTCAAATGAAGGTGTAGTATATGCAGACCCCATAGTCAATCTATGAGTATGAAAGCTAGAAACAAAAGAAGCATAATCAGGACCAAGTTTGTTCATTGTATTGTAGACCAACTGAATGTCCTTTTTATCAATTCCACATGCTTTACATTGCTCTATTAGATCATTAACCTTAGTGATGTAGTCTTGGATGTTGTCAAAGTTCTTAGGATCAAGGCTCATCAGGTCATTATCAATTTGATAGCCTCTTACTTCATCTGTAGTACCATACAATTTTTTCAATTTTTCCCAAGCATCATGAGAATTTTTAGATGATTCAATCTAAAACAACAAATCTTGAGAAACAAGTCTACAAAGACATCCAAGAGCTTTGGTATGTTTGATCATCCATTTTAACTTTTTATCTGCATCTGTAGGTTCAGGTACCTTATTTTCAACATATAGAGAGTGACCTTCTGTCATTAGAATACTCTATGCATTTTGATGACATTTTGAATAATTATATTATGTGAGCAAAGGAACCTTAGAATGATCCATGAAAATGAGAGAGCACAAGCAAATAGATCAAAAATATGCACCAAGAGATCCCCCCCAAATCACTTAATCAAGAAGCCCCCCAAGAAATATCTGATTTGGCACTTTATAACTAGTGCGTTTACAATTGCCACTGCCAAAAACAGCAAAGTGGACTTTGATTTTGGTACATGCAAATTGCCAAAATAGGCCTCAAACTCACAGTGAAAAAATTATAGTAGATCAGATAAATCTGATCACACTACTGGAAAGCACAGGAAAAATCATGCACTTTCAAAAAATACGGCACTCAAAAATGTTACCGTAGGAGCAAGTTATGAGCTCCCGAAGTACCCAAAATGAGGACGAAGTAGCAACACTTGTGAGAATCTGCAATTTCTGGAAAAAGAAGAATCCAAAACCAAAAAATAGTTACACTACTATATAGAGCACGAAAAATTAGCCCAAATAAAAAAAAAATTGCTTGAAAAAAGGAGCCAAATTGAGTGAGATATGAGCGTTTGAAAATCGATTGCAAAAACCAAAATGCAATCCGTGAGGGGTCAAAAAATTTCTTTGAAACTGCTGATGTGGTGCTGACATCACCAATCTATGAGGTTGAATTTGACGGCCTGGAGCCCATCAACGTCGCTACCGTCGATGCCGGAATATGCCGTTTACAATGGAATATTCTGTGTCTTTCGGGGAATCTCAACTGCCGAAATATTCTCCATCTAACCAGTTGTTGACTTGCCGGACTTTAAACGCTCCCCGGAATTTCTTTTTGACCACCGATTTTTTTGAAGTCTGGCTACCTGCTAGTTTTTGAAGTCCGGCTGCCGACAGAGTTTGATACCATCGGTGTTAATTGGCTCATGGGTGGACAAACCAATGCCGAGCACGTGGTGGGTGGTGGGGGCGGCGGGTACCCTCTGTGGTACCTATGGTACGCAGTATTGCAAAAAACTTTTCCACAGAATTTTCTTTGTATATATTTTTATTTTAATTTTTTTGATTTTTAAATAAAAATCTTTTCAACAATAAAAACTTCAAGATATTGTAAGGAATTTTTTTGAAAAAATATTTCGCAGAAAATAATATTTAAAAAAAAAAATCGTACTGTCGACAATTATGACGACCTGGGGGCCGTACGGTTCTTCGGGCAAAATTTTTTTTGCCTCACCAAATGAATTGCTCCGATTTGGACGATTAGACAGTCGATCTTAGAGTATTTGGCCCTTCTGGATGCGATGGCAGGGTCGGATTTGACCCAAAATGCTCCAAAAATGCAGCTACCTTTTGGATATGGCAACCACAATGCAGCTTCAAACCCTCTTAGATTTGGCCTCGTATGTCTGATTTGGACGAAACAAAAGCCAAAATCGACTTTCTCAAACTTTCTGAACACAATGGTGAGCTTAAATTTGCACTTGCAAGCTCTGATTTAAACTTGCAATAAAGAGCCAAAAATGGAACCTCCCCAAATCTGGTACCTCTCTTCAGAAAATGACTCTCCAATGGCACCCAACCCACTCTGATACCATGTTAGAATTGGCTATGGATGCCAAGATCTATGGACCAAATAGAAAGCACAAAGAAGAGAGAAAATAATATGACAAGAATAAACTGCATTCAATGTCAATGATAATGGAATCAATGTGATTTTACAATGAGAGACCCCTTGGTTATATAGCCAAGGTGAGAACATAGGAGTGCATAAGATTATGACAAGTGTCATAATCTTATGACATGAGACAACAATGAAAAGCTATCACTCCACCTAAAGTGGAAAGGTGATAATGTGATAATCACCACAAATAGTGGATCTACCACAAAAGGTGGAAACCTAATCACATGATGTCCATGAAAGGTGGAGGTGATAAAGTAATAAGAAGATAAGTCCACCAAAGGTGGAAATTCTCCAACAACTCCTATGTGGTCCCTAAGTAAACTTAACTAAGGTGTAATTATGACCTAGGACAAGGTACAAAATATTTAATTACACCAACAAAAAGTTCAATCAATTTTGATGACAAGCATAATACAAATGATTTTTACTATATTAATAGCTTAAGACATAATGTCTTGAGTGTTGGAAAAATTTGTAGCAAGGGATACAATCTTATGTTTTAAGTTGATGGTTGTGAGATTAGAAAATGCTCCAAAATTGTGATGACTGATGGAAGAAGGATAGATGGAAATTTCTATCAGCTCAAAGGTGTTGGTGGTTATTGTTTCATGAATCTAATCAATGAGAGTTGAATATGGCATAGAATAATGTTTCACATCAATTTTGATAGCCTAGTGATAATAATTTTAGTTCAAGCTGTGAGAGATCTGCTAAAGATTACAAAGCCTATCAATGCTATCTATAAAGAATGTCAAGTTAGAAAGAAAGCAAGAAGTTTCAAATTCAAAGAACAATCTTCTACCAAACTATTTGAATTGGTACATACAAATAGTTTTGGTTCTACTAGAGTAAGAAATATTCAAGGTGATAGGTATTTCATTCTATTGATTGATGATTGTTCTAGAATGACATGGGTTACTTTTCTCAAAGAAAAATTAGAAGTCATAAATAAGTTTACATAATTCAAAGTTATAGTTGAAAATGAAATGGATATGAAAATAAATTTTTTTAGGTCTAACAAAGGTGGAGAGATCACCTCAAATGAGTTTAATATATTTTGTGAGAATCATGGAATAAAGAGAAATTTATCTACCCCAGGACTCCTGAACAAAATGGAGTGGTTGAAAGGAAGAATAGGACCGTTCAAGAAGTTGCAAGGATAGTGATTAAAGAAGAAAATCTACCAGAAGTCTACTGGAGAGAAGAAATTCATAATGCTATTTATATACTTAATAGAGTGCAAGAAAGAGAAAACAACAAAAATACTGCTTATGAGCTATAGTATAGAAGGATTCCTACTGTTAAAATTTTTAGAGTATTTGGAAGAAAATGCTATATCATAAGGGATGTAGAGAAATTAGGAAAATTTGATGCAAGGTTTGATGAAGGTATCATCCTTGAATATTCTACTAAAAGCAAAGCTTATTGTTGCTACAACAAGAGGCTAAGAAATATTGTTGAGCTTGAAAGTGTCAAGGTTGATGAAGACCTACATAAGAAATTAGTGGTAATATATGGATATGAATTAGACAAGTCTACTTGTAGTGAAGAAGAAAAATCTTAGGCAAAAGAAGTGCGGATTGAAGAGGAAGAAGCTCCAGAAAAAGGTTCCTAAAAATCCTAAGTATGTGTAGAAGAATCATTCTAAAGAACAAATCATTTGTGATAAGATAAAATGTGTACTAACAAGAAGGAAAGCTATTGAAGAATAGGTAAATCTATGTTTACATTCTGAATTTGAACCCAAAAGAGTGATTGAAGCATACAAGGATGAGTATTGGATCAAGGTTATGGAAGAAGAACTAATGCAAATTGAGAAGAATCAGACTTGGGAACTTGTCCCAAGACCAACAAATAAGGATGTGATTGGAGCTAAGCGGGTATTTAGGAACAAATTAAATGAGTGTGAAGATGTGGGGATTTCCTTATACAAAGTCAAAAATTGACTAGTGTCTTGTTGGTTAGAATTCTACGAATGTCTCTAACTAGAGTCCAACATGGGTTTCATGCCCAATTATTCACTTGAAATAACAGTTTAAATGGAATTCTCTCCAATAAGTAGTGTCCCCCTTTTTTATTTGATAAACACTTCCTATTTCCTACATAGAGTGGGGACGCTTGAGGTGAGGATGGCTAGCAAGAATTGTGTGAGAAATGTTTTCCATCTTGCTAGCAGTTTTTCTTATCTTGGAATGCCTATAGGTGCCATATTCATGGAAACATTTTTTTTGCTATACCATTATATTATGGTTATTAAATATTGTAAATAGATAATTATATTATAGTTTTGAATATAAAATGAGTAATAATAAAATTAATCAACAAAATAAATTATTTTTATAATTAAAAAAGAAGAAGAAGAAAGTGTGTCAAATGAGTTTATTCATGTGGAAATTGATTCTTCAACTTTATAGTTGTCAAAATTCATTTGCAATCAAACATGTATCATAGAAAGAGAGAAGAAAGCAATTGTATTATTTTAATATTTTGAGCTCTATTGATGAAAAAAAGGCATGAATAATAATACAAAATAAAATGATTTACCCTTGATAAATGATAAAGGAATCCTAACTGGGGTTTAAATTAGATCATGACATGTGTCTCAATTCTACTACTTATGGTAAAAGCAAATATATGACCTAAGTAAGCTTAAGTATGCTAGTGTAAATAGAGACTTAATTAATTAAAGAATTAATTAGGAAATTATCTTCTACTCTTACACCTCACTTAAGTACAACTTAGGAAAAAGTAAAGTAATGCATAAAAAAAAGGTTCGAACAATTAGACCTAACGAGGTAAACATGTACAAAGGAAATAAAGTATTTCTCATGATTTGAAAAAAGGATAAAATATCATTGGAAAATACTTATCTCCAAAAATGAGATGTTAAATGTGAAAGAAGGACTCAACTTGACTCTCTAAGGAAAAATTCCTTCATCCCTCTATAGGAGCGAATTGTAACGCCCCGCCACGCAACCCTAGAGGAAGTTGCATTGAACTACTTAAATAGAATAATTTTTTTTTTGTAAAAGTATAATTAATAAGCAAGTTCGCTAACTAATGCCAACAACCTCTAAGGTTACGAGACAGAGGTTATATAGAACCTCAACAAAAAACATGATTTAAACCATGTTATTCAATTACTTAATAATTAAACACATACATCCAATAAGATGAATTACATCAAAGCATGTTAAGTTCTTTGACATTCGACAAGTCTGAATTAGTACTCAGATGTTCGGTCCACCAGATACAAAACATTTATTGATTCCTATGTTTGCATATCAATGATGGAACTCCTATTTGTAAGAGGAGAGACCCGCCTCCAAGGGATGCGTCCCTTGAGAGGATGTGTCTCCACGTGTGGAGACACATCCGCTCTAGGGGCGTGTCCCTTTGTACGTGGACTGTCTACAGTCTAATACTGTTTGTTATGTATGTATTAACACATACACACCCTTCTACATGCTGGCGGGAGACTTCAAGAGGATTCCGATTTCAAACAAATGTAGAATATAAAATCATGGGAATGATCAAATTTATATGACTGCTCATAATTTCAATTTAAATGTTTCCTTTAGAAATATCATAGTATGTATGATAATTTCGATCACTTATGAATGACAATGATACGTGCATCACTGTCATTCATATCTGACTGAAGCTATCATCCATTAACACTCCCTCTTAGCTAGGGAAGATATTTCAAGTCAAATAAGTCAATATATCACCTTCACATGTGATATGATATGTTTTCTCAAAGTTGTCAAGTCACATGACATTCTTCATAACACATTTTTTTTTTTTATCATTTCTCCACTCCCTCTTTAACTAGGAAGAATAACTTCCAAAAGTGATATCACCTAACTCGTGATATCAAAAGATATGATATGCTTATGAAAGTGTCAAGTCACATGAAATTATTCATACATATCTTCATTATGGTATGTGCACTGACATCAAGTCACATGATGTCTACCATAGATCATGGCATATCCACGGATATAATCATCCACCATGATCATCTATTATGGGTCACAATGACCTTCAGATATCAAGTCTCATGATATCCATCAAGGTGTCTAAGAGATACTATCATGACATGTCGATAGATATCAAGCCATATTATATCTATTATGATAGTTTTATCATTGTAGAGTCATCACTTTACATTGTCAAATACAAGTGTTTATTATCAGAAAGATCGTCATCTTTCGATAATGTACATAGGAGGGGTAGGCCCATAAAGTCATGGAGTCACACACATGACAAAAGAGTTTACACATTAAACATATTTATATATATTAGTACAACTTATAAACAAATTTGAATTTCAAACATAATATCAAATTACATACCAAGTTTTCTTCTCGAAGAGTTCAACCTTAACTCTGGAGAGAAGTTGTTGAGTATGTCTGCTATTTAAACATTTGAACTAGTATACTCTAACTGGATCACATTCCTTTCTACCATGTCTCATAATGGTAGGGGATCTCAATGTGCTTAGATCAAGGAGTCTCACAAGCAATTTACGAAGCCAAACTGCTTCTCTTGCCCTCATAAAGACTGTAATGTATTTAGTTTTTGTCGAGCTATTGTGCCATAAAAGACTGTTTTCTGCAGATCCAAGAGATCATAGCCGATCCTAAACTAAAGCAAAATCTTGATGTGCTTTTCTAATCGGTTACACTCCCATCCTAAACAAATCCAATGGTGTCGTGAAGATATCTCAATTTGTGTTTTTATAGCCAAAAGATGAATTTCCTTTGGCTCACATCTGAATTGACTTAGAGCATTCACTAGGACCTTCCATTTGTAGTAGGAGTGCTTTATTAACTGAGCTACTAGCCTCTTGTGGCTAGCCCATCATTAGTCCAGGTGTGGCTTATATCCAACACCCCTCCTTAAGCCATACTGCAGGTGCATGAGGCTCTTTAGATCCTGGGAACTGTCGTCATGGAGTCTCTCAACATGACGCCTCATCTTAGTCTTAGAGGTGAACGAGGGATTTCACCTCATATCTCTCTATCTCAGAGAATTATGCATTACAACAAGTGAATATGTGACTCCCTTGAAGCTTGAAGTACTTGCATCAGTCTCCTGATCTCCTCATCAAAAATCGACTGTAATACTTGCTTTAGAGAAATGGTTTCCAATTCACACCTTTGTAGAGATTCAGGGTTGTTCTATTCAACCTCTTCCTAGATCACTCTATTCTTGCAAATTTGAATCATAGAACTCCCTTTGAAGGTTAATGCTTCCTCTTCGAAGAGATGTCTTCAGCCATTCACACAATCTCAAGGTTGCAAGCAGTGTCTCCATTTTTCAAAGCAATCTCTTATGCCTTTTGATCCGTGCTGTAAGCATTAAAGAGAGATTACTAAGAGTTCATAACTATCCCAAGAAATCTCATACAAAGTTTACTATCTCAGGTTATAGCAATAGCTCACAATGAATAGTTTGAAACTTCAAAGGATTTTAAAATAGTGAACACAAATCAAGAGAAAAAATATAATCTCTTTTACTAATCACACTAGATCCAAATAAATGATATAACATAAATTCAGCAAAGAATACTCATCTCTTTTGAGTATTCTGATGGATGAAATTTTAGGACACAATGTGGACCACTTGTGCTTAGATCAGTCCACAGTCTTCCTTCTATAGGTTCACGGCTTGATCACAAGCCCATGTCACATAATTTGTAGTGGTAGCTGGCTAAATTTGAATATGGTCTTTGACCATTCAAATTTATTGATGCACTCCTTTTCCAGCTGCGACCCACCTAGAATTGCTATACAGGTGCAACAAGCTCTATGATGTTTAGATGATGAGACAGTAAAGATGAACCCCAGTGCAACCTACAATGATGGATTTCACGACAACAATAGGAACAACACTTCTTTATCTGTCCTAAAAGCATTTAAGAAGAGATTATTAACTATCTCAAAAATACCATTGCTAGAAGCATACATGATCGACCATCTCAAAGTTATAGCATGAATCAAATAACTACATAACAATTCATCAACCATGCAATACTTATCTCAATGATATTAGAATCTCCCGAGTAACCCCAGATATAACAAAAGAATACTTATCTCAAGGAAATCAGAATCATGTACGTGAACACTAAGGGATTGATATTAATGATCACAATATTTGCTCTCTCCGTCCTTTACAGTGGCATCGATCGCTGCAAGTCAGCTTTTGAAAGAGCTGATAATTGATGACTCCTAAGACAGTGTTCATTAGTGCGATCTACATATAATTCTGCTCTAAGTATTGATGGTGACTTCTCTAGCATTTGTCTTCCAGTAATCACCCATACAACTACGATGCTTCCTATCACTGTTTTGTTTCCCAAAATATCCGATGTTTGTTTATTTATCCAAATTTTTCTTCATACGAATACATGCCCGATAAAATACTTCAGCATTTATTTAGTCGAGCTGTGTGAATTTTTGTGAACAGGCCCGCTAATAACCAACACCAATGATAATGCCCAAAACGCTAGATGGCAAAGGCGATGATGAAGACGGGAGTCAGTAGTTATGAATTTCCCTCAATTCTGCACAGTAATTAGAGAGAGGAAATACATGCACCGATATCCAAAGATTTAATATTCTTGCTATATATTAAGTCTGATACTTGTTTGGGTGATCCCATTCAAACTGAAGGCAAAACAAACCTTCCTGTTAGCTGCTCTAAATTCATCTACGTTGTGGCCTAAGTAACAGATTTTGACTGGGTACTCCACATAGGAATCAGATGTCCTACTAACTCGTTTTGTCCTAATCTTGGAGTTGGATGTCCCAGAACGGAATTAGGAACAGTCCCGCAAGCCGCTCTCTTTAAAAATTCACCAGGACACCGGAGTGAAGACAACGATCCTACTCTAGCCGTCTAAACATGCTGGAGGTTGTCAGTAATCCTGGTGTCGGGATGTCATACGATTCTCCTGTAGCCACTTTTGATGAAGAACGATTCTAACAACAAGCAGTTACCTTAATAACCTGCCCCGCACATTTATATAGGTGCTCAAGGAAGATGACGCTCTAGTTATGAATCCATCAATACAAAAAAAAGTAACAACATCGAGAATAACTCTTAAATGATCGAATCCTTCTCAAACTACTGGAGTATGCGCCTGGAAGGGAATATAGATTAAAAAGGTTCAAACTTGTGAATTTTAACCATAGCTCTGATACCATGTTAAATTCTTTGACATTCGACAAGTCTGAATTAGTACTCAGATGTTTAGTCCACCAAATACAAAACATTTATTGATTTCTATGTTTGCATATCAATGATGGAACTCCTATTTGTAAGAGGAGAGAGCCACCTCCAAGGGATGCATCCCTTGAGAGGACGTGTCTCCACGTGTGGAGACACATCCGCTCCAGGGGCGTGTCCCTTTGTACGCGGACTGTCTACAGTATAATACTATTTGTTATGTATGTATTAACACATACACACCCTTCTACATGCTAGCGGGAGACTTCAAGAGGATTCCAATTTCAAACAAATACAGAATATAAAATCACGGGAATGATCAAATTTATATGACTGCTCATAATTTCGATTTAAATGTTTCCTTTAGAAATATCATAGTATGTATGATAATTTTGATCACTTATGAATGATAATGATACGTGCATCACTGTCATTCATATTTGACCGAAGCTATCATCCATTAACAAGGCATAAAGATGAATTTTCCATTTCATTAATCATAATTAAACATTAAGGTTGCAACTCTCATTCCCTGAATGAGGCAAATCCAATAGATACAATTACAATTACAACTTCCACCTCGATACCACAGAGGGGTAAAAGAATACAAGATCAACTGAAATACAATAAAGCAAGAATTGATACTGAAACCAATGAGCTCTCCAACTGGAAGTCTCGTCCACATGAACATGAAGAAGCCCAACGGATTTAGGTGCACGCCACCGAACCAAGTGGAACCCAAAGGCCCACCCCCCGTGCTAGGAGATAGTAACCAGGAATCTTAGTCAAGACCATCTACCTCTAGACACAGACTAACATAAACTGAACCAAACTGAAACAATCAATTACATGAACCTCACAAGTACAACTCAGATACCATGCAAGTACATCACAAGGTACAACTCAAATACAACATAAGATCAACACAAGTACATCACAAGTACAACACTACAAGGTCACATTGCTTCCAGAAATAAAGTAGGACAAGTATGTTATGAGAACCATACACAAATAATCGAATACTAACTATGGTCACATCAGGTATGTTAAGGAAACCATACCCATAAAACAAAACCAACTATGGTCACACAAAGTGACATCACATAGCTCATCATGAGTTACCCACGGTGGATCATCAGATGGTGGCCCAATCCAATCCCTGGCCCTCATACATACTAATACAAAATCAGAAACCAACTGTTGTCCTAGATAGAGTGTCATCACATAGCTCATCATGAGTTACCCACTGTGGATCATCAGATGGTGGCCCCTACCGATCCCCGACCCTCATACTTACTAATGCAGAATCAAATACCTTTCGTATAGACAAGATAGATGACCTTTCCATTACTAGCCTTCCCACCTATCCCAAACCTAATCGAGCACTTGGGTCCATGAGTGAGGCATTAATATGTTTTTTAGTGTGAAGCTAGTCCTAAGCTTCTAAGTGTTGCATTTAATTATCACTTGATTAAACCAATTATAATGAGTTACCCTGGCACCACTTCGTGTGTCGGCCCCCATTACAATCCACTCTTCTACTTGACAACACACACACACACACACCAACCAAACATCAATGGTACCAAGGTGCAACAAACAAGATAACACGTCCACTCCTTTCTCAGGTGGCAACAAGATAAAACATCTCCAAACACTAGAGGTAACAACAATAGCAAAACCGCTCCTGACACGGAGGCACACATTAGAAAATCCACTCCTTTCTCAGGAGGAAACAAAGGTAAAACCATCTCCAAACACTAGAGGTAACAACAATAACAAAACCACTCCCGACCGCTCCTGACAAGGAGGCACACAAACCACATAACAAGGTCACTCCATACACGGAGACATGGATCCCATAATCCTCTCCTACACCAAGGAGGTACAAACATTCCCATTCATGGAAGCTGGGTACTAACATAGATACAAACCTCATGCACTATCCAAGAGAATTCACAATAGGTTGGCATCACAAACGACAACCACAGAATTGAAAATCACATTTGGAAGACTTACGAATAACACACTCCTTTAGCCCATTTCCCAATAGAAGCAAGAAGAGAATAATCACTGAGGCACATGAAATAGACTACCTTTGGATATTCTAAATCCATTCCTCATTAACGTTCAGTAATCTATCGCATCGATAAAACTGAATTATCATTCATCTTTTCAGATAAGGGAGAAATTAACACTAATATTTAATTCCCTAACTTCTCTTAATAAAATAAGCATTTCCAACTATTCAGAAAATAACATTTTAAATAAATAAATGCTCTCTCTCTCTCTTCGACAAAATCATTAACTTATTTAACATCGATCTAATATTCCATCCGATATATTAATTCTAAAATAAACCAATAGTTTGATTGAAAGAAAAACATTTTTTCCATTTTCACAATCATATTTAAATCATGGGATTAATTTAAATCAATCTTTAATTCCCTCAATTAAATTTAAGTCAAATCAATAATTGACCTTTGCTCTCAATTTAAATTTCATAGTTAAACTTAAATTATGCATTCAATAAAATCGAATATTTAACTCCTTCAATTAAACTTAATCATGCTAATAGAAAATCAATAATTTCCTAAACATGTTAATTTAATTTTAAATCAACCACTTTAATATACAAAATTATATAAAATTAATATATATAAATATAATATTTTTATATTATAGATTATAATATAAAATATTATATAAATAATATAAAATATTATATAAATAATATTTTAACATTATAATAATAATATATAAAATATTAATATTTTTATATATACAAATTCATTTTATTTACTTTTATTTTACTAACTTTCCTCGGGCCGTGCGCCATACCCAAGTCAGGGTCGCTACCTCGGGCCGCGCACAGTTTAGGGCTGGGTGGGCTAGCCGCGGTTTCTATTTTGCAGGGGGCGATGGAGATTCTTAGGGCAGAACAAAGGGTAATGGAGGGTAGCGACTGCCACTAGTGGCAACTGTGGTAACACATCCAACACCAACCAAGGGTGGCGGCTGTGTTAACACAGTCACCCCACATAGTGGGCAGCGGCTGTGGTAACACAGTCGCCCCTGCTTGGTGGCGGCAACAACCACGACGGATAGAGGAGGTGGGGGGTCATGCTGGGTGTGGCTGCCTCCACCCACCTCCATGGGAGGTGTGGTGGGGGTTGAGCCCCTAGCCCCCCCACCAAAAAACATTTTTTTTTATTATCTCATTTTTTTTTTTTTTATAATTTATTTCCTTTGCAAAATTTCCTATGGATTTAGAAATCCGTGCCCCTCCATGGGGTTATTTTTAACAAAAGAAATTTGACAGTAACCAAAAACATAAAAAGATGCATATATATATAATATATATTTATATGCATACATATATATATATATATTATATATTCACAAGGAGGAATTTTAAAAAACAAATAGGGAAAACCATTGTAAAATAACCATTTACAGCCACAAATATCATTTTATTTTCTTGAAGAAACATGTTCCAAAGAAGGGGTTTTGCAGATCAACTTAGCTCCTACATGGCTTACTATTTTTGCAAATCAAACAACAGATGCAAAAGCTTTTAGCATGATTTTCAACAACAACAAAACAATTTAAAAACTCAAAGCAACTAAATTTTAAGGACAAGAACCTGATTTCCTTAAGTTTGAGAGGAGATCTAGACAGTTATCAGCTCCCAACTTCAGCTCCACCGAATTTCACAACTCCAAGCCAAAACCCACAAAATCCAAACCAATCTTCCTCTCCTCCATTTTTAATTTCCAAAAAAACTCTATATGAAAATTGAGATCCAAAATCAAACCATAAGGATTCAACCCTAAAAATTCAGCAACCACCCTAATAACTTCTTGAAAACAAAAAATGCAAAATATCTCATTTTTCAACTCTTTTAATTCAAACTTTTCTAAAATTGAAATTTAAATCATTTTTCTAATTTTTTTTCAATTCCAAATTTCTCAAATTGACTTTCATGAAATTTCTTTATTTTTAGATTCAACATAAATAAATTCACTTCTTTCAACATCAAAAATTTAATTAATCATAAAATAAATTACATTTCAGCATAATCCCATAATACATTAATCCACAACTTAAATACATTAAGTCATTTAAATCACCCAATTTAACTTGCAAATTAAACCACGAAGAGAGGGCACAACATACAAGGCAACACAACCTGACAAACACTGACGACATACAAGGACTAGGGTGACGACCTGGCATGGAAACCTAGTTACTATCTCCCAATCGAATACCGTTGGGTATTGAACACGCTCCAACTTGTGAAACCAGGTGGAGTCGATGTCGTGTACTTGTCAACTTGCAATTCAAGTAACAACAACATATAATATGAACAACATAAAATACACACCATGAAGAGGAAATCATGGGATCGTAGGGCACTCACAAGCGAGTGATACGATACCATCCCCTTTACCAATACATTGCAAATAACTGATAATTCTAACATACTATTATAATTCCAAAGCATAAACATCTTTAATTCAAATAGCCACTATGCTAATCACAACATGTCATAAAGCTAACATTTGAATAACCAGAAACACATCACAACAACATACCCACACAAAGACACACTATCCAACCAGAAGGTAAAACGAAGGGGTATTACATGAATTTTCACCCCTTACGCAAATTCCCCTTTTACAAATCCTCACCTTAGAAAACCAAATCTGAAGGAAAAATTCCACATCAACAAGCCACCTTCGTTCCACTTGGCATATGTCTTTTGTGTCTATAGAAGAATAACTATTGGGGATGCCTGCGCAACACATAGATGTCCACGTGGTGTGCTTACGTCCCTAACAGATTCTCGCATCTGAAGTTGGCAGAGGTGTTACACTTCCCATTGGGAATGAATTGTAATGTCCCTCTTCAACCAAATGACCCAAAAAAAATAATTCATCCCTATTTTGGCTTTGAAATTCCTATATTTCTCATTCAATCTATCTTCTCAATAGTTCTATATCTCTTGAGAAATCTCTAAGCTTTCACTTCACTTCCATCACTTCATAGCAGTAGCAACAACACTCCATCAACTCCATAGAGTTAGTGTGGAAAAAACTCCCTTTCTCCATCATTGGCTAGTGAGCTCTTGGTGGAGGCTATAATGTTTTCACTCCTCTCCTTTAAAATTTGGTTGAGTAGCACTCCACTTTTTTGTAGTGTTTTTTTTTTTTTTTCTACCTGCTTTTCTCCTTTATCATATATTTCTCTATCATTGCTATCTTAGTTTTCCATGGAAGTAGAAACACAAAAATGAGGGTTTGACTGAGGCAGACCACTATATAGCCCCCAATAACTTTCCCTTTCTTGTGTTTAGGTGAGAGAACACATGGAGCTAGTTGATGAACAAGTATCTTTGTGAGATTATCTTTGTCACCATAGTTCTAGTCTATTTATTTTACAATTTTGGTGTCTACTTTCTATACTTTCTCATTCTATTTTTACCATCCAGATTGAGCTAGCTAGGCTAATAGTAGGTCTTTTTGGTATTTTTACTGGGTCCATTATTGTCTCACTGTACAGATGCCAGCGTGTCATGTTGATGTCCCAAAATTGTGTTGTTGTCCTTGGACAAAGAGCTATTTGAGGCACATAACTAATTCCAAAAAGCCAACTCGCCTAGCCTAGATTATAGTTCAGGTCTAAAGAGTGGTTGTAGGACCTTATAGTCCTCATCATTCTCATTACTCATTTGAAACAACCCTTTAGACTAAGGTAAGTTAGGGGAAACTTATGCTCTTGGCCCTTCATGACCTAGGGCCTTGAATGTGGTTGGTCCCCTTCTCTCATATTTTTGGTGAACCTGACGTGAACCTATTTGGTTCCATTTTATGATACCGAAAGATCCTTTCCTCATATTCTGGGAGTGTTGTAGGTGTTGGTGTTTTAAATTTCCAGCTAAATTTTGAAACTCTCTAAGAGGTAGCCAACCTCTATAATAAAGAACTACAAAGGCTAGTGGCCGACTAATGAGATTCAGTCAATAACTGACATTTGCTACACTTTTGGCTCTATGAAACCAAGGTGGGTAAACCTAAGTGTGTTCATAAGAATGTTCTATGACTGGTAAGAACACTTCTTACAGATTACAATCCCTACACACGAAATGAGATAGTAATTACTCTCGGTATTGGCAGACCAAAAAGTAATAACAGGTATCTTAAAGCAAGGGGATTGAAGATTTCAATGTAATATTTGCCTCTCATAGAGAGATAGGGTTTAATATTTTGTTTTGTTCAAATTTTAGACCGCCATGTTTAGAATTACAGCCCCATAGTAATCTTGAAGAAAATAGGCAGCGCCTCATCCATTGGGCAGGAGTCATACAAAATGTAATCCAGATATTATGGACATATCACCATAATGCTTTACATCATGCTATTTTTAATTTTAAAACAACACTCCTTAGCAATCCTGAATGTATAATCATAAATCTGTAACTCATTTTCAAGAAATTTTATTAACTCATTGATTTAAAGTAGGGAAATGAAGAATACATTCAAATATACCATTGAAAGTGAATGAAAATATCATTAATAGGCTCATTCACAAATTATGACACTCAATTAGGAGAGAAATTGTTTCAAAATGATTATCATTTATTGCTTGAATATCGGTAATTACATCAACACATTTTGCTTGCTTCATAGAAAAGATGACCATAAAATATATTAACTAAAATCTCCAAGAAAAATACAATAAATGAACTGGCTGTACATATATTCAGAACCTCCTGGATCAAAAATTCGACTCTTAACAATGAGTCATGAAATCTCCTTTATAGGATAGGAGAGCAACAAAGAATTAGGCTACATTGTTAGTTTCAAAATTGAATTTCATTTAGAAATGAAATTCAAATTCACATTCCTCATCATTGGAGAGCAAATTGCATGATCCGAGGAATAAAAAACGGTTACACAGTAACCAATCAGAGAGAAAAACAAAAAAGCATGTCAGGCATGTGCACATCCATATCATCAAAAACCAACCACCAGGAAATCAACACACACTATCCAACACTAAGTCGACCCATGACCCTGGTATAGGTGACCGATTCAAGTTCTTGCCTCGGTCAAAAGTGGAAACACCCTCTTTCCTCAAGCCACATTAGCACAACACCCAACAACTTGGCACAGTGCCACTTTAGTTATTGATTTGACTACAAGGACCTCTTCGTTTACATGCATGAGCTTGGTCAAGGCTTCTAGGTAACATCAATAATCTGAGTTTGTTTTGGACCCGTTGCCATTAGAATCTGACGAAATCAGAACAGGGGATTCACAACGCTTAGGCCTTTTGCCAACACTTTGAGTAGCAACTTTGGGTGTTCTGGGAGCACATTGCTCCTTCTCGAGTAGGGACCTCCTGGCCTTTACTCTGGCACTCCTGCGCCCTACAAATTTGTCCATTGAAGAAAAATAGCTTGCAAAATATAGGAGAAAAACCACCACCTACAAACAAAACAACTCAAAAAGGCAATGATAACACTGGGTAACTTAGCAAGCATTTATAGAGTGAATTGGTGTGAGGAATATTAATTTCTTAAATGCAATACAAGCATTTGAGCAATTAGTGGATGACGTAGCCATTATAAGACTATTCCAGGCTCATGAAGAAATGACGTACAACCCATCATCGCACTTAACAGGAGGGCATCGTTCGCACATAAGAAAAAATAGGGGAAGATCCTCTGGAAAAACCCACGTCATTAATGAAATAAGTTACATAGCGCAAAAAATCATCACACGAATGAACAACACACCCCTTTGAATTTGAATCACTGATACAAAAAAGACCTCGCAAATCGGACGACTCAAGTCGAGTAAATGAGTGTTGACAAACCCCATCAACGCTTGGGAAAGAACACAACCAATCATAACCCATGAAAACAGGAGGTCACAACCGGACAGTAGGCCCACTTAGCCTTTTCACCTCAAGAACAAGGCCATGTGTTTCATTTTCATAAACCTTGTAGTACTTTAGGAATATTTACTTTGACCGTGCGAGGTTTGCGAAGGACAATTATTATTAACCCCATCATTAAATCCCTTCGCTGGTGAAAATATGGCCACTTATCACTGCTGATGCCTCGGGAAAATACCTTGCTCCTCCGTACATGCCAGATGGTGGCATCTCGTAGACCTTGCACTACTTTAGTGACATCGACAAGAAAACCTACGAGGTTTGCAAGAAACGGTCTAGATCAAAACCGGTGATCAGACGGTTAGCCAAATTGCATATAGGACATGTAAAATATTCAGGTGGGACCATCTAGTACAACCTTCGGCAGTATAAATGTTTAAGCATAGGTGGCAAAAAGAGTCCAATAGGCTGGGTGAAAGGGGTCGGTAAGAGCACGGAGGAAAGGCTCAACTGGATCACTTAAGTGATCGGTTAACTTCGATAGGAAGTCACCATTGAAATCTAACGTAAGGGTTTTAAAAGTTGACAATTTATATTACCATGGGTAATATAAAACCTTGAAACCCTAGCCTCCCCCCTTTGAATTTCAAAAGTCCCATTAGTGGCTCCAACTGGGGATGTATGCCCCCTACGGGCATAGCAAGAATCCAGAATCTTTGGTTTTGCAGACCAGATTACTAAATTACACAAGTGCCTTGATAGATATTTCACCATGCTTTGTCAATTGGACTTGTGCATACTGACTTGGTGGCCCCGGACCACCAAACAAGATAAATAAAAATTTACCCCTATCACAAACAAAATTCTTAGGCACCTAGAGTAAACCAAGTTTACGGTCTTTACCTCTTGATGCTTTAAAATTAATGGTATAATTACTATGCTTGGGAGTATCATAATGTTTACTTATACTCCCCTACACCAATTTAGTCAATGCCCTGTACCCAAAATTCAAAAGCAACATATGACCATGATAATATTTCACCTTACTCTATCCCTGGTCATATTTCACAGAATGCTGGCTTAATTGAGCTAAGATGTAGAAACATTCATAACTTATCTGGTCTACAACATCACACATTCTGGCATCATCATCAACATAAAAATGAAAAATTTCATATAAAATAGTGTGCATGTTATCCATACTTCCATTACTCAACAAAGATGATACATAACTCGAGGAATCCCCACCCTGGAATTTCCCACATAAGTTTGGTTGCCAGCATCTGAATTCTGTCAATTTGGAATACAACATGGGATTATAAATGTTGGCAATACTTGCTACATCATTCGCTAGGGAATGTGTAAACACATTCATCTCAGGCCTCTCAATATACATTTTCCCCTGTACTTCTTCATTTATTCTCAAATGAAAACCCTCAAAGATAGAGTCAAATACATCAATCTCAACTTGGTCAAAAGAGAAAGAGCAATATGCACTGGCCTCCTTGTACTCCACACCACCTACTGTATGTGTTAATTTATAAGTGAAAATTTTGGCACAAGATGAAAATATTTCACCAGCAATATCAATGTCACCTTCATCACAAGCTGAAAAATTTTCACCAACAATATCAATGCCACCTTCATTATAAGCTGAGAATTTTTCACCAGCAATATCAATGTCACCTTCATTATAAGCTGAGAATTTTTCACCAGCAATATCAATGTCAAAAGGTAACAACACATCAATCTCAACTTCACATAAGCAGTCAGGAAAATTCATTGTACCAATACATTGGTTGTCTCCAATACTATTCTTTTGAGCACATACTTCACTATCCTCAAATTCCTCAACATTTATACAATAAGCTTGTTCCATTGCTAGTATACTTGGAGTATACTCTAAATATTTATCATTTGAAATATTTTCCTTCACTTGGAAAAAAGTAAGAATATGAGGTTCTACATTTCCATATAACTTTGGTAAAAATAAAAGCTCAGTTCCATCCTCAGTACTGCAATCACTACATCTGAAATCACAATCACTAGCCTGCAACAAAATCTCGATGACATGAGCATTACAATCAGGATTAGGAAACACAATGGGTGTCTCACACAATTCTTCCTTATGTTTCCCCTCAAATTCCTCTGTGGTTATCCAACTTTCTTCAAAAGGGAAAGCATTATCTTCATTTTGTGTTGATACATTTGTAGCTGATTCTGCAATCTCTATTCATTTAATGACTTGGACCAAATTAGCAGGTTTTAATTCTTTTGGGAGAGCACTTTTTCCTGGTTTGTAAAGTTCACAAAATAATTCAATGCATTCATAGTCATTAGGTCTATGAATTCTAGGAATTTGTATTAAAGCACTTAAAAATCTCAAGAAAAACTCATATGGTGATTCTTTCTCTTGCCTCTTCATATTATACAATTCTGGTACAAGAGAATTTTGATAATCATCATTCAAACTAGACTGGATTTCAACTTGGATCTCATTATCATCACACTGCAATGGTGAAGATATAATAGTTTTAAAAACACCCTTATCATAATCAATGCTCTGAGTAGCCAACTCTGACATTTTACTAGTACTATTTAGGCTAGGGTAATCAATACTTGCAGCTAGATACCCCTTCATCATTGAGTATTTCATATTGTTTTCAATTTCCATAGCCATTTGATATTCTTGGTGCATGTTTGTAGGTTCTTTATCTCTTAGTAGTATCCCATCATTTTTTCAAAAGCACCAAGACATACAATTAAGCATTCAGCCTCACTCGGTCTTATTTCTTTAGGGATTTCTCTTAAAGCTATTGAAAATCTAAGATTCAAATATGGGATTAGCTCCCCTTCTCTTATGTGAATTCCTATAAAACCTTTTCTTAATATGTTGGGATTGATTCTTTTAGCAAATTGTTCCATAGAAACTATCACCAACTGACTCCATGAGTTAACAGAATAGGTAGGTAAATAGGAAAACCAATCCCTAGCATCACCCTTCAAGGATTGCACAAAAAGCTTCATGACAACATCCTCATGACTGATTTCATAATCCCCCATTACATATACAAAATGCTGTAAATACTTAGAGGCTGATTCTGCACTTTTCCCTGTATATTTAGGCAAATACTTCCTAATCTTCTTAAGAATTGGATTAGGGTAACCACTGACATCATTGAAAATAAAAGGCATATACCTTTGAGTTACAAAACACTCTGAAGGGATTAATGCAACTTGTTCTCTTTGTATATTTATGTTTGACTTTACATATGGGAAATCACTTATACCCATTTACAAATTCATCAACAGTACATATTTATCAATCATATCATTTACTATCACAACCATGATTCCATTAATGAATGAAAATAGTATTCCTTGCTTTCAGAAATATGATGCAACATAAACATTGTTTCATAAGTCATTTTACATATTGCATCATAAGAAGTATGGAAAAACTAATCATTGTTCCTTTCTTGATGCTAGACATCTAGTTTGGAATCATTTTCATCCTTAATTACAAACACCCATCACAATTAGAAATAGTGAACTGTTTAGTTTTGATAAAATACCTGGTAATTTTTTAATTTCTTTTGCAGCATGTATTAATGTTTTCCTTTATGTATCAACTGGTTCTTCAGATAGAGTTGCCACCTCTTCAACAAAGGACTGAATTTCAATAGAAATATGAAGTTCCTTCTCAAAACTTGTTAGATTCTAGGTCTTTTGTCTACAACAGAGTCACACCTTGCCGCTACCAGTCTCCCTCAAAAACTCAATCCATCACCATCCAAATTTAACATTCAACTTCACTTAAACAAATGACTCTGGATAGCCTCCTTCAACCCTTGTGGATTCTCTTTTCTCTTTTTCTTTTAAATTTATTAGAAGTTCTCCCCAATAACAACACCATTAGACTAATGATTCTAGAACTCCTGAATCCTTTGCCAACAAGATACCATAGACCATAGGATTTTCAGGTTCATTTCAATAGCCTCTTCCTTCTAGGGTTGAAAACATTCACTATGTAAATTCAGAATAGCAAAGCTTTTGATATGACTCTATAACCATCTACAACTGGTGATTCAAAACTTCCCCAACAGAGTCGCCATTTTTTTGGTGTTTTAAATTTCTAGCTAAACTTTGAAACTCTCTAAGAGGTAGCCAAACTCTATAATAAAGAACTACAAAGACTAGTGGCCAACTAATGAGATTCAATCAATAACTGACATCTCCTACACTTTTGGCTTTGTGAAACCAAGGTGGGTAAACCTAAGTGTGTTCATAAGAATGTTCTATGATTGGTAAGAACACTTCTTCTTACAGATTATAGTCCCTACACACATAATGCGATAGTAATTACTCTTGGCATTGGTAGGCCAAAAAATAATAATAGGTATCTTAAAGCAACATGATTGAAGATTTCAATGTAAGATTTGCCTCTCGTAGAGAGATAGGGTTTAATATATATTTTTGTTTAGCTTTTAGACCGCCATGTTTAGAATTACAACCCCATAGTAATCTTGAAGAAAATAGCCAGTGCTTCATCCATTGGGAGGGAGTCATACAAAACATAATCCAGATATTATGGACATATCACCATAATGCTTTACATCATGCGAATTTTAATTTTAAAACAACACTCCTTAGCAATCCTGAATGTATAATCATAAATTTGTAACTCATTTTCAAGCAATTTCATTAACTCATTGAGTTAAAATAGGGAAATGAAGAACACATTCAAATATACCATTGAAAGTGAATGAAAATATCATTAATAGGCTCATTCACAACTTATGACACACAATTATGAGAGAAATTGTTTCAAAATGATTATCATTTATTGCTTGAATATCGGTAATTACATCAGCACAACTTGCTTGCTTCATGGAAAACCTGACCAGAAAAGATATTAACTAAAACCTCCAAGAAAACTATAGTAAATGAACTAACTATACATATATTCAGAACCTCCTGGATCAAAAATTCAACTCTTAACAATGAGCCATGAGATCTCCTTTATAGGAAAGAAGAGAAACAAAGCATTAGGCTACATTCTTAATTTCAAAATTGAATTTTGTTTAGAATGAAATTAGAATTCATATTCCTCATCATTGGAGAGAAAAGTGCATGATCTGAGGAATCAATAAACGGTTATAGAGTAACCAGTCGGAGAGAAAAAAAAAAAATCATGCTAGGCATGCACATGTCCATAACATAAAAAACAAACCATCGGGAAAGCAACACACACCAACCAACAATAAGTCGACCCATGGCCCTGGTACAGGCAACCTCTTTGAGTTCTTGCCTCAGTAAGAAGCAGAAACACCCTCTTCCCTCCAGCCACATCAGCACAACACCCAGCAACCTGGCACAGTGCCACTACAATTATTGGTTCAACTGCAAGGACCTATTCGTTTACACCCATGAGCTTGATCAAGGCCGCTAGGTAACATCGGTAATCTGAGTCTATTTCAGACCTATTGCCATCAGAATATGATGAAATCAGAACAGGGGATGCACAATGCTTAGGCCTTTTGCCAGCACTTTGAGTAGCAACTTCGGGTGTTATGGGAGTAGGTTGCTCCTTCTCGAGCAGCGACCTTTTGGCCTTTACTCTGGCACTCTTGTGCCCTACAGATTTGTCCATTGAAGAAAAATAGCTTGCAGAATATAGGAGAAAAACCACCACCTACAAACAAAACAGCTCAAAAATGCAATGATAACACTAGGTAACTTAGCAAGCATTTATAAAGTGAATTGGTGCAAGGAATATTAATTGCTTAAATGCAATATAATAATTTGAGCAATTAGTGGCTGAAGTAGCCATTATAAGAGTATTCTAGGCTCATGAAGAAACAATGTATAGCCCATCATCACACTTAACAGGAGGGCATCGTTCACACGTAAGAAAAAATAGGGGAAGATCCTCTGGAAAAACCTATGCCATTAATGAAATAAGTTATAGAGCGCAAAAAATCATCACACAGATGAATAACACACCCCTTTGAATTTGAACCACTGATACAAAATAGACCTAGAAAATCGGATGACTCAAATTGAGTCAATGAGTATTGACAACCTACATCAGCGCTTGGGAAGAACACAACCAATCATAACCCATGAAAACAGAAGGTCGCAACCAGATAGTAGGTCCCACTTAGCCCTGTCACCTCAAGAACAAGGCCACATGTTGCCTTTTCACAAACCTCACAGTACTTTAGAAATATTTACTCTGACCGTGTGAAGTTTCTGAGGGACAATTATAAATAACCCTGTCATTAAATCCCTTCACTAGTGAAAAGATGGCCACTTATCACTGTTGATGACTGAGGAAAAGAACCCACTCCTCCGTACATGCTAGATGGCCGCATCTCGTAGACCTCCCACTACTTTAGTGACATTAGTAGGAAAACCTATGAGGTTTGTGAGAAACAGTCCAGATCAAAACCCATGATTGGATGGTAAGCCAAACTGCATATAGGACATGTAAAATATTCAAGTGGGACCGACTAGTACAACCTTCGACTGTATAAATGTTTAATCCTAGGTGGAAAAAAGGGACCGACAGACTGGGTGAAAGGGGCCGGTAAGAGCATCGAGGAAAGGCTCAATCGGATCTCTTAAGTGACCGGTTAACTTTGGTAGCAACTCATCGTTGAAATATAATGTATGGGTTTCAAAAGTTGAAAATTTATATTACCATGGGTAATATAAAACCTTTAAACCCTAGCCTCCCCCTTTTGAATTTCGAAAGTCCCATTAGTAGGTGTGAGTATTGTGAGGCCTCTGCCTTACAACCCAAACTACAACCCCTCGTAGGCATAGTTGGAAGGTTCCAAAATCATTGCGTAATGAAACCGTAATTGGATCACTATCTTGTCTTGTAATCTTTGGGGGGCTCCAAGAAAGTGTCATCTAGTATGCATAATGGCCTTTTTTATGCACCAACTTATTCCTTCTACATAGCTTGTGAGCAATGGTACTGGTATAACCTTCACCTCAAAGGATTTTATGATGGGCTTTAACAGAGAACCATCTCCTCTTTACATTCCTACTCAAATCAATAGAAACATTGTAGTAGGTTTTCTTGTTGATCCAATGTCTCAAGTGAATATCACAACCGAGGAGATCATGCTAATCAACTTTTTCATAAAGATGGTTATGATGCACCTGTAAGCACCATCTACATGCATGAGGGACTTTTAGTACCTCCCCTTGGTAGTATTTTCTTGTCAGTTCTCGTTGGACCTAAATCTGTGAATCTTTTATTTGACATTGTCTTGGGGTCTAAACTCTTCAGAGTGAAGATGGGTATCCACTATCTCATAGCTATGAGCATAGTTCCCTTGGTTGTGCATAAATGTTTGAAATTATTTCATGAGGGTTTTGTAGATGTGAACCATGAAACTAGCTATAGACCATCGATTGTGCATGTTAGTTATTCCTTAGATTACTTTTGGCTTGCACCCATTGGTCCTCTCCCACATAGGAAGGACCTCTTGCACCAGACATATGAAAATTACAAGAAAGAGTGGCTAAGGCTGAAAGAGAGATACCCTGTATCACCTTATGATGTTTCGCATAGGGCATGTTTAAAATCTAACACTGACACTACCAAGGTGCATAGAAGCTAAGAAGAGAAGTGATCCTGAGACCCTCTTTCCTCTTCTGTTGTTTAGCTTGATGCTTCCTCTCAGCCTGCGGCCATGCCATCAAGTTTACATGAGAACCCTATAGTTCCTACTTGGTGAAAGCCTAAGCATCCCATAGTGCCTAGTCCCATTCACTATGGTAGGAGTAAGATTCCCCATGGGGAGTCCTCTATGTCTCGACCTCCATGGCATCCCACCGCTTTTTCTCCCAAAAGTAGTAAAAGGGAAGAGGCCCGCTATTGAAGCACTTGAGTTGACTCCCCCCATTGTTTTTCAAACCATCCCTCCTCCAATTTATGAGTCGATTCCTCTGCTGGAAATGACTATAGTGGAAACTCCCATGGTTGAGCAAGAGCCTTCTATTCATTTGTAGCCTTCAGCCTCTAGCTCAAAGATTCAAAGAAATCGCCTTGTGTGTGAGTATAAGAGTCGACAAAAGGCCCTCATGGCTAAGCAAACCACTTTTCAAAAGAAGAGAAAGGAGATGGCCACCCCTATGTCAGGGCCTCTTACAGTGTCTTCCCCTCTCCTTTCTATTTCTTTCATTCAACATAGTTTTGTCTCACCTCCAACTTGCGCCGTGAGTGTGCTTGACCCCAAAAAGGTGTAGGTGTTCATCACTCCTTTAGCAAAGTTTCCCTTCTTGATGCCCCTTTCGAACATCCCACAATTTCCAAACATTGTAGAAATGTCGAACACTTCAGTGGTATTTGCAAAATTTTTCTCCTCCTCTTCCTCTGCACCTCTCACCTCGTCTATAGGGAGTTCACACCCTTGATGAAGAAAAAGGAAGAGGTTGGTCCTTCCAAAAATGGAGGAGGCAAGAGGTTCCCATCCTCTCCGAAGGGTGAACCTACACTGACTTGTTCTCTCCTAGTAACAAATTCAATGTTGGCTTCCCTTGAGTTTTTCACCTCTCTCGAATCATTCATTGATCCTAGTGGTGAATCTCAGGTGTAGTCTTCCTCGTCTGTTGAGTTAAAACATGGTACTTTCATAAAGTTCTTGTTTAACTCTTTGGATGAAGTTCTATCCTTGTCAGCGATCTTCACAAAATCATTGAACCTAGCTCCACAAGAGCTTAGTGGAGGGGACCTTGTGGGGCCCTCTTCCTTAGCCCTTGTTGTAGGAGGGTCAAAAGCTCCTCCCCTTAACATTCCACCATTACAAGCTCACCCTCCTTCCCCCTACGATGATCTAGAGTGGGATGTGGATGACCTTTTGGTCGATCAATGTAAGGGGGAGGCCCCTTATTTATCCTTATATTAGAGATGTGTGTGTGTTGTGATGTGTTCCTTCATGATCGTGCTATGTGTTCCTGGATAACCTTGTCACCCTTGTTGGTGCTTAGATATACGAGTGATTTTTTGTATCATAAACCTTATTCTATCTATTTCATCATTCTTCTATTTTTGTGACTTGATATTTGGAAAATTGGGGACGATGCAAAGCATTGGGAGCATTTAGGATTTCCTTCTATGTTGACCCAATTTTTTATTTTTACTTTTTTTGATGCATCCTGATCTGGTTGGGGACTAATGATCTTTCACCTTGCACCATAGTTACCTATTATTTATATAAGCATGAGTAGATCTGACCCTGCGAAACTAGATCCCCCTATGCCCTTTGTCTGTGTTTTCCTCTTTCTCACTCTTTTTCCTTTATTTTTCTCTTCTCTGCTTGAGTTTTCCCTCTCATGTGTGACAACACCATCTCTATAATGCTTCAATTTTTAGAAAACACATTCATTGCCAATGAATCTTTTCTTGAAATTCTTCATGAGAATTCCTTTTTCAAAAACTATATTCGTGACTTGGACCCCTTATGTAACAAGTTTCCTTCATCATGGGTTCATAAAGAAAGAACTTGAGAACATTCCTCTGAGGTGGGAATCGATTTGACCTTCCCCTTGTGAGGGAGCATTTTTCTTCCTTTCAAATTCCTTGATGACAAATTAATTTGAGAAAAGAATGTCCTTCATGTACTTTCAAACAACACATCCCTTGAGTAGACCTTCTCTTCACATCGAGTTTCTGAGGGACGCCTTTGAAATTTTCCAACTTGTTGATGGTCTGCGCAACTATCCTCCTACTTGCTTGCATGGATTCTTTTTGACATGTTCTATCATTGGGTAAACATGTCACTTTGTAGGTGCGCCTGTAAGGCCACTTCTTGACTCTATATAGTCCCCTTCCTTTTGTTTCCACCATGTGAGAGATCTTGGGGGATACCTCCCTAGAGGTCTATAGGCATGTAGGGCATTTCCTTTGAGCTTCCTCCATGCGAGAGATCTTGGGGGTCACTCCCTTTAGGCTTACGGGTCTGTAGGACACTTTTCTTGGTTTCCTTCATGTGAGAGATCTTGAAGGATACCTTCCTTGTAGGTTTGCAGGTCTATAAGGTGCTTTTCTTGATTTCCTTCTTGTGAGAGATCTTGGAGAATACATTTCTTGCAAGTCTATAGGTCTATAAGATAGTTTTCCTAGTTTCCTTCATGCGAGAGATCTTGGAGGATACCTTCCTTGGAAGTCTGTGGGTCTATAGGGATTTTTTTTTGGTTTCCTTCACATGAAAGATATTGGAGGATACCTTCCCTGTAGGTTTGTGGGTTTTTAGGGCACCATTTTTTCATTTCCTTCATGTGAGAGATCTTGGAGGATACCTTCCTTGTAGGTATGTGGGTCTGTGAGGTGCTTATTTCTTGGGGCTTCCTTCGTGTGAGAGATCTTGGGGGTCACCTCCTTACAGGTCCATAGGCGTGTAAGGCACTTTAGTTCTATAGCTTCATGGTTCTATAGGATTGTGGAGTCTTTTGTTCCAGCCTGAGCTTTCGAGCTTTCCAGATCAAGATCTACTTCCTCGACCATTTCTAACCATACTACCTTTTTGATATACTTTATAAAATCACTCATCAATATTTTTCCTTGCTAAAGTCGGGGAAAAATGTATAGGAGCGAATTTTCACCCCTTACAAAAATTCCCCTTTTACACTTCCTCACCTTAGAAAACCAAATTCGAAGGAAAAATTCCACATTAGCAAGCCACCTTCATTCCACTTGGCATTTCATATTTTATGTTAGTAGAAGAATAACTGTTGGGGATGCTTGCATGATGCACAAAATTCTACAAAACATGCTTACATCCTTGATGGATTCATACATCTGAAGTTGGAAGAGATGTTACACTTCCCATTGGAAACAAATTGTAATATCCCTCTTTGACCAGCCTACCCAAAAATGACTCTTTCCTCCCTATTTTGGCCTTGAAATGCCTATGTTGCTCATTCAATCTATCTTCTCAGTAGTTCTACATCTCTTGAGCAATATCTAAGATTTCAATTCACTTCCATCACTTCAAGCAACACTTTGACACTTTATAGCAACAACAACACTCCATCAACTCCATAGAGCAAGTGTTGAACAAACTCTCCTTCTCCATCATTGGCTAGTGATCTATTGGTGGAGGTGGTAACGTTTTCACTCCTCTCCTTTACAATTTGGTTGAGTAGCACTCCACCTCTTTGTAGTGTTTATTGTGATTTCTACTTTTTTTTTTCCATTATCATATATTTCTCTATCGTTTCTATCTCGGTTGTCCATGGAGGTGGAAACACCAAAACGGGGGTCTGTCTGAGGCAGACCCCTATACAACCCCCAATAATTTTCCCTTTCTTGTGTTTAGGTGAGAGAACACATGGATTTAGCTGACGAGCAACTATCTTTGTGAGATTATCTTTATCACCTTAGTTCTAGTCTATTTATTTTACCATTTCGGTGTCTACTTTGTATACTTTCTCATTCTATTTTTACCATCTAGATTGATCTAGCTAGGCTGATAGTAGGTCTTTTTGGTAGTTTTACTGGGTCCATTATTGTTTGGCTGTATGAAAGACATCACACTTGAGAGATGCCAACATTCCATGTTGATGTCCCAAAATTATGCTGCCATCCTCAAACAAAGAGTTATTTGAGGAACATAACTAACTCCAAAAAGAACACTCACCTAGCCTAGATTATTTTTTAGGCTTGAAGAGTGGTTGTAGGACCTTATAGTCCTCATCATTCTCATCCCTCATTTGAAGCACCCCTTTAGACTGAGGCAACTTAGGGAAACCTTCTTCTCTTTTCCCTTCATGACCTGGGGCCTTGAACATGGTTGGTCCCCTTCTCTCACATTTTTGGTGAACCTGACATGAACCATTTTGATTCTATTTTGTGATACTAAAAGCTCCTTTTCTCGTATCCTTGGAGTGTTGTAGGTGTGAGTTTTCTGATGCCTCTTCCTTACAACCCAACTTGTGACCCCTAGTAGGTATTGTTGGAAGGTTCCAAAATCATTGTGTAACGAAATCGTAATTGGGCCACTGTCTTGTCTTGTAACCTTTGGGGGGCTTCAAGAAAGTATTATCTAGTGTGCATAATGGAATATTTTATCCACCAACCTATTCCATCTACATAGTTTGTGAGCAATATTGCTAGTATAACCTTCACCTCATAGGATTTTCTGATGGGATTTAACATAGAACCATATCCTCTTTACATTACTCCATAAATAAATAGAAACAATGTAGCAGGTTGGTGTAGGAGCACCTAGGTTACTATAGGTTGTCTAGAAGGTCATGTTTGGGAAACTTGTTTAGGCCAATTTATCTATCTATTCATATTCATTAGGTTTGTGCCTTAGTGGCATTTGTGATCAGGTGTTGAATTGTTGAAGGTCATGTTGACCATGGCATAGGCATAAAGGATTTTGCTCAAGCAAGGTTGAGGGTCTTTTAGACCCTTTTAGGTGTTTCTTTTCTAAATTTTTGAAAATAAAGCTTAATGAAAGCTACAAGCGGCCTAGGAGTGACCTAAGGAGAGGTAACTGATTTTGAGACCCTATTTAAGGGTGCACTTGAGATGAGAGCAAGGTTGGAAGCATTTGGATTATTTGAAAATTTGAAATTCAAGTGAGAACAGTTGTGATAAAGTGAGAGTTTCTGATTTTTGCTAAGAAGTAAAGCTTTAATGGATTGGAAGTGTCTTTGTAGCTTGTGTAGGATGTAGTGTGAGTGTTAATAAAGCATCGTGTGGTAGTAATTAGCTTCTTAGTTTAGTTTCAAGCACTGTTTGTAAATAGTTTGCTTACTTTCAATTGCTGATCTGATAGACTATTTGAGGAAAATGGAGGTTTAGATCACATTCCCACTGTACATATTGTATGGCCCCTTCGGGAATTGTGACTAGACTCCATGTTTGTACATACATTAGGGCTAGGATTCTTTGATAGCACTGGAGGCACCATGGAATTCTTCTTCTAGGCGAGCCAGGAAGTGTTCGGCTAGGGAAGACAAGAAGTGCATAGCACTTGATTTGTAGGGGTGTCTATTTCCTATCAAATCACGGTGTGGAGAGGGAAGGTATGAGCCCTACCAAGGAATAGAATGGAGGAGGAAGCTCCATCAATCCATCTGGTGTAAGGAACCTCTAACAGTTGCAGGGAGGTCAAGAAAACTTAAACAAAAGGCCTAATTTTTCCAAATTGAAGGTTAAGCCTGTGTACGGACAGTTGAGGGTTAAGACCCCTAAAACCCTTTTGTGGAGAGCATAAGAACCAGGAACCCCAATAAAATATTGGGGGTTACTTGGAAGAACCTTGGGAAAAACCTTGACCTCTTAGAGAAGGAGGCCTAATTGGGCTCATAGGGCTAGTAGCCTTGAAACCCTAAATGAGGGTTTTGGTGGAAGCGATCAAAAAATGGAGTTGGATGGACCCTCAAGAACCATGAGTAGGATGGATTGAAACTATTAGAAACACCTTCACACCCCTGCATAGACAAGTTCTAGATTTTGGAGAATGTTAGCCTTTAGGGTGGATTAAGGGCTAAGGGAAGAATTGCAAAACTTGCACCAAGGTTGACTTGGTAGGTAGAGTTGGGATGGTAGTTGGGTTGGCAAGGAGAACAAGGGAATCCTAAAAAAGAAAAAGGTCCTATAGGTTAAGGTGGTGGAGTGAGACACCATAGAGGTCTTCCAGGTAAGACCTAGAGTAGGAATCAGTGATTGATTCCTCCAACCTCCCTATCAGATTGGTATCGGAGCAATAAAATATTTGGGATTGATTGTTGTATGTCAGAGCTTGAGTCTAGTGGTTCTACAACCATGGTGACAAATATAGAGTTGGACAAGAAGGTCAAAGATCAAGAGGAAGACAATAGGAGATTGAGGGAAAGAATAGCTCAACTTGAGCAAGCAATGAATAATGTGCAAACCAAGACCGATGAGGACAGTGATAGGTTGGAAGGTAGGGTACCCAAGAGTGAATAGCTTATAGAGGAAGACAAGATCCCCGAACTTGACCCTGTTCTACAAGAAGAGCCTTTCTTGAAGGCATTGAAAGCTATGAGTGGGAAATCACTTGAAGGAATACCATTGTTTAGTGGAAAATTGGAAGCTAATCTAGTCATGGATTGGATAGAGGGAATGGAAAACCATTTTGAGTGTGATGGAGTCACTGAAGCACAAAAGGTGAAGGTGGAAAAGTCAAGATTGAGAGGTTTTTCCTTGACATGGTGGAAGTTCATCTAGACAAAGAGGGAAAAGGAAGGTAAGAAGCCTATTTCTACTTAGAAGGGAATGGTTACAAAAGTGAGAGAATCATACATGCCGGATTATTATGAGATTCAGTTGCATAAGAAGAGACAGAGCTTGAGACAAAGAGACCAAGATGTGAATAATTACATTGAGGAGTTTCAAAAACTTTAAATGAGGTCTAATGTTTTAGAGGATGAAAGTATTAAGGTGGCTAGGTACCTTAACAGCTTGAAGTGGAACATTCAAGAGGAGATGAATCTTCTAATTCCCAAGATAGTACATTAATGTTACCAATTGGCTATAAAGATTGAAGAGAGGAGCAAGAGGAAACAAGACCAGATTTCTAAGAGTAGAGGAAAAGGCAGAGATCAAAGAGGACACAGAGGTGGATACCAAGGTAGAGGGACTGAACAAAGAAATAAGAAAGAGTCTAAGCTCACAGAGCATGGAAGTGAAACAACTTCTAGAGGAGGCTATGGAAGAAGTAGATGACCTCAAGGAGGAGCAAATAGAGGAAGAGGAGCAAGCAGAAGCAACTCATACTTTGCTAGTATGAAGTGTTATAAATGTGGTCAAGTAGGACATCCAGCTTATAAGTGCCCGGAGAAAGAATCTTCATCAAATATAGAAAAGAGAGTGGCATATGCTCAAGAGGACACCATGAGTATCAAGTCACCAGGGGTTAGTCACATTGAATCAAAAATGGGGGAGAACCTAATGTTTAGAAGAGTCCTAATCAGACAACCAATTAAGGAGGATCCAAAGAAAAGGAGAGCCTTATTCAGGGTAAGATGCAAAGTACTTGGAAAGGTGTGTAAGGTTATAGTGGATTCAGGGTCTATTGATAACATAATCTCTGAGGAGGTAGTGAGGAAGTTGAAGTTGGCGAAAGTACCCCACACTAATCCCTACAAGGTAACATGGTTGAACAAAGGGTAGAATGTTCTTGTCAATGAGTAGACAATGGTGGAGTTCTCCATTGGAGGGTACAAAGACAAGTTGATTGGTGATGTGTTGCCCATGGATGCATGCCATCTTCTATTGGGCAGACCATGGCAATATGACAGAGAAGCCATCTATGATGGAAAGGTGAACACTATCTCATTCAAGAAGGATGGAAAGACATTCAAACTGTAGTCACTGTTAGATGAGGAAGAAGGACAGTCAAAGACCCCTAGTGTCTTGTTAAGTAGTGGCAAGGAGTTTATCAACAATCTACAACAAGGAGGTGAAGGATATGTGGTCATGGTGCAACCCAAGGAAGAAGACAAGGCCAAGAAAACAGTCACACCAAAAGCAGTCCAGAAGTTGTTAGAACAGTTCAAGGACATAGTTAGTGATGGAACACCAGAAACCTTAGCTCCAAGAGAGCCATCAGTCATCAGATTGACATCATACCAGGAGCTTCATTTCCAAAAAAAGCAGCTTACAAGCTTACACCAGATCAGAACCTAGAAGTAGCTAGGCAAGCGCAAGAGTTGTTAGATCAAGGATTAATTAGGAAGAGCATTAGTCCATGTGCAATACCAGTGGTCTTAGAAACCAAGAAAGGTGGTAAGTGGAGACTATGCACTAATTCTAGAGCTATAAATAGAATCAAAATCACATATAGGTTCCCTATTCCTAGAATTGAGGACTTGATGGATTGTCTTGGAGGAGCTCAGTACTTCACCAAGTTGGATCTCAAAAGTGGATACCATCAGATCAAAATTAAAGATGGGGATGAGTGGAAGACAACCTTCAAGACAACTGATGGGTTGTATGAATGGAGAGTTATGCCATTTGGCCTCTCTAATGCCCCTAGCACATTCATGAGGCTCATGAATGAAGTGCTCAAAGACTTTACAGGGATATTTGTGGTTGTATATCTAGATGATATACTCATCTTTAGCAAGACGTCAGAAGAACATCTAAAGCATGTAGAGTTGGTTCTTAAAAGATTGCAGGAAGAGAGGTTAGCCATCAACCTAGAGAAGTGTGAGTTCTTCAAACAAGAGCTTGTGTATTTGGGGTTTGTAGTATCCCAAGGTTCATTGAAGATGGACCCAAGCAAGGTAGAAGCTATCCTAAATTGGCCTACACCAACCACTGGGATAGAGGTAAGAAGTTTTCATGGATTCGCTCAGTTTTATAGGAAATTTATAAGGAACTTTAGTGGAATATGTGCACCAGTACTTGATACTATCAAAGGTGGCCTAAAGACTAAGTTCAAGTGGACACTAGAAGCTGAGAAGGGTTTTGAGAAACTGAAACAAGAAGTCGTGACTCAACCCATCCTTTTGTTACCTAGTTTTGATAAGTTATTCACTGTGGAATGTGATGCTAGTGGAATTGCAGTAGGAGTTCTAAGCCAAGAAGGCAGGCCTATAGATTTCTTTAGTGAAAAGCTCAATGAAGCTAAGAAGAAGTATTATACCTATGACCTAGAACTATATGCTCTAGTATAGTCACTTAGGAAGTGGAGGAACTATCTCCTACCTAGAGAGTTTGTTGTGTTTACTGATAATCAGGAACTTAGCTACATCAACACTCAAGAGAAGTTGAGCAATAGACATTTGAAATGGATGGAATACATCCAAGACTTCACTTTTACCATCAAGCACAAGAAGGGACAGTTGAACAAGGTGGCAGATGCACTAAGTAGGGTATTGCTGATAGTGCAAGAGATACAAATAAAGACCATTGGAATAGAGAGTTTCAAGGATCTCTATGGGGAAGATGAATACTTCTCAGAGGCATATAAGGTATGTTCTGATTTTGAGAATCACTTTCATAGTCAATTCATAGAGTATACATTGCAGAGTGGACTATTGTTCAAGGGGAATCAATTATGTGTTCTAAAAGGTTCAATGAGAGAGAATCTCATCCAGGAGAAGCATAATGGTAGTCTTAGTGGTCATTTTGGTATCAACAAGACAATGGAACTAGTGCAGAGGTTCTACTATTGGCCTAAGTTGCCAAGGGATGTCAGAAGGTATGTGGAGCAGTGTGTAGTGTGTATGAAAGCCAAAGGGGGAGCTAGCAATGCAGGTTTGTATCAACCCCTACCCATTCCTAACTGACCATGGGAATGTATTAGCATGGACTTTGTGGTAGGACTCCCTAAGACTAAGACAGGGTTTGATAGTGTCTATGTGGTGGTAGATAGATTTAGTTGATAAGTCACATTTTTCCTTGCAAGACCACCCATAATGCTAGCTATATTTCTCATCTTTTCTTCAAAGAGATTGTGAGGATCCATGGATTTCCATTAAGCATTGTCTCAGATAGGGATGTGAAGTTCATGAGTCATTTTTGGAAGACATTATGGAGCAGATTGGGTACTAATTTGTCTTTTGGATCAGCCTACCATCCTCAAACCAATGGGAAAACTGAGGTGATCAATAGGGTGTTAGGTAACCTTCTAAGATGTCTAACCAAGGAGAATGGATAGACATGGGACATGGTCATCTCACAAGCTGAATATGCCTACAATGACAGTGTGAACCGAACCATAGGTAGAAGCCCTTTTGAAATAGTGTATGGGATGCACCCAAGAGGTGTGTGTGAACTTAGAGATTTAGGAGCTATGGAGTATAAGAGTGGACAGGCTGAGGATTTCTCTCAGATCATGAAGGAGATCCAAGAGCAAGTGAAAAAGACAATTACAGAGGCTACTCACAAGCTGAAAGCTAAGGTTGATATGTCTAGGAAGGATATACAATTTGCAGTAGGGGAATATGTCATGGTCCATCTCAAAAAATCTAGGTTGCAGAAGGGAACATCAACCAAGTTGTAGATGAAGAGAGTGGGACCATGTAAGGTGTTAGCTAAATATGGCAAGAATGCTTACAAAGTGGAGCTACCTGCAGATTTGGGCATCTCACCAGTGTTTAATGTGGCTGATTTGATCAGGTATAAAGGATTAGTCATTGATGTTGATCAGACCATTATGGAGGTCTTGAAGGATGTGAGTAGCATAGTCTTACCTCCTAAAGACAAGCTACAAGTAGAGAGGATCTTGGACTCAAGGGTGAAGAAGTCTACCTGACATAAGGCGTACATGGAACATCTCATCCAATGGAAAGGCCAACCAGACTCTGAGGCTACATGGGTAGATGAAGCTCAGTTCAAGAAGCAGGGTATTGATTTATCTATGATCTCTCCCCACATTCCTTAGTGTGTTTGCAAAGGGGGGAGAATGGTGCAGGAGCACCTAGGTTACCATAGGTTGTCTAGAAGGTCATGTTTCGGCAACTTGTTTAGGCCAATTTATCTATCTATTCATATTCATTAGGTTTGTGCCTTAGTGGAATTTGTGATTAGGTGTTGAATTGTTGAAGGTCATGTTGACCATGGCATAGGCTTAAAGGTTTTTGCTCAAGCAAGGTTGATTTATTTTCTAAATTTTTGAAAATAAAGCTTAATCAAAGCTACAAGCAGCCTAGGAGTGACCTAAGGAGAGGTAACTAATTTAGAGACCCTATTTAAGGGTGCACTCGAGATGAGAGCAAGGTTGGAAGCATTTGGATTATTTGAAATTTTGAAATTCAAGTGAGAACAATTGTGATAATGTGAGAGTTTCTGATTTTTGCTTAGAAGTAGTGCTTTAATGGATTGAAAGTGTCTCTGTAGCTTGTGTAGGATGTAGTGTGAGTGTTAATAAAGCATTGTGTGGTAGTAATTAGCTTCTTAGTTTAGTTTCAAGCACTGTTTGTAGATAGTTTGCTTACTTTCAATTGCTGATCTGACAAACCATTTGAGGAAAATGGAGGGTTAGATCACATTCCCACTATACATATTGTACGACCCCTTTGGGAATTGTGACTAGACTCCATGTTTGTACATACAGTAGGGTTAGGAGTCTTTGTTAGCACTAGAGGCACCATGGAAGTCTTCTTCTAGGCGAGCCAAGAAGTGTCTGGCTAGGGAAGACAAGAAGTGCATAGCACTTGATTTGCAGGGGTGTCCATTTCCTATCAAATCATGGTGTGGAGAGGGAAGGTATGAGCCCTAAAAAGGCATAGAATGGAGGAGGAAGCTCCATCAATCCATCTAGTGTAAGGAACCTCTAACAGTTGTAGGGACGTTAGGAAAACTTAAACAAAAGGCCTAATTTTTCCAAATTGAAGGTTAAGCTTGTGTACAGACAGTTGAGGGTTAATACCCCTAAAACCCTTGTGTGGATAGCATAAGAACCAGGAACCCCAAGAAAATATTGGAGGTTACTTGGAAGAACCTTGGGAAAAACCTTGACCTCTCGGAGAAGGAGGCCTAATTGGGCTCATAGGGCTAGTAGCCTTAAAACCCTAAATGAGGGTTTTGGTGGAAGCGATCAAAAAATGGAGTTGGATGGACCCTCAAGAACCATGAGTGGGATGGATTGAAACTATTAGAAACACCTTCACACCCCTGCATAGACAAGTTCTAGATTTTGGAGAATGTTAGCCTTTAGGGTGGATTAAGGGCTAAGGGAAGAATTGCAAAACTTGCACCAAGGTTGACTTGGTAGGTAGAGTTGGGATGGTAGTTCGGTTGGCGAGGAGAACCAGGAAATCCTAAACAAGAAAAGGTCCTATAGGTTAAGGTGGTGGAGTGAGACACCATAGAGGTCTTCTAGGTAAGACCTAGAGTAGGAATTAGTGATTGATTCCTCCAACCTCCCTATCATAGGTGTTCTTGTTGATCCAACGTCTCAAGTGAATATCATAACTGAGGAAATCATGCTAATCAAATTTTTGCATAAAGATGGGTATAACACACCTATAAGCACCATCTGCATGCATGATGAACTTTTAGTACCTCCCCTAGGTAGTATTGTTCTGTCGGTTCTCTTTGGACCTAAATCTGTGAATCTTTTGTTCAACATTATCCTGGGGTCTAAACTCTTCAGAGTGAAGCTTGGTATGCCCTGGGTGGTAGGTATGAACATAGTTCCCTCGTTTGTGCATTAATTTTTTAAATATATTCATGATGATTTTGGACATGTGATCCATGACACTGGCTATAGACCATCGATTGTACATGGTAGATATTCCTTATATTAATTTTGGCCTGCACCCATTGGTCCTCTCCCCCATAGGAAGGACCTCTTGCATCAAACATATCAAAATTACAAGAAAGGGCACCTAAGGCTGAAAGTGAGATACCCTCTATAACCTTATGATGTTTCGCATAGGGCATGTTGAAAAGTTAATAGTGATGCCACCAAGGTGCATAGAAGAGAAGAAGAGAAGTGGTCTCGAGACCCTCATTCCTCCTCTTCCACCATTTAGCCTGATGCTTCCTTTCACCCTACTACAGTGCCATTAGGTTTTTCCCTGCATCTATGTGAGAACCCTATGGTGCCCGCTTGGGAAAAGCCTAAGCATCCCACGTTTGAGCTTTTTTTCCTTCCCGTGGAGCCTAGGCCCATTCACTATAGTAGGAGGCAGAGTCCCTATGGGGATTCCTCTATGTCTTGGCCTCTACAGCCTCCCACCACTTCTGCTCCCAAAGTAGTAAATGGGAAGAGGCCCACTGCTGAAGAACTTGATCTGACTCCCCCATTGCTTTTCAAACTGTCCCTCCTACTCCAATTTAGAAGTCTATTCCTTCACTAGAAATGACTGTAGTGGATACTCCCATGGCTAAACAAGAGCCTTCTATTCATTCATAGCCTCCAGTGTCTAGCTTGAAGAGGTGAAGAAATTGTCTTGCGTGTGAGAAAAAGAGTCGATGAAAGGCCCTCACGGCCAAGCAAGCCAATTTGTAGAAGAAGGATGAGGAGATGACCACATCTCTATTAGGGCCTCTTACAGTGTCTTACCCTCTGATTTCTCTTGCTTTCATTCAACCTAGTTTCATCTCACCTCCAAATCCTATTGTGAGTGTGCCTGACCCCAAAAAGATGCAAGTGTGCATCGCTCCTTTAGTGGAGATGCCCTTTTTGATGTCCTTTTCGGACATCCCACCATTTCCAAAACTCATAGAAATGTTGAACACTTCAGTGGTATCTAAGGGGGTTTTCTCCTCCTCTTCCTCTGCACCTCTCACCTCATCTATAAGGATTTCACACCCCAGATGAAGCAAAAGGAAGAGGTTTGTCCTTCCAAAAAAGGAGGATGCAAGAGGTGCCCATCTTGTCTGAAGGGTGGTCTTGCACTGACTTGCTCTATCCTAGTAATAGAACCAGTCTCGGCTTCCCCTGAGTTTGTCACCTCTCCCAAATCATTCATTGAGCCTAGTGGTGAATCTCAGGTCCATTCTTTCATGTGCATTGAGGTAAAACATGGCACTTTGATAATGTGATTTTTTAACTCTATGGATGAAGTTCTGGCCTTGTCAGCGATCTCACAAAATCATTGACCCTAGCCCCACAAGAGCTTAGTGGCGGGGACCTTACAGGGCCCTCTTCCTTAGACCTTGTTGGAGGAGGGTTAGAAGCTCCTCCCATTAACATTCCACCATTGTAGGCTCACCCTCCTTCCCCCTACGATGACCTAGAGTGGGAAGTGGATGAAATTTTGGACGATCAATGTTAAGGGGATGCCCCTTCTTTATCTTTATACTAGAGATGTGTGTGTGTTGTGATGTGTTCCTTTATGATCGTGCTATGTTTTCCTGGATGACCCTTGTCACCCTTGTTGGTGCTTAGATATAGGAGTGATTTTTTGTATCATAAACCTTATTCTATCTATTTCATCATTCTTCCATTTTTGTGACTTGATTTTCGAAAAATTGGGGATGATGCAAAGCATTGGGGGCATTTAGGATTTCCTTCCATGTTGACCCAATTTTTTATATTTACTTTTTTTTTCGTGCATTCTTCTTGATTTGGTTGGGGATTGATGATCTTTCACCTTGCACCACTGTTACCTATTATTTATATAAGCATGAGTAGATCTGACACTACAAAACTAGATCCCCCTATGCCCTTTGTTTGTATTTTCCTCTTTCTCGATCTTTTTCTTTTATTTTTCTCTTCTTTGCTTGAGTTGTCCCTCTCATGTGTGACAACACCATCTCTATAATGCTTCAATTTTCAGAAAACACATTCATTTCCAATGAATATTTTCTTGAAAGTCTTCATGAGTATTCTTTTTTTTTTAAATATATTCGCGAATTGGACCCCTTATGTAACATGTTTCCTTCATCATGGGTTCGTAAAGAAAGAACTTGAGAAAATTCCTCTGAGGTGGGAATTGATTTGACCTTCCTCTTGTGAGGAGGAAATTTTCTTCCTTTCAAAATCCTTGATGAAGTGGACATCTTTCAAAAGGATTCCTTGATGATGAATCGATTTGAGAAAAGAATGTCCTTCCTGTACTTTCAAACAATGCATCCCTTGAGTATACCTTCTCTTCACGTCGAGTTTCTGAGGGACCCCTTTGAAATTTTTCCAACTTATTGATGATCTACACAACTATCCGCTTACTTGCTTGTGTGGATGCTTTTTGACATGTTCTATCTTTGGGTAAACATGTCACTTTGCAGGTTCACCTATAAAGATGCTTCTTCACTCTACATAGTCCCCTTCCTTTGGTTTCCTCCATGTGAGAGATCTTGGGGGATACCTCCCTGTAGGTCTACAGGCCCGTAGGGAATTTCCTTTGAGCTTCCTCCATGCGAGAGATCTTGGGGGTCACTCCTTGTAGGCTTGTAGGTCTATAGGGTGCTTTTCTTGGTTTCCTTCATGTGAGAGATCTTGAAGGATACCTTCCTTGTGGGTCTACAGGTCTATAAGGTGTTTTTCTCAATTTCCTTCTTGTGAGAGATCTTGGAGAATACCTTTTGTGCAGGTTTGTAAATCTATAAGACAGTTTTCTCAGTTTCCTTCATGCGAGAGATCATGGAGGATACCTTCCTTGGAATTTTGTGGGTCTACAAGGAAATTGTTTTAGTTTCCTTCACATGAGAAATCTTGGAGGATACCTTCCTTGTATGTCTATGGGTTTGTAGGGAAGTTTTTTCTAGTTTCCTTCATGTGAGAGATCTTGGAGGATACCTTCCTTTTAGGTTTATGGGTCTGTAAGGTGCTTACCTCTCAGGGCTTCCTTCATGTGAGAGATCTTGGGGGTCACCTCCTCATAGGTCCATGGGACTGTAAGGCACTTTCATTCTATGGCTTCATGGTTTTGTAGGAATGTGGAGTGTTTTGTTCTAGTCTGTGCTTTCGAGCTTGCCAAAACATGATATGCTTCCTCAATAGATTAGGTATACATTTCTAACCCTAATACCTTTCTAATCTACTTTACCAAAGCACTCATCAATATTTGTGTTTGCTAAAGTGGGGGAAAATGTATAGGATTGAATTTTCACCCCTTACACAAATGCCCCTTTTACACTTCCTCACCTTAGAAAATCAAATCTGAAGGAAAAATTCCACATCATCAAGCCGCCTTCATTCCACTTAGCTTTTTATCTTTTGTGTCGGTACAAGAATAACTGTCAGGGATGCTCGCATGATGCACACACATCTGCATGACATGCTTACATCCCTGACAAATTCTTGCATTTGAAGTTGGCAAAGATGTTACACTTCCCATTGGGAATAAATTATAATGTCCCTCTTCGACTAGTTGACCCAAAAATGACTCTTTCCTACTTATTTTGGCCTTGAAATGCCTATCTTTATTATTCACTCTATCTTCTCAATAGTTCTACATGTCTTGAGAAATCTCTAAGCTTTCACTTCGCTTCCATCACTTCAAGAAACACTTTGAAACTTCATAGTAGCATCAAGAACACTCCATTAACTCCATAAAGCAAGTTTGGAACAAGCCATTGCAACAGGGGCTTGAGGTTTTGCAACACCTCCCTTCACCATTGTTGAGGTTGTGGTGATTATTCAAGCTCTCTTTCTCCATCATTGGCTAGTGAGCTCTTGGTGGAGGTGGTAACATTTTCACTCCTCTCCTTTCTAACTTGGTTGAGTAGCACTCCACTGTTTTGTAGTGTTTATTGTGTTTTCTACTTGCTTTTCTCCTTTCACATATATTTCTCTATCCTTGTTATCTTGGCTGTCGATGGAGGTGAAACCACCAAAATGGGGGATTGATTGAGGCAGACCCCTATATAGCCCCCAACATTTTTCCCTCTTTCTTGTGTGCAAGCGAGAGAACGTGTGGAGCTAGGTAGAAAACAACTATCTTTGTGAGATTCTTTGTCACCTTAGTTCTAGTGTATTTACTTTACTATTTTGGTGTCTACTTTGTATACTTTCTCATTCTATTTTTACCATCCAGATTGAGCTAGTTAGGCTGATAGTAGGTCTTTTTGGTAGTTTTACTGTGTCTATTATTGTCTAGCCATACAAATGCCAACGTGCTATGCTAACGTCCTACAATTGCACTATAATTCTTAGACAAAGAGTTGTATGAGGCATAGAAATGACTCCAAAAATCCATCTCACCTAGCCCAAATTATAGTTCGGACCTGAAGAGTGGTTGTAGGACCTTATAGTCCTCATTATTCTCATCCCTCATTCGAAACACCCCTTTAGACTGAGGTAAGTTAGGGTAGCCTTCCGCTCTTAGCCCTCTATGACTTGGAGCCTTGAAAATGGTTGGTACCCCTCTCTTACAATCCCAAGCATTGATTGCAATTGAAGATAATAAGGTGAAACCAAAGTTTTAGTGAATTTGTCTACCGCTTTCTTCTCAATATGTATATATTATAATGAAAAATGACCATCATTGATGAGTTATCAAATGAAATACATTTGTATCTCAACATGCTTCATGATTTGATGCTCAACTAGGATGCTAACAATTTGAATGAAACTTTGATTATTACACCAAATAAGTGTAGTAATATTAGGTGGTAGACCATATTCTCATATTTTTTGAAGCCACAAAACCTATTTGCCGGCAAGAATTGCACCTCAATTCTCACCCTTAGTGGATGATAATCCAATAATATTTTCCTTTTTGTAAGATCAAGCAATTGGAATAGAACTAATGCAAAATAAAAATCTAGAAGTAGTCTTCCATGAGTCAATATCACCTATCTAATATGATTTTATGAAGCCTATTATCTTTGATTCTCTTATTGCGTATTGAATGTTGAACTGTGTAGTGACCCTAATATACCTCAAAATGTATTTGTTTCCTTCTAGTGACTCTCATGAGAATCAGGGAGAGAAAAAGAGACAAGAATAATAGAAAAGGTGATATCATGATGCCTGTGTGATAAATGCAAGAGACTAACCACCATCTATACAAAGTGGCATCAACATTAGGTGTAGAACAAGTGATAGTCAATGTAACATTTGACTTAAATTGTGTAGAAGTTGGCCTAAAATGAACCATGTTAAAATGATGAAATAGATCAATGAAATACTTATGTTCATGAATGGAGATACTCTTAGAAGACTAATGGACTTGTAGGCCAAGAAAGAAGTGAACGAGCCTAGGATTTTCCATGTCAAAGTGCTCCATGTTGGCAAAATAAGGATAGACAACTGAGAGTGGGGTGGGTGAATCAATTGTTACAAAACTTAAACTTATTCAACCTTTAATCTAAGATATGATAATAAAAAGTGAAAGCATAAATCAATAACACATCAAAGACACATGAACACCAAGATTTTATACATGGAAACCCTGTTAGGGGAAAAACTATAGTGGATGTTAGTCCACAAGATTATACCCTGTCAGAAGTATAATGAAATAAATGAATAGGGAATGTACATGCATTTAGGCACACTACCTAGAGCTCACTTCTCAAAGGGAAGGCTCACTTTCTTACATAAAAAAAAAAGATAAAATCCATCTGATGAGGTTGAGCTAAGAAATTAGCTTCTACAAAAGCTTGATGACAGTTCCAGTTAGGTACAAAAAAACTTCACACTTTGCTCAATCTTCTTCACACTCTGCTCTGCATTCAAATGATCTAATATTTATTCACAAATTTCACATATACACTACACACTCGCACATTTCCACACACTCACACACTTCCACACTCTCCAGAATGAAGAAACAATCATTCTTATTATCTGCTTCATGAATTTACATCAACAACTCTATCAGCCACAAATAAAGAATAAATTACAACTGTCGTCCCAATTTCATGAACAAATCTCAATGTGCACCAACCTAAGTCGATCAAAACATAGTGAGGACCTAAATAAACATCCTTGAATATGCCAAACGATAAAATATTAATCCATAAGGATCCGCAACACGCTACCACCATCATGTTGGCCAAGAACATGAAAACTTTGAACAAAAAGGAAAATCTTCCATCACAAACACACCAATCAAGGTGGGAATACCACATTGATATAACATGATCTATAAACATCAATGAACATCTTAGGAATGTACGCAACAACACAATTCATCAGAATTTCAATTACATCTTCCAGAAACACCTGCTAAAGTAACTGAGTAACTGTAGGAACACAAAACTTCATAACTTTCTCAATTCTTGATGTGCACCACTAAAAATTTCAAACAAAATACTAGATAGGCTTAGAAAAAACCCTTTAATGCACACCTTCTAAACATGAACACATAAAAATTTCCATCACTCTAACCTTCTTAGCTTCACAGACTTCCTACAATATATTTATTACAATTTTCTCAATATCCTCGACATCTACAGCCTTCAGAATTATTAATGTTAATAGTGTTGACATCAATGAAAACCACATATTAGCAACACAACCACAACATCTAACAATCTCCCCCTTTGGCATTGATATCAACACATGATGTAAAAATTATCATCAACACAACTAACTCCTCTCAACATGTTCTTCTCTTCCTTACAATGCTCTTCCACCTTCTCCCTCTTAATACTCATTGCACTTCTCCCCCTTTCTTCTACAAAGATTTTTCACATTTCTCTTCTCCCCCTTTGACATCAATGGAGAAGGTACACAAGCTTTGAACCATATATAATCTAAATCATCCGACTACCCCCCCTGAGTAGCAGCCACCATAACATCAATCTGAAACAAGATCTAACTATAGGCGCATGGATTGATGCAAAGACTTACATCTTAGTTTAGTTTAGGAGGGGAAATCACCCCTAACTTTCCTCTGAGATACTCAAAAGTATCTTTATGCAATGTTTTAGTAAATATATCTGCAATTTTTTCCTTAGTGGGCACATATTCCAATCTAACCTCTTTATCACTCACCTTGTCTCTCAAAAAGTGATACTTTTTAGATATGTTTTTTGTTTGAGTGTAGCAGCAGATTCTTAGAAATGTTTATGGAATTTGAATTGTCACAAAATATGGCAATAGGCTCATCATACTCAACTCTAATATCTCTCAGCATTTGCTTCATCCATAATACTTGAGTACAATTATTTGTAGCAGCAATATATTTTTCCTCAGTAGTAGATAAGGAAATGGATTTCTGCTTTTTACTTAGCCAAGACACTAGCTTCTTCCCTAAGAGGAATGCACCACCACTTGTAATTTTCCTATCATCCACATCTCTTGCCCAATCTGCATCTCAAAAGGAATTCAGAGTAAGATCATCATTCTTAGGATACCAAAGACCAAAATCAACTGTTCCTTTTAAGTATCTAAAAATCCTCTTTATTGTAGTCACATGTGATTCCTTTGGATCAACTTGATATCTAGAAACCATCCACACAACATTCATAATGCTTGGTCTGGTCTGAGTTAAATATAGCAATCCACCAATCATTGACCTATATCTTGTTTGATTAGCCTTAGTATAATCATCATTCTGTATTAGCTTGCATCTAATTACCATGGGTGTACCAATTGGCTTTGAGTCTCCCATGCAAAAAAAACTTAGTAACTCTCTTACATATTTGGATTGAGAAATAAAGATTCCATCATCTAGTTAAGTTATTTGCAATCCTAAAAATAATTTCAGTTCTCCTATCATTGACATTTCAAATTCACTTTTCATTTCATCAGAAAACTTCGTGCATAAGTCATCATCACCTTCAAAAACAATGTCATCAACAAATACTTCAATAATCAACTCTTTATCCTGATCCAGCTTGAAATATAGATTTTTGTGAATAGTACCTTTATTGAATCCAAGTTTCAACAAGTATTTATCCAATCTAGCATACCATGCTCTAGGGGCTTGTTTGAGTCCATATAGTGCTTTCTTCAATCGACAAACCATGTCTTTTTCATCGGTCAGTTGACATCCATTAGGTTGTTCAAAATAAACTTCTTCTTCTAATTCACCATTTAGGAATGCTGACTTTACATCCATTTGATAGACTTTGTAATTATTGAAAGTAGCATAAGCAAGAAATAATGTTACAGCTTCAATTCTAGCAATAGGGGCAAAGGTTTCTTAAAAATCAATACCTTCCATATGTGAGTATCCTTTACATACCAGTCTTTCTTTGTTTCTAACTACTTCATGTTGCTCATTCAACTTGTTCTGAAAGACCCATTTGGTTCCAATCACATTTTTGTCTTGAGGTCTAGGAACAAGAATCCAAGTATCATTTTTCTCTATCTACATTAGTCATTCCTTCATTGTTTCCATCCAATATTCATCTTTACATGCTTCATTTATATTGCTAGGCTCAGTCTTGGATATGAGACAATATTCTTTTGCAATTCTTCTTCTAGTCTGCACACCTTTGTTCTTGTCTTATATGATTTGGCTTTCAGAATGACTTCACTTTACATACCTTGGAATTTTGGGTTCTTATGTTCTTTCTTCTTCATTTCCACTATCTTATCCTTCATGATTTTATTGATCTGCCAGAACACTTTGAATTTGATTATGTGTCTGTGCATTCTTTCCATTATCAGTACTATCATTTTGCTCATCTGAATCATATCCACAATACCTAGATGATCTGATAGTGTCTTCATCAACTCTGACATTTTCACTTTCAACTATTTTCTTCAATATTTTATTGTAACACCAGTATGCTTTGATCTTAATAGAGTAATCCAGAAAGATTCCTTCATCACTTCTAGCATCATAATTTCCAAGATCTTCATCTCTCTTAATAAATACAAAGGTAGGTTTCCCTTTAAGTGTTTTAGTTGTGGAAATATTGGTCATTATGGGTCAAGATGTCCTAATAGAGCTACACAAAAGAAGAATAACAATAATAACAGTAATTGTGTGGTAATTAATATGGAGGAAAATAATAGAGTAAATCCAACACACATCAATGAAACTTCTTACATAAAAGGAATTGAAATAAAAAACTAAGCTGCTATGACTATCCTCTCAAATCATCCCATTGCTCTCTAATCTTAAGGACCTTCAAATTCATGCTCTCATATTTCTATGTTGCACATGAACTCACAAGATAACAACCTAAGAGATGAGAATATTTTATGATATGCAAAACTGCAATGCCTATATTAACATATTTTTGGTATTTTTTATATGAAAGCTAAATGAAATATGAGATTTCTTCATAGAAAATGATTCTAAGATGATTATTTTTTTTGTAATGCAAATCTAATACAATTCTATGATAAAAAATAATGCAATACTAAAATACTAGAAAGTAAAATTTCCATTATAACAATGCTAAATTATATACAACTCTAAAATGCTCTCAATTGCTCTCAATTTCTAAGATAATTTCTACAACGTAAGTTTGTGATGAAATCCTTATTTGAAAGTTCTAGAATGATCTCCTATTTATAGATTTTTCCAAGCCTTGATTGAGGTGGGAAAGATGGATAGTTGAGATTGTGATCCTGAGAGATCAACAGTGGAGCACAAAGAGGTTGGATAAATTAATGGAGGTTGCTCCATTTGGAAGGGAAAATCATCTAAGTGTCAAAGAGCATCAATTAGAAAGAGGAGCCATGTGTCTCCAAGGAGGTTAAGAGGTTAGATAAATATTTCTAATTTAGAAATTAGAAATAAATGCAATCATGTGACATTTAATGATGAGGAGGGTGATCTGGAGGAAATTAGGAAATTATGGAGAAATGTGACAAATTTGAATTAAAAATTCAAATTTAATGAGGAAGGCAAAATAATCAAATAACTAATTATTTAAATTTGTGTATTTAATTAATTCAAGAGGGAAGGTGATTTTTGAATAGAAGAATTAAAGGTGTGAAATTATACAAATAAATTTATCAATTTATTTATATAAGTAGAGGAATTTAGATTAATTAATTAAATAACTAGTATTTAATTAATTCACACTCTAGACCATTATTATGTGTATACATAGGCCCTGACACAAGCTTAGGCTTAGGTCTTATTTGTTATTTGATTATTTCAAGAGGGAAGGTGATTTTTGAATAGAATAATTAAAGGTGTGAACTTATACAAATAAATTTATCAATTTATTTATATAAGTAGAGGAATTTAGTGTAATTAATTAAATAACTAGTATTTAATTGATTCGTGTTCCAAACTATTTTTATGTGTATATAGTAATTAAAAGGATAATAAAGATAGGAGGTTCAAGAATTTGTATTATGTTAAGGAAGATGCGGGAATCTCTGATGATGAATCTGACCTTGAGGAAGCCAAAGATGAATGTTTGTTTCTAGCCTTGGAAATGGCATGTGTAAAAGAACCTAGTCTAGAGTGTAAGAAGGATGAATCAAAAGGTACTCTTGTAACTTCTTTTCATGCAGATAGGATGAAGACTTTTGGGTAATTGACAATGGATGTTCAAATCATATGACTAGAGATAAGAGTAAGTTCACTAAACTTGAGAAGTATGATGGAAGTATAGTCATGTTTGGAGATGATTCTGGAGCTAGGATTGTTGGTAAAGGAACAATTATCTTTGATGGAAAACATAACATTGATGATGTCTATTATGTAAAGTGTTTAAGGAATAATCTCTTAAGTGTTGGACAAATGTGTAGCAAATGTTTTAAGCTTGTGTTTTAGGATAACACTTGTGAGATTAGAAAAGGATTTGGAACTATGGTTGTATCTAGAAGAAGAACTCATGGAAACATCTATCAACTCAAAGGTGGTGATGGTCAATTTTTTGTTTCCAAGATTAGTGAGAGTTGGCTTTGGAACTGAAGGATGGGACATGTGAACTTTCATAATCTGGTTAGGATCAGTTTTAGAGAAGTTGTGAGAGATTTTCCTAGAATCATAAAGCCTTCAAATTCAATTTGTAGAAGTTGTCAGATGGGAAAATAGACAAGGAACAACTTTAAAACAAAGGATAAATCATCTACTAGAATGCTACAATTAATCCATACAGACCTCTATGGTCCTACAAAAATAGAAAGCCTGAATGGTGACAAGTACTTTGGATGAAGCAAACTTTGATGGACATAGGTGTAGTGAGTGATGAACCTAGTTCTATCTATTGTGACAATAGAAGTGCTATAAACATTTCAAAAAATCTAGTGATGCATTCTAGAACAAAGCATATAGCTATCAAGTATCACTTCTTGAGGGAGAAAGTATTAAGGAATGAAGTTATACTTGAATATGTACCTACCACAGAACAAGTTGCAAACATATTCACTAAAGCCCTTCCAAAGGATACTTTTGAGTATCTTAGAGGGAAGTTAGGGGTTTGCACATGGAGGGGCATCAGTCAAGTGGATTCATAACTGTTTTGTTCTGGACTGATGATCTAGGTCTACTCCTTAGGGGGAGTAGAGAAGTGCATTGTTGCAGTATGTGATGTGGATGTAATCATTAGGGGGAGTGAACAAAGATTTGTTTGGAAAGAATTTACTTTTCCATTGATGTCAAAGGGGGATAGAGAATCATGTGAAAAAATTATTCTTTTCAAGTTGTGGCTTGTGAAAATCATGTAGGATGTGGGAGAGAGAATCATGTGAAAATTCTATGCTTGGCAGGTTGTCATTTCTAAGAATCATGTATACTATCTTTGATGGTTTTTTACATCATGTGTTGCCATCAATGATAAAGGGGGAGATTGTTTCAAGTATGGATGTTTTTGGTGGTTTTTTCATTAATGTTGTCATTGATTTCAACACTGTACCAGTTGAGTAAGTTGGATTTTGCCAACTACTTTTGAGAAAAATTGAGAAATAATGAAAGTTGTGTTGAAGTGTGTTCTGAGTGTTCTCCAATATTGTTGTCCACTTTTCTCTTGTGTTGACCCAATGCCTATTCAGATTTATAGGTGTGTTAATAAGCTTAAATTCATTGTATATTTCAAGTTTCAACTTCTGGTTTGATGGAGAGTAAAAGTTATGTTCACTGGTGTGTGAACTAGTCTATCAGAATTATCTGGTTATTGACTAGGAGAAATTTTTTGGCTCTGTAGTCTTCTGGTATTTGGTTTCAGATCTTGTGGATCTGGGAGATTACTCTTTCTTATTATTTATGTGTTCTGACAAAATGGCTTGTGGTTTGGGACTCTAGAAGGCCCGTTCTAGAGTCTCTGTGTTTTTTCTTGTTGTCCCAGTTGAACTGGTGAAGTCTTCTCTATAAATGAATTTTTTTGAAGTTATTACGAATGTATCTGAGTTGTTCTCAGAGATGGTAAAATGATTGGTGAAGTTTTTTTAGAAATCCTTGTGTGTTTATCTTTCTAAAGATGCATGTACTTCAAAGATCATTGGTGTTTTCATTATGTTTGGCTAACCTAGTGTCTACATGTTGCATTTGGGTTTTGCATCGACTTGAGGAAGCATGCACAAGCTTCAAGATATTGTTTGGGTCCTAAATTAAATATGTATTTGGTCCCCTCACCTTCTTATCCACCGCAGGATTGTTGAGTAGCTGACCTAGTTTTAATTTATAAAATGAAATTGTATAGTCGACCTTGGAGAATGTTCCTAAGGTTGAAGTTAGTATAAATACAAAAGTTGTAGCAAAATCAATATCCATCCATCATTTGATTTGAGAAAGAGAAGAGTGTCGAAGAGAGAATTGTGGTAACACTACTTCATTGTATTCATAATCTTATGATCAAGTTGCAAAGTGTGTGAAACTCCTAGTGGTGGATCTTTATCTATTTCTTTGTATTTCTCTATAGGCAGTGAGCCTCTCTTTTGGATAGTGAGTCCTAAGGAAGTGAGCCCTTGATTTGGGTAGTGAGCCTTTGTATTTGGGCAGTGAGCCCTCTAGTAGTGATCCTTTTTGTATCTGATATTTCATTACTAATATACTGTGAGTTAATCCTCACCATGGTTTTTCCCTCATTAGGGTTTTCCACGTAAATTTGGTGTCTCTAGTGTTGTGTTTTTGTTATCTGTATTTTCTTGTTTACACTTAATAACAGACTAAAGATATAGTGGAATGGATTAAGTTAAGAAGTAAATAATTTGATACAACTTATTCATCCCCCCTCTTAGTTGTCTTGTGTGTTTTAACATATTCCATACAAATTGAGGGAATGAGGCCTCTATTAGGGGTCTACCTAGAATCCTCTAGAACTCAATAAGAAAATAAGCATGCACACATGCATGTCTCCACACACCCCACCAAAGATTCCAAATAACTTTAGAAAATGAGAAATGAGAAAAATAAATGGGGAGAGTCCACTTCATTGTTGTCACAAAGAAAACAAACCAAAGGACCATGAAAGATACACCTACTAAGGTTTTCCCAGGTACAAAACCTATTCCATGCAAGAGTTCACACAAAGCAATTACACCTAGGATAGGAAAAATTATTCCATGTATTTTCCACCACAAAATCTCCATCCTCCCATTTTTATAACGATTTATCTCTTGATATCCACTGGCCATCACATTGGTCCCATTAGTATTAGGACTTCAAGCTAAGATAATTTATGAGATGAGAGAATTGCACTCTCTAAAGACTTTGAACCCTTAACAAGCCACTCAATGGGATCCTTCCATCTAGACACTCCCACATTTCTCAAAGTTGATTAGATTTAAAGTCTACCACTAGGGACCAGCTAGCCTTTAGGAAGCAATGACAAAAGTCCAACAAATGAGGGTACCTAGTTAGGATTAAGGAAAATCCATCCTAGGAATCAAACCAAAAGAGAGCCTTTGTTACCCTATTAAAAATCTAGAATAGACCATCTTTGATCAATTTAGCCCCCTTTTTGAGAGTTTCTTAAATGATAAAGCCTCTCCCAGACAAACCAACCCAAGGAACCTCATCCTTTGCAACACCCTACAAGAAATTAGTAGAAAGAATCCATGCCAAAATATGATCCTACTCGATACACCATCTCCAATATAACTTTGAAACTAAATCTTGACCATTAAGGTTGGCTTGTTGCAACCCAAGACCGCCTTCTTATTTCAACTCACAGAGAATCTTCCACCTAACAAGACTCCACTTGAAATATTCCAATCTACCAACCTAGAATAATTGTAGAGAAAGAGAGTCCAACTCCTTCATAAAGCTAGGAGGAGAAACCTAAAGCATGCTCCTATAATTAGGAAGAAATTGAACCATGGAATTCAGAAGCAGTAAACAACCAAAAAAATATAGCTACCTATGGGTCTAATGGTTCACTTTCACCTAAAACTTATCCAAAATATTTTTCCAAGAGCCCTTAGGAATAACTCCAATAAAGAGAGGAATTCCCAGATAGATAATAGGAAGAATTCCAATATGAAATCGGAGGATATGATAAATCTATTATTGAATAAGACTAGGGGTATTGAAGAAATAAATTGAAGACTTACCTTCATTGATTTTTTGGCCAGAAGCAACCAAGTATATGTATAATATCGAATGAAACTTGGAAGCTTCACTGATGTTAGCCATACCCATTAAAGTAGTATCATAAAAAAAAAAAAAATTTATTTGTGGAGGCAATCCATTACACCAATGCCACTCATAGATAGAGCCTTGATTGACACGCCTCTTATTGACTCTCCCCAAACCTTCAATGAAAATAATGAACAAGTAGGGTGATAAATGATCCCCTTGTCGAAGACCTCTAGATGTGTTAACCAAGGAAGAAGGCTCCCCATTGAAAAGCACAAAGAAATATATGAAAACAAAACAACTCATCACCCACTTTACCCACTCACTAGAAAACCCAAAAGCACTTAGAATATTTTGGAGGAAAGACCATTTCACCCTATCATAATCCTTTTCCATGTCAAGATCGATGGACATAGTTTTCTGCTTTGAAATTTTCAAGGAATGAATATTCTCAATCACAATGATTACCCCATCCAAGATTTTCCTATCGGCAACAAAGCCTCCTTGTTCTTTAGATATAAGCCTACCAATCCACCTCTTTATCTTTTTGGCAATCAACTTAGATAAAATCTTATAGACTACATTACATAGACCTATGGGTTTGAATTGGATCAAACTATTAGCCCCTTCACATTTGGGAATAAGAGAAAGAAAGTTATCATTCATGGCCTTCAACATCTACTTATTCCCCTATGATTTCTGCCCAACATCCAAAATATTCCATTTAATAATCTCCCAAAATTCCTAAAATAACTCAACCAAAAACCCATCTAGACCAAGAGCTTTCCCCTTCTTCATCTGAAAGACAAATCCCTCCAATTCCTCAAGAGAAATATGATGCATGAGGTGCACATTCATTTCCAAGGAAACAAGAGAGGGAATGCAAGAAAGAATATGATTCTCATCCTCCAAAGCATGAGGAAAATATTCCTTGAATAGAGTAGCATAAAATTACATAGCTTCTCTAGTAGTCTCCCAACAAGAAACCGAATGATCTCCCCTATAAGACACAATAGATGAGGGTATGTGTAGGATCATGATGGGCCAAACAGTGGTGATATGTAAGTGATATGATGGCCCATGTGGTTGATGACTTTTTTTTACCCAAAATTGATGAAACGAAAAGGGTTTTTAAAGGAGATTCTCAGCTTTCCACCAAGGTAAATTATGTTTTACTTTGAAATTAATAAATTATTATTATTCATTTTCTATTTGAATTACAACTAAAGTCTTGATTGATAGGTTGATTGAAAAATATCTATAGCTTTCAAATAGTATCACATCTTTTGAATCTAAAACATGTGTCACATTCTATACTTTGTATTCTATAGGATTAAAAAAAATGAATTTCATGAAGTTTTGACCAAGTTAAGGTGGCCAAAAATACAAGTTTTTATATTTTTTAAAATTTGTAATAAAAAATTCATAATTAATTATTTACTTGGAAAAAAATTACAAAAAAAATGCATCACATACGGAAATGAGTCCTCTACTTATATCTAAAATGTTATAAAAAAATATTATCATTTTATTGTGGTTAGGGTGGTTAGACATACACCCACTTCTTATTTTTTCCTTGAAATTTAAGTGCTACTCCATTGAAATTTCAAATTTTCACCAAATAGATTTAAAAAAATAAAAATCCTAGTAGTTTAGAAACTACATTCAATTTTCTATAGATTCTATTCTAACATATTTTTGAAATAATATAGATAACTTATTCAAATTTATGTCAAGTTTCCTAACTCTAATTTTCTGAATTTTCATCGCCACTTAAGGGCCTATTTTTTCCATGATGATCCTGGACATACCCATGAGATGAAGCTCCCATGCCTCTTAGAATTAGAAAAGTTAACGTTAAAAGTTTAATTTTTGTCTCTTTCCTATAACCACTCTATTTGAGACTTATGCTTCAAGAATATTTCCTCCCTTATCTCCCATTCCCCCAAAACTTTATAGGCTTTAGGCTCCTCCATAAGGGAATCTATAGACAATCTATTTTCTCTAATGTCATGAGTAATAGCATCCAAGTTAGCCTGGTAAACAACCTTAGCTTGGAAGATGTTTCCAAAGTACTATCTATTCCACTTTTTGAATTTTTGTTTCACAAATTTCAATTGGTTGACAAAGGAGTACATCACCATACCAAAAGTTGGTCTACCTTAGTGTCACCAATCATCCATCAAATCCAAAAGATGGGGGTCCCACAATCACATAAGTTGGAATTTAAAAGATGGATGCTTAGTAGCATGATCCAAGGAAGCTAATATCTTAATTGGCTAGTGAACAAATGCCCTCTAGTCTAAAATCTTAGACCTAGTAGCACAATTTCCACCAATCTAGAAGCAAGAAACCAAGAATCTATCCAATCTTTGACCAATGAAGTCCTACCCACATATCCTATTATTCCATGTGAAGTGGCCCTTACTAGGCTTTATATCAACAAAATTTATGTAAGATTAACTTTGAAAAGAAAGGCCAATGACTCCAACCTTTGTACACCACTCCTCCTTTCCTCCAAATCAGCAATAGAATTTAAATCTCTAGCAATGACCCAAGGATATAAATGAGAAAGACTCTAAATATAATGAATATGATACCAAAAGTGAGACTTTCCAAGAAGATCAGTTGGGACATAAACATTAGAGAGAATAAAAATCTCTCTAGACTCTAGACTCGATGCAACAAATGAAATAGAAAACTTACTAGAGAACCACTAGAGAGGGGAAATATTTAGTGGGTTCCATAATCAAGCTACACCTCTAGCATTACCATGAGCGCCAATATAGTGACATTGAATCCAAAAAAATTTAGAAGCTAAGTTACACATGCTCTCCAAAAAAAAATTGTCTTGGATAAATAACATATCTGGTGAGTGAGTTCTCACGAGCTCCTGAGCAATTTTTTTTCTAGAGCCATTATTCAAGCCACTTACATTCCAAGATAGAATAATCATTTCAGAGAGTGGGAAAAGTTTGATTCAAGGGTTTTAATTGACCCTGGCTCCACCAATGTCTCAACCATTATCACAATTTTGTATAAGTCCTTCTTTCTCTGCACATTAGGAGATTTTTGTAGAGCCCCTTCTTAATATTATTTTTCTAGATTCCAGGAGTGGGAGAAGATTTATTTCATTCCCAATATCTAATTCCGCATATCCCAAAGGAGGAACACTGGAAATTAAATCCAACTCAACATTCTTCACCATGCAAATAGATTCCACAGGTTCCCCAGTAGATCCAAGAGCAAGATCCATATCCATTTGAGAAACAACCATTTCACACACTTGAAGATCTTGATTCTTATTAACTCTAGCTGACACTTGATTTTCCATCAAGTCTCCTAATTCAAGATCCAACATACGAGGATTTACCTCTTGATGGCCAAGATCCTTTAGAGCATTAAAGAAATTGAAGTTTTTGTCATCTTTCCTATCCTTAAGAGTCATTTTTTCCCTTTGCACTCATTTCGAGGCTTAATAGAGATAAAACCCTCCTTATAAAATGATTCCCCTAACATAGGAGCCTTTCCTTTATTTGTCTAGGGAGGTTATCAGGAAGCTTAGTTGATAGGAGGCACTAAAGAACTAAATCTGGGGCATCTCTTTTCAAGGTCGCCATACTCATGAAAAATTTGATATCTAAATTGAAGAGCTTCATAATCCAATTATTGAATCCATGAGGTGGAACCAAGGTGAATTTCTAGAGAATCAAGAAAAGGGTTATGTAAATCAATTTCAATACATATGCAAGCATAATAAATTACCCTTTTATCCAACATTTGATGGGAAGGACCCATCAATTTGCCAAGCAATAGAGCAATGGAGTGAACAATATTGTTCCTCCAAAATTCCAATGGAAACTAGGGAAGATACACCTCAACAGGAATATAGGATGGTAGTTCCCTTGAAGAGTTAAAACCTACATGCCATGGCTTGATAAACAATCCTAATTGATTATAAAAATAGGGACCTACTTCAATGGCCTTGTTGGAGTTCTCCATGAAATTGAATAGCACCATAAAATAGTTGTTAGCAACCAACATAATTTCCATTTATCCCTCAATATTACATGTGTATTTATCTCATGATTCCACAAAGGGAAGAGACACTCAATTCCATAAACTTGCAGATCAGAGCATGGTTCATCATATAGTTAATTTCTTATTCAACGGAGGATGGTTGAATTACCAAGGCCAAATGATCTTTGCAGTACTCCAAAAAATCATTAATATTCAAGATCTAAGGACCCCTGATCTGAGAACAACCATCCCCACTTGAGGATTTATTTTAAAAGTGCATAGCACTAGCATGTATAGAGGAAGACAGAGTATTTTAGGACATCTCCTAAAGAGGTAGGTTTTGATTCAAAGCAACATCTCCATGTGCTTCCATACAAAGAAAATAACATGACCCCCCTAGAAAGCCAAACATAGATCACAATAGAAAAACAATGGAAAAAGAAAAATCCCCAAAATAGAGCCCTCAAGAACATTTAGTTGCACCCCTATGTAGCTCCCAAAGCAGAAAAAGCCCCCCAACCACCTTGAGCACACATGCAATACCTAAAACTAGGAATAAAATAGCCTGAGAGGCCATGGTGAGGCATGCAAGACCTACCATAGGTCGAACAGACTCTACAACTCCTCTTATGAATGCACCATTCCTTCACATTATTTCATTTTTTAATCAAGTACATTGCATGGTTAAGCATGGTTTAGTATACATTGTTCTAATTAGTGTACCATTGTTAGATTTACCATATAATGTTCTTTAATTAACATAATTTTATTGTATTTTATCTCATCAAACATGTATTGTTTTAAATTATATCATTATTGAATTTAATTAGATAAATAATCTAAATTTATTTGATCACACTCATGGATGCTCTAGATCTATGGGTGTTCTAGTTTTTTCTCTCTAAACCTATACTTGAAGGTCATTGACCTAGATTTTTAGAGAATAATATACCACCTTGACACTCTCTTCTTTCATCAGTTTGATTGGGAAAAGATGAAAGCCCCCTTCCAAATTATTTTAAATATTCAAGAGAAACATAATAATGGATCTGAGATTTAATCCAATGCTTATGTGCATGGATGTGATTTGAATGATGATTAATTGATTAATTTCTAAATTCAATGATCTAGTTATGAAAACTATGAAAATACAATAGTATTATGATTTCTAATAAATTGATTGTAGAAACACAAAATTAAGATCCAAAAATATAAAGGGTAGGCACAAAGGAGCTTGGGATTTAAAGTTGGTGCAGATATAACTAGTCAAGTGTATAGTACACCCTAGAATGTCCTATTTTTTGGGATTTGCAAACACAAGCTTGAGGTCCCTAGTATGTAGGTTTTGTCTTTTAGAAATTGTTGTTGAAAGTTTTCCTATTGATGAGAATATATGGATTCCATTATTTGACAACTTGTAGGATTAGAGTGCCTAAATGAATAAATAGAAATCAATCCTCCTTCAACTCACTTCAGATCTGCATCCTACATACACAAGAGGAGAGGAATGGTTGTGTCATATATGGGCTTTCCTAAGTGAAATCTCGTCTTGATATTTCTTCCTCCACAATGGAAAATTATGATAATACAAAGAGTATCCATAAATGGGTAGAGGATAATCGACAAATAAGTAATGAATTGAAAAATTTCTACAACTCACCACTCATATCATATATCATTAATGGACTGAAGTCACACTCATCACCTTCAAAGATCAATTGTTGTTTATTTGATTTGATTTGATAACCTATAAGTTTTAGTAAACATGATTAAAATGCATACAAAACATATGAAAAACTTACATAACACATGCCATGATTCTTGAATGATAAAATAATGCAATAATCTTGATAATTCCACTCTTGATTACTCTTGAATGCTTGATAATAATATTACTTGCTTCCTTAAAATTGCTAGTTGTGCTTATGATGAAAATGGTGAAAATGAATCAGTATTTATATGAAATTATTCTAATTTTTCAAAAATCAAATATTGATATCCAAAATTTGAAAATGGAAATTAAAATAATATATTACTAATAGTGACATATTTGAATTTGAGGCTAAATTAGGTGGTCTACAACATAATTCATCCTAGAACAGATCTACCTTTCTTATGGATTAAAAGTGTATAGGGAAATATTAAATGCATAATTTTATTTCCCATGATTTATGTTCCAAAGATGTTTATAAAATTTGCAATTAATTCATAATAGTTCCAAGCATAAAGGGGGAGCAAAAAATTAGTGTAAAATTGTCAAGGGTGACAATTTTTGATGTTGCATTTATCCCCCACTTTAGTGAGAGTATGAGCTTATGGTTAGAATCATACTAAAGAAATAATATGTCAAGAGGGGTTCAATTATCCAAATTTTCAAGAGATAGGATGGCGTTGAATCTAGAGGGGGAACTAGCCCATAGGATTCAAGATCCTATGAAAACATAATATAAGGACAAAGGGACACACATGTGAAGTGAAATTCAATATGAAAACACAAAGAATGTATGAAAAACACACTACACATAACATAACATAATGCAAAGACAAAAAACCACATAAAAAAACATAAACATAATGCAAACAAAAATATAAATGAAAGACAAGGTTAGTACTATAAATGATTCAAGTTAGTCAAGCAAAGAGACCACAGTCTTCAGTTTATGTCAAATACCAAACATCATTTCTTTAATGTTTTTTAGACAAGAGAATTTTCTCATAAGGCCTAGAAAAACATGTTAAGCTAAATCACACATGAGCTACATAGATCCATTGGCTAGCAAGTTCTGTTATGGTAGGTGTCGATGCAATATGATGGCTTCCACAAGGCTATCAAGCTACATTATGCTAGGTAACTCATGAAACATATCGCTCTACTAGAAATAAAGCTACATTATACTAGGTGGCCATGTTAATATTATGGTCAAGTTCATGAGCCTGCAAACTACATTATGTTGAATTGACGGACTACCTTGTAAATCATGCCTTAAGGAGTGCACAAATTTTAATGTCATGAGTGACTGTTTAACATAAGAGGGGATACAATTCAACTCATGGAGTGTAAAAAGTTTAAAATTATAGGGTATGAACAAAAATCACCTCAAGGGGTGTACATAATTTAACATTTTGGGGGATGAATAAAATTAACCTTAGGGTATGTACAAATTTTAACATCATGAGGGATAAACATCAAAAGGTTGTACCTTAGGGGGAATTATAAATAACACCTCTACCAAGGGTGAATGCCAATAAATCACAATATGTCAAGGTATGGTACTCCATACATGGGAGGTCACACCTTAGGGAGTACCAATTATAGTACTACCATAAAAGGGTACATAACATGCCATGAAAAGTCAAACTTTTAGGACAACCAACATATATTGAAAATTACACTTTTTAATTAACATCCATATGATATTACCACTAAAGAAGATATAATTTAAGGAAATAGGTCACACTTTTATGGGATTTATAATATCACAAATAAAAAGGAACAATTCCTATTCAAATAATTGTCACATGCCTCTCTTAAAATTTTAGTGTACTTACTAAACTAATATTTTAAGGAGATAATAGAAAAAGGGGTTCATTATACAAAGAAATATACATTATAAGAGTACAAATATCCCTTTCCCCCTAGTGTAGGGTAAAAGTGAGCCTATGTGGATTGTGTTTCATTTCTCCTTACTGATAAGATATGATTGCACAAAAAATATTGTGCCCCAATGCATGGTAATGAGTATCTAATGATACTACCACTATCATATATCAAGGAATAAAGTTGTAACTATTTAATTTCTCATCTTATCATATTCATCCTTACAAGGATACTACCATCTAATATCTTCTTCATAAATAAAAAATCATCAATATAATGAAAAAGTAATCTATGATACACACAAAGGATGATTTTTATTCCTATGATGAACATCACTCATTTCTTGCATAGGAGGTAATTTAATGAATTATAATTGTAAACGTATTCTAAAGGTACTTTCAATTTCAGATAATGGATGTGGAGCGGGTAAGAGACCCCTTGTAATAGGTCGATAAGGTTTATGTGGTTTAGATGATAGTGTAATTTTTTTTATATAAAGGTCAAAGATCTTGATAACCAATTACTTTTGTATCTTCAGATGGTTTTTATTCTAAGAGGATGTCGATTTGATTTTCATTCTATATATCACAACCTTGTTTAGTAAGAATCTTAAATCCTTGACCATAAAATTTTGGTAGGTTGATGGGTGTATCTCTCACTTTATTTTTGTAGGATGGAGGATCATTCATGTGCTCATCATGAGTGGTATTTGAAATGGTTCTCATTTGTAGTGTTCTAGGTATAAATTGTAAATAACTTTCCTTGTTTGAAGAAGAGAATATGACCAATGGAGGTATGCTAGGTGTTGCTAATTTTTTATAAGGATGAGTAGGCCATACTGGTGAAGGATAAAGGACATTTTTTCTTCAATGTTACGTATTGTGTTGTTTAAGAATCCATCTATGATTACTTCATATTGTCTCAAAATATCCTAATTGTTCTATTCCATATTGTCACCCTTGATAATTTAACTTATTTTTTTTCCTTTTTAATTTATTGGACGCACTTAAGCTCCTAATTTTCTAAATTTTTCATTTTGAGGCCCATTTTTACTATTTCTCAACAAATTGCAAGAATTGAACAAATACATCAATTTAATGTGTTTCCCATAATACCTCATGTCCTAGAAAATTGGGCCAAGATTGGAATGACCTAGGGAATTTATGTTCTATTATATGAAGACCCAATTTTTAATATGTTAGTGTCAATATTTTAACATTCAAAAATGAACATGCAAAGGTCACCTATCGAGATCTAGTTTTCAAGAAATTAAATAAATGACTATAAATATCTAGTCTTTTAATCATTTAAAACTAGAAGGAGATTTTAAGAGAAATAACTATTATCAAGAGCAAGTCAAGAACATAATTTCAATGATCCATTACAATAATTAAAGATCTAAGCATCATGTCAAAGTGTATGTGACTTCATGTTATTTTATTATAATTTTTTTGTGAAGGTTAACCCCTTTTGTACGTCTCCAAATAATTCAATCAAAACAAGCAAGCAAGATCCAAGACCTAGAGGTGATTTGTATGACTTCAGTCCCTCGAGGAATCCATTAAAGGTTGGTGAGTTGCAACAATTTGTGATTTCATAATTCCTTCATATCATTTATCCATTTATCATTGTCATTTCCATTGTGGATGTGGAAAAACTTACATGGGGTTTGACTAAGGAAAGCCCATAAATGGAACAATATTTTCCCTCTCTTTGAATATTCAAGTTTTGGTTTGAAGAGGATTAAAGGAATCTTGAATAAAAATTGTTCATTTTTTCATTTCAAGCCCTACATCTTGTCAATTCATGAAAACCCACGTACAAAATTATTCGACAATGTTCCAACAACTCTATAAGTGGAAACAAATATTTCAGATCTATCATCAAAGGACCTCAAATATAGAGTAGGAGAGGCATACAAGGACTTATACACCATTGGGAAAATTAGTCATCCTATTCACACTAAAACCAATTTTTATAGGTAGGTACACAGTCCTCTCCACTTCCCGCATTTTCTTGCAAACTATTGTTTTAGTCTATACATTGTAAGATTCTTGTAATTTTAATATTAGGTCACATATTTTAATTAGGTTAATCATATTAAATCAATTCAAATACATTCTAATCACCAAATTGATGGAGATCTAGGTTTGATTGGCTCACCTTCAAGGTTGAAATTCAATCTATACACCTTGTTGATCTCCATCTCAATGAAACCCTAAGAAAAGGCCTTGAATCCCATTGTTATAAGAACTTAGGACTTATGATCACCCTATTTATTTGTTTCATTTTGGTGAATCTGGAATTTTGAAATCATATTTCTTTTGAAAATTAACCATAGATCTAGGTTTTCCTTTACATTGATTTGTATTTCTCATTTAGGATTTCATTTTTATAGCATAAAAAAATCAAAAAATCAAAAGCTTTGCACCTCATATTGCATCATAGGTTGCATTAGAGTTTATTTCATTCATTTAGGTCAAATCTACATTTAAAATTGCATTCAAAATTTGTCTTTATTGTTTCATACTTGAATTTGAGTCATATTCTCTTAAATTATGGAAATTCTAGAAACATATTCACCTATAGGCCTATTTGAACATAAAATTAGAACCTTTATAAAGACTAATAAACATTTAGATTTTGAATTTTTAGAATCCCTATCAAGGACTCAAATACCCTTGGGTGCCTCTATCCTTGTACACTTACATTAATAGTCATTTTTACACATCTATATGTCCATGTCTTCATTATGTTTGTTCTTGTAGATATCTAAATTGAAATTCATAATTTTATCTATTTACACATCTTTGATATAGTTTTAATAGGAGTGAAATAAAGTACATTATTTAGTTTCAATTTTGCATACAAAATTCATTTTTATGTCTTGGCATATTAGAATTAGTCATTTATTGAATATTAGATCCAAAAAAATGTATTCAAAATTATCAAAACTTCTTCTACATTGTTGCACACTTTTATTTTGTTTCACATTGGCATAAATACAAGAAAATATAGAAAAATATTCATTGTTAAGCTTGTTTGCAAGAAGACCCAAAATTTAGTGGATCCCTCCAATAAAGAGGAATCTAAGAAAAGGAAGCTTAATGAGAGACCCAGAACTCCTGACTCCAACAATGAGAAAAATCCTAGTAAGAAAGCTAAGAAAGACAAACTACCAAAATGTTTTGGTAGAATATATGAGGGCCCTAAGGTCCCCCCTCGCCCCTACTCATAAATGAGTTTGAACATTTATAGTTGGAATATGAGGGGCTTAAAGGTTGTGGATATAAAGTATGTGGTTAGGGCTTTCTGTAATAATAAAATAGCCCTAGATGTTCTATGCTTGCAACAGATTAAAGTTGTTGGTTTCCAGGCTGAATGTGTTATGCAATTTATTTGGAAAAATGTTAGTCTTCATCTTAGACCATGATAAAGGGAAGCGGGTATTGCTATCCTGATCCACCCTAGATGGGGTGATAACATTACTTAGTGAGGTTTCTCCCCTTGAAATGGACTTGTGTGCATCATTATTAATGTAGATCAGGAAAAGTTGGATATTTTCTCATTATATGCCTCAAATTATTATAGAGAAAAGGAAATGTTATGGAATTGGATGACTGAAAATATTCCTAGGGTTCCTTGGATTTGCATAGGTGATTTCAATATGGTTGAAAGCATGCAAGATAAAAAGGGTGGGAAGGATACTTTTTGGAAAGGTGATGAATTTTACTTCTGGTCTAACATGAAGAGGTCTCTAAATTTGGTTGATCCACTTGAATATGGTAGATCTTCCTCCAAATATATATGGTTTACTTGGTGCAAAATACAGTCATTGGATAGACGAATCTACTATAAGCTGGATAGATTCTATGGAAAAAAGTAATATATAACTTTTAACTATAATTCCGATTGCTCGTTGGTCTCTGCCTTCCCATCAGTTATGTCTAAACACTCTCCTATTGAAGCCTCCATCACTCTTGGCCTCCCATTTGCCTCTACTTTGAAGCCTAAAACTTCCACTTTCAAACTAAACTCCTCCCTACTTAATGATCAAGTCACTTTGTGTGCCATTAAAACTATTACCCTTCTCTCCAAGAGGCTTAATAAGAAACTTAACCTATTTAGAGATGGGACTCGCTTGTGTTTGTTTGGAGTAAGTTATTTGGGATTATTAGAAAAAGAAAGCCTTGGACAGGAATAGGCTAGAAAATTTGTTGCATCACAAGCTCTATGTTCTTGAGGGTCAACTGTAGGATGACTGTCCTAAGCCTAGACTTGAGGCCATTCTTGTTATAACTAAATCTCTCATGATGAAAATTCAAAATTATAGATTTCAGGGGCAAAAAGTCAGGGCTAAGATGAATTGGCTCAAGGAAGGAGATTGTGGTTCTAAATATTTTTTCAATTTGATAGAGTATAAGCAATTAAAAGAATAAATTGGGCCAATTGAGGAGAATGGATGTGTCTCTAATGATCCTAATTTTATGAAGAATGCCTTTCTCACCTTTTTAACAAAGCTATTCTCTTCTGAAGAAGGTGGGGATGCCTATTAAAATATAAATTTTTGTTTGCAAATGATTCCCAAGAAGGTTTCCAGTGAGGATGCTTTGGCCCTTGATAAGGAGATAACTATTTCTAAAATTGAAGCTACTATTAACTCTTTGGATAATGGAAAATCAACTGGTGCAAATGGGCTCACAACTGATTTCTATAAAGAAAACAATACTTGGATAAGCTGTGAACTTCTAGAAGTGTTTAATGCTGCTTTCCAGGAGAATTCCATGGGATATAACATGAACAAAGGTATCATTAAGTTGATACCTAAGGAAGGAGATAAAACTATGATTAAAAAGTGGAGGCCAATTACTTTCCTTAATATATCCTGTAAGATTCTTTTAAAAATTATTGCTGATAGACTTAAATTTTTCCTTGGTAAGGTTGTCTTTGTTACTCAAACTAGGTTCATAAAAGGTAGATATATTTTGGAAAATTTGATAACTAGTTGGGAAGGCATGAACTAGGCTAAACAAAGCAATCAAAATGTTGCAATGATCCTGTTATATTTTGAAAAGGCCTATGATAGGATTGAGTGGAATTTTGTGCTTGAAATGCTTTAGGCCTTTGGTTTTCTTAAAAAAAATTGTAAGTGGATAAAGATTATTTTTATTGGTGCCTTCACCCAAGTGGAGGTCAATGGTGAGCTCACTAACCCTATTCACTTGCAAAGATCTATTAGGTAGGGCTGCCCCATTTCACCTTCCCTTTTTGTCATTGCTATTGATTCTCTACACTATGTTTTGCACTCCAACCTAATCTCCCCTATTGTCAGAGGTATCGAGATTCCTAATCAAGACAATCTATTGAATGCCCAGTTCATAGATGACACTTTTTTACTTATTGAACTCTCTAAAGCTAAATTTTATAATATTATGAGTAGACTCAAAATATTTTGTGATTCTTCTAGGTACAAGATCTCCCCCCATAAATCTATATTCATTGATTGGAAAAAAGATCCCCCAATTGGTTGATTAACAAGGGATGGATCTAGGCTAACCCCTACAAGGTCGTGTAGTACTTGGGTATCTCATTTTGGTTTCTCTCTCTTAAGAATATGTGGAACTAGCTCTTTCAAAAGGTTTCTAAGAAACACAACAAATGGAAAACTCACATGGTATCACTTGCTGGCAGAATTTAGGTGGTCCAAAAGGTTTTAGCTTCCCATGTTGTTTACCATGCTTCAGCTTGGATTTTTGCTAATGCTCAATTGGATAAGCTTTAGAATATTTTGAGAGAGTTTCTTTGGCCAAATGAAAAAGGGCATTAAAAAGGGAACAATGTAAACTAGAAATGGTGCTATCTTCCGAAGTCTATGGGGGAATTGGCCTTAAAGATCTCAAATTGTAAGGGCTTTCCCTATCCTATAAGTGGATCTTTACAGAAATTGATGGGGATGAACCATGGAAAGTGTTAGAGTTAGAAATAAGTTGGCCCTTTCTAGTCCAAAAAGAGGGAAGGCCTAGTCCCAAATAAATATTTAGGATATCCTCTTTGTCCAGTTTGAGGTTAGGGTGTTTGGCTCTACTGTGTTCAACACTTTGTGGAAAGCTTGGTGTAAAGTCAGACATCTGATAGTTAATGGTGATGCATATGGTAGCTCCCCTCATTTTTGTATTGCCAACAGTTGTCCATGGACGAACATTTCTCCCAATGGGAAGCCATTAGCACTTTCACAAGGGTGCTTTGCGAAGTTCTAGTTTAACAAAGGGATTAAAGTGATAAATGATTTGGTGGTGGATGGTAAGTTGATTTCTTGGGAACAACTAATGCTCAAATACAAAATTCCTACTTCTCACAAGAAAACATATACAATTGTATTAAAGGGAATTGGTAATGGTTTCCCTAGGAGTATTTTGAATGATACTGAGGCTCTTGAAATGATTAAATGGAAGGATGGCTCCAAAATTCAAAACATATCTGTAAACAAAATCTATCTAATGATGATTGGCTCAGGTGAGGTCTATAACTGGCTTAACCTATCATGGAACCTTGTTTGGCCTGACTCCTAATGGGCCCATAGATTTCAACACATTTGGAAGAATTCTTCTGAACCTAAGAAATTTTTCTTTTGTTGGATTTTAATTCTTAAAAAGTTGGTTGTGGGTGATGTGCTTCATAATTATGGCTTGTCAACTAGAGTTTGTAACGTTTGCAATTTTCCTGAAACCTTTGAACACCTTTTCTTTAATTGTAAATTTGCTTGTGCTATTTGGGCTTTATTTTTTGGCCAACCTATGAGATGGAATGAAAATCTTGGTTTTTCCTGGCATGAGATTCTTTCAGGCTATGTTGATACTTTTAACACTATCTTAAATAAATTTTGGCTTGTTTTGTCTAATGAGATTTTGTGGTTTATCTAGAAGAAGAGGAATGAAGAGGTGTTCCAAGGAAAAAGGAGGCATCTTACTAAGTTCATCAATGGACTCACTTTTATCAATGTTGTTTTGTAGGTATCTACTATCCTTGAGATACCTAAGGACCAATTCATGATTCTGCTTAAGGAAAGCATAAGTATTGTATACAAAACAAATTTTAAGTATGCTCACTTCTTCCCCTATGGTAGAAACAATTTAACAAATATGAGGTTGAGCTATTGAACAAATTCTTGGAGGAGAAAGGTCTTTCCAAATTAGCTATAGAAGATAGAAACATAAAAAACAAGATTTCTATCTAGTTTGATACTATTGAATTAAATAGTGACTTGATCCATCCATCTCTTGGGACATTTGGTGGTGATAAAGCTGAAAGAAGAACTAACAATATTGGTGACTGGAAATATCTCCATCAATAACTTACTCTAAAATATCTTCTTGCTGCTTGTTGATGTAATTTCTAATTATTTATTTCTGTCATAGCTGATTGTTGATATTAATATCCATGTATTTTGGAGCAGCAACTCCTCATATTATAATCTATTTTGGTATACGATCTTTAATATAAAAAAGAAGACCCAAAATCCTTTAGCAATTCCTGACATAGTCAAATTTTAAATATTTAAAACCCTTGTCCAAGACACAAACACCCTTGGTAAATTATATCATGTTTGGGTGCCTTTTTCCTACTATTTTTATCATAAATTTATATGATAGAGCTCTCCTAATGTCGTTTGTCCAAATTTGATGTTTTTTCTCAACTCTATTTATAAAATTATTTGATTTTGATCATTTGATCCATAAGGAAATTAGCAACATGTATCCTTTTAAAAGATAGGTTTTTGATATGGTAATGCATGGATTGTATAATTATAATCCACTTACTTGTGATTACAATCTAAGGAAATGAAACAAATTCATTGATAACTATGTTAGTCACTCTCTGAATATCTCTCCTAATTGTGAGAGTATATCAACACAAGATGATGAAATCATTGACACATTCCTTAATATCATGTATAGTCTTCATTCATATCCCAACATCTCTCCCACTTGTGAAAATATTTTTATACAAAAATATGCAATCATAGACAATTATTATAATCATAGTTGATCTTCTCCTGATATCTTTCCTACTTGCAAAGAAGGTATCTTGGAGTCATAAGATCCAATCATTGAGTGTCATGAGAATATTATTTATTTCTCTCCCAAAACCTCTCCTACTTTGGAAGATATCATGGCACAAGAGGATTAAATAATTGATAAATTTTATTCAAGATATAGTAAGGTGGCAATAGATCCCCCCTTGACAGATGATCATCAACAACAAGTTAAACTCATTGAGGTTATGAACGCACAATTGGCTATTATATCTCCTTTGATTATTGGACCTCCTAAAACTACTCTTGGACCTCCTATAAATCCTCTTGGAACTCCTAAAATTCCTCTAATTATTTGACTTTCTAAGTCACCTCTCATTATAGGACCTCCTAAACATCCTAGCCACATCCTAAACTTCACAAAGAAACCTACTAGTAATCATGTGTTGTAGCAACCAATTTATCATAGTGTAGCTCACACATTTAACACTATACAAAATAAAAAACCCAAATAAACTCCAGCTTCCATGCCATTACCTCAAACATATCTTCCACCAACACCTAATATCCAATAGTGTAGTGAAAAGGAATATGATCTCATTGAGAAAATTTGTTTAGCGTAGGAAATTGTAATACCTTATAGGTGATAGTACAATTTCATGCTTAGTTTGGACCTATTTTAGTGACCTTACATTTATGCATTTTCACCCTTCCTAAATAGGCCCTAATTCCCTTTATTATACATCCTAAGGCCTATTTTTATCACTTTTTGACATTGAAACACACATTGAATAAATGCATTCAAACATAAATCTTCCTTGGATCATGTGTGTATTGGAATTTTAGTCCAGAACCCATTTTCCCTTGGTTAATTACCAAGACCTATTTTTTAATATGTTTTTGGTGGTATCTTATTGATTCAAATCCGATATGCAATTATTGACTATCGAGATCTAATATTCAAGAAATTAGAGAAGAAGCCTATAAACATAGTCTTTCCACCATTTCAAACTAGATGTTTTCAAGATCAAGAAAGAAATCAAGGAGATAACATTCAAGCAAGCAAATTTGAAGTTTTGTAGCATCATTGTTTTTATTTGTAGTTCTTCAAGATCATTTGTCAATAATTCAAGCATTGTTCATGATTGAAGGTTGATGCCAATGGTTGAACATGATGGATACTAGCTTTGGGAGGTGCATTTATCCATTTCCCATACCCTAGTGATTTATTTTATAGTTTTCCCATATTCAAGATTCATTCTACTAGTCACATACAACAAGGTATCATTGTGTTTCATATTTATTTGGGTTGACTTGGTTTCTCCCTAGGTGAATATTTATCATTTATCATATAGGAATTATACTCTAACACACTTGAGTAGGGTTTCTTTTCATGTTATCCCATAGCAACCTTAGATGCACTTAAGGTTAGGGATTACATACTGTTATTTATCAGATCATTTTCATTTATCAAGGTTTAATTTCCAAACTTAGTGTTTGATCAAAGAAAAACCCCATACAAACAAACATTTTCTATTTATATATTAATTGTAGGTCCAAATCCAAAAATGAATATTTGCAAGTATAGGAGTAGAGTGGGGATAGAGGGCTAAATCTTCAATTTTTATAGTTTTGGAAAGAACTACTAGGACCCATTCACCCTAGAGAAAACCTATCCTTCAACATATCTCTAAACCTACTTTTCGTGATTGGTACATGTGTCCTTACCATTCTCACACCTACCTAAAAATTGTGGTTTCCATTTCTATACTTTCAAGAATTTGTATTTCATTTTCTAGGTCTAATTTTTTATTTAGTTTGACCATTTCATGTCATTTCAATTTGGTTTTAGATCTATCTTATTATCTTAAGGACTTGGATCCAGGGCTGATTGAATCACCCTTGAGGTTGATAGTCAATATATACTCCTTGTGATCTCTTTCCTAATTAAATACCCTTAGGGAAAGGAGTAAATAGAAAGGATACCCCTTATTCATTAAGGAACCCCTTTCTCAAAATTTCACTTTTTAACACTCCTAAGATATCCTTATGGGATTTAATTCAAACATCACCTATTTACTGTCGCATGCTTCAAATTGTTTCAAAAAAAAATTGTGATCCCTCTTAGTGTGCAACCAAATGATGTGGTAGCTTTGATCGAGAATATGAATTCACCTAATTTGGATATTATCTTTCATCAAAATTAATTACCCCCTTTTAGAAACACAAAAACAAAAGTATTCCTAGATAATAATGGATATTTTTAATAGGGTTAGGATTAGACATACCCTTATTAAAAATGGTTTATAAATTAATGTTTCTAATATAAATATTTTGGATAAAATTGGAGCAAAAAAAAATTTAACTGAACCCATTGATTTTTCAATCAAAGATTTTGGTAACATTGAAAGACAACTGCTTGGTGTGATAATGTTACTTGTTAAATCTAGTAAGGTTGTGTTACAAAATCCCATCCATATCATGCCTCATGATATTTCATACAATATTCTCTTGGGTAGACCATGGATTCATGCAAAGAATGGAGTTCCTTCAACACTTCATTGTTTAATGAAGTACATATACAACAATAAGGTTTACACAATAAAAGTTGATCCAAAATTTGAAAATTATTTACAAACTGAATCAAGAATGAAGGATCCTCTTAGAACATTGATACCAACTATAAAAGTGGAACCTTTACAATTTGAGGAAAAATATAAGTGTCATCTGTGATAAATGTTTTGGATGACGACTGGGGATTGTTAGATTTCACACCTACATTTATGGGGGGATAAAAGATTACTCAATAAGAATCAAAAATGGAAAAAGAAGCTACAATGATATCAACACAATCCATGATTGAATCATCCACAACTTCTAGAAAAGAGGAAAATATAAATTACACATCAACTTATGATGAAGATGATTATGAAAAGACACCCTCCTTGAAAGCAATGAAATCCATTTATGGAAGAGGTTATGAATTGTTGAAACAACTTGGTTATAATGGAAAAGGATGTGGTGTTAAAGAATAAGGAATTCATGTTCTCATAGATCCCAAGTAGGAATAATAAGAGGTCTTGGCTATTTTCCTTCAAAAATAACAAAAACATCAAAAATGTATTCACTTAATCAATAGTATTATTTGTTTCACCTCGCCATGCAGTATTTGTAGTATCACACAATACTCACTATTATGCATGAGGGTATAAACTTGGCTTTATACAATAATATTTCATTATCGTAAGGAGAAACATATTATAATCCATTTGTCTCACATTTTTCCTTACACTTCAAAGGAAAGGGGGCATGTATCCTTGTGTTAGGTGCATTCCTTCTTGGGATCCCTTTGCATCTCCTTAAAACATTAGTATAGAAACTACACTAAAAATTTTAGGGGGCATATAGTCATTCATTATTTTTAGAGGTGGTCCCTTGTTAGTGATGATATCATACATTTCCTAGGAATTGTGACCTTATTAATCAAAGTGTGGCCTTCTTGATCTATGTTAGTGTCTTTTTTTTGGTGATATTAGGCTTGATGTCCCATCTTGGCATATGATGTTCCCCTTGATAGTAATGCTATGTCTAGTATTCCCTAAGGTGTCAATTTATGTTTCCATGAATTGTCCTCTCTTGATGGTGATTTCATGAGTGATATTCCTTGAGGTGTGAACTTTCATGTATTAACCAAATCCCCTTGACATTTTGGACTTATCTTTTCATTATTTATGCACCCCTTGAGGTGAGTTTTGTTCATCCCTTGAGACATTAAAATTTGTGCACCTCCTAAGGAAAGTTTTTTGTCCCTTGAGATGTTAAACTTTGTGCACCCCCTAAGGTGATTTTTGTTCATGCCTCGAGATGTTAAACCTTGTGCACCTCCTAAGGTTATTTTTGCAAGATAATTCATGGATTTAGCATAATAGAGTTTGTTGGGTCATGAACTTGAGAACCCCTTTTTAACATAGCCACCTAGCATAATACACCTTTCTTTATAGTGAATCCATGTGTTTTGTACGTGATGTGGCATAAAACAACTTGATAATACTCATGGGAGCTCACATTTATTCAATGGATGAAGTTTGGTATTTGAGGCAAATTAAGACTGAGGTCTCTTTGCCTTACTAACTCAAATATTTTCGTATAAAATTTGTGGTTTTTTGTATGTCTTTTGTGTCTCTTCTTCATATTTAAATCGTGTTTTTTTAATTTCATCATCATCCTTATGTTCTACTGATCATGAAATCTTTTTCTTCTCCTGAAGAACCTTATGGGAAATTTAGTGAATGGGGGATCTTTTTGCACTTCACTAAATGACACCCAAGATTTTTACAAAAGCTGACTCTTCGTTGTGTTTTGGGGAAAAGGGAGAGAGAAATACAAAAAGGAAACTAAGGCAATTCACCACAAAGTTTTTTAGAGTATTTCAAACCCTAGAAAGTTCTTATTTCTAATGGAATAGACACACAATGCCACAAACCCTTAATTTTTAGAAAGAGAATGAACAAATAAGGCCCATAGGAGCACAAAGCAACCATTTAGATCTCCCCACTAGAAGAACCCATTAAGGTTTTAAATAAATAAGAAAACCAATATTAAGAGAAATACCTCACATATTTATAGAACCATCTTTCTCTCATAACATAATATTAAAATTTGCATAATCTTTGTAGAAAAATGAAAGCGTATTACAAACATGATTCAATATTTAAAATATAAGATTATTTAAACATAGAAGTTAGTGTTATATAAATAAATTACCAAGACAATACTTAAATGAGTTGGCATAGAGCATTAAACATAAATAAAAAGAGAAATAAAACATGTGAAAGAGGCCATAAATGTACAATCTCATATATTTCTTCCTTTTATTACTTGTTCTTGAAAAAATAACTTAAGTGCAAAGGTAAGATAACAATCTGAGCAATTGTTTTGTTAATATTTTAACATTCCATAGAGAAAAACAAAAGCTCTATAAAAATATCTCTTATAGCTCCACTCCTCTAATTCTTCTAATAGAAAAAAACTCATGCCTTGGTGATGTTTAACAAGATAGTAAAGCTTCCTTTTATAGGGACAAAAGACACACTGATAGTGAGTATTCATTGTTGATAGAGGTGAATTCCTAACATGTGTCCTCGTCTATTAACTATGCAATCCGATCAATCCAATTTGATCTTGTCAATATCTACTAATGAAAGTTGAGCTACTTCAATAATGGCTATTCATGAATCTATACATTGTGGGAGACTTACAAAGATATTGTTGTTAAAAGAGGATTTGAAGTCATAACTAGTAAAATCTAATCTATTTAGTTGTAAATAATAATGGGACCACCCAGAAGATACTAATCCTAAAAGTGTAAGATCCTTTGTGCCACCTGATAAAATCCGTAAAATAAATAATATGCTTGTGGGTGAAACAACCCGTTTTGATAAAAAATGAGTGATGTGGCATGTTGGAAAGCGATTTTCAAGTACATGAGAGTAGGTTATGGAAAATTCCTATGAAAAAACCACACTTCCTACTTCGGGCCCAAAAGAAAAGTGATATAAAAAATCCACGCAACCACTATGTGGTGCATTACACACCTTTTGTGGGAGTAACTATAACCTTCGAGATGAGATGCCATCAAAACATAAAAATAGTAAGAGTCAAAAAGAGGGGAACTACAGGGATTGAAACCAAAAGAGAATATACTTAGAGAAAGTCGCTCCATAGTTTCTAGTGACTCATAAGAGGCTTTCACTTGTGGAGGCATGAACCTAAATAATAATTCATAGAATAAAATATAAAAAAAAATCCTCAAAGTTTGAGGATAGTAGCATGCAAGAATTCCTAGTCTTCATTCGAATGTTGAGCAAGTGCATGCAATGCTTCATAGGCCTGGTCAAGATTGAGGACTTATTTGAAGGAAACTCCACCCCATTTTTCTAAAGCAACTTTGATGTGGTAGTAAAGTTAGGCCAAAGGGATAAGTTCCTTTTCAATATCTTTGAATGGAGCCAATGAGCTTAGACCTTGGAGAGATGAGAAGTGGACTACTATTTGAGTTTAATGGCCTCCTTGATTTGTTATTTTGTAAGAACCCCTCTTTCTAGAAAGAATAGGGAGGGTAATCCCAAATGGATAAGAACCTCAAAGTCTTCCTTTATTTCTTTAACCTTCTTAGTCAGTGCCAACTGACAAGCCTTTCTTTTATTGGTGACTTAGTTACAAATGATGAATTAATTTTCTTTTCTTGCAATTTCCCTTCGGTCTAGAATCCCAACACCTTTTAAGGCCTCCTAGGTTTCCTTATATAATTTGATGGTCAAATTATTTGACTCTTCAGAAGGGGAGTGATTGTACACAAAATTTGATCAACTATCAGATTGATCTTTGTGATCAATTCCTATGCATCTACCAATAATCTAAAGGCTAGTTTTAGGGCCGCTACAACAACCATGATTCTCTCCCAATGAGAAGGAAACAATCCCTAGAGTATTGGGAGGAGATCAGACCTTCATGCCATGGGTAATTGAGACTCCTTAGCCTTTACATCTTCCTTTAATCGATCCATCTCATGGAGGGTGCTTGAAAGATCTGAGCGTAACTTCTCCATCTCTCTATTGTGATCTTGCGGATTTGACTCGATGTCTTGTTTCTCCCATCTCTCCTTATCAGTTTCTGCTTAGGCCTTTGGAATTATTTTAGCTGCATGAGATCAGGCATAAGCCAATTCTTCCTGTATGATATCCCTTTCTTTTTTATCTCTTGTAGCTCTCTCTGCAATTCTGCATATATTTTTTTTGTCAACCCTTTATGTTAGCAAACTCTTTTTGATTTCGTTGAGATTCTTCTATGACTTCTTGCATTTGGGATTTTACATCTTTTGTTATTTTGCACTCAGCCTCAACCTCACACTCCAATATTTGTACTTTGACACAAATCCAATCCCTTTCATTCTGAGTTTCCTCAAGTGACTTGGCCGCTTCTCCCTACTGATCTTGTGCCTACCTCAAGTGGGCCATATCCATATCCTTCACCCTGATTCCCATGTATATTATTTCCATTGTGGCCTTCAAATTGATTATCTCTACTTCATGATTTTTTAATATCTTATCCAACTTCTTGTAGTGAGTGTATACCACTTTTTGTGTTGCTTTGGAAATGCCTATTTTGTCGCATGAGAGCTCTTCGCTCAAGTTTATACCCATATTTTAGATCTCATAATATTTTTACTACATCTCTCCCTATGGCTTGGATACATGTGGCCTCATAGCTAATATCACCAGAGAATTTCACTCTTCATCAAAACAAGTATCTAACATCTGGGTGGTTTGGTTTGTTGTGGCCTTTGCTTGTAGCTTTTGTTTTCTTTCTTTTCAGCCTACCTAGTCAATTCCATTTGGGTCTGAGGGTTTTGTGGTGACTCAATACTTTTTGAAACAATAGAGATAGTCTCATGGAGGTAATAGAGGGTAACAATAGGTGTAATTTCATTGGCTGAGTTTGGGGGGAGGCAAAAGGAAGCATTATTAGTGAAAATGTTGGGATGCCATGTATGAACTATGAGAAAAAAGGAGTGTTAATTGTGGTAAAGGGGCCATTGGGAGAAAATAGAGGCATATACATGGGAGTAGGAAAAGGTGATGACGCTTGTAGCATGGGATGTTTTTTGTTTACAACTTGTGTCTTATATAAAGTGATCAAAGTTTCAATCACGGCTGCAAAGGAAGACACATGTTTAGCACACGGGGTTTCTGTATGAGGCTCATTATCAAATATGGTCAAGGGTATGTTAAGGATAAGTATAATGAAATTGGTGGATGAGGGATTTTATTCTATAGATGAGGGGACAATATCTACAAATGATGCAATGCTAGAAAGAATAGTGGGCATGAAACTTTCTTGCGCTGTGGGGGCTAAAGACACTTGTGAAGTGAAGTCCACTTCTTCTACCTCTTTTTCTGAGGATCCTTTCCCACCTAGGTCTTGGATTCTCCTTCTCTTTATAGGGGGTGAGCTGGTTGGCTTGGACCCTTCGATAGTTGACCTCGATGAAACTTGGGCCTTTTGAGATATCAAAGACTTCCTTGAAAACCATAGGGTCCATTTTCCCTTTGTCAAAATGTTGGTGGAAAAGGAGACCTACAACTCCTTGTTTTTTCATACCTTCTTCTTCCCCTTTTGTGCTTCGACTACTTGAAGTAGCGAATTAGAACCTTGCACATTATCTTGTTTAGGCCCCTGATTAGATCCTAGGTCTGAATTGGATTCAACTTTTCTTTTTGACCACCCCCTTATTTTTTAACCGTGTCTTGAGATACTTGTCCATAAAGGTACTTTATTGATATTCTACAATGGTTGAGTAGAAGGAGAGCCATAGGGGTCACACAAATGGTATGAAAGCTAGGTCAGCATAGACCTTTACCCTCTTGTTAGTTGAGTTTCTCCTTTCCTCTCAATATGGTCATGATTCATGTTTAAATGAAAGATTCCCATCTTGATTTTATTTACATTTGTCACAAATGATAACTAGGTCAAGATAGGCCAATTTGCTGGTCAAAACATCCCACTCTTCCATTTTTATAAGAGTTACTTGGCCCTTGGTGACAGCGAGGTGAATTGAGTGAAACTACCTTTTGTGCCTCTTGGCACCATAAGCATTATTTTTAATTGTCAATTGATGGAATATCCCTAGGTAAATTCTCCTATTTGTAAAAAGTTTTGGTAGTTAAAAGGGTTCTTCTATAAACCCATGCCATCTAATAAAATTAAAATCAACTCCCATAAAATAAACCAAAGGCATTTAGTGATTCTTTATCCATTCTAAACCTTTAGGAGAAAACCTACATAGAGGATACTGAGATAAATATCAAAGCATAGGATACAAGAAATAGTTGATAAATGCATAATCATCCCATGTGCTTGAAAGTGTAATGATGGAAAAACTATGCTCTTGGAAATAGTACAATTCCTTGCCTAATTTTGGAATAATTAATATTAAATGAGCCTAATGTTACCTTGATCTAGTGTTGTAATGTGTTTTCCACATTCACATTGGATTTAGGGCCCTTCTAGGCTAAATTTTCCTTGATTTAATGTTGTAGAGTGTATTCATTTACAGCTTCACATTAAATTTAGGACCCTTGGACCTAATTTTTCGTTAATCTAGTGTTGTAATGTGTTGTACACATTCACATTATATTTAGGGCCCTTTTAAGCTAAATAGACATAATTTTACCTTAATTTGATGTTTTAAAGTATATTTATTTACACTTTCATACTGATTTTTGGGCCCTTTTGCATTTATGACCTTTATATCATCATTAATAGGCCCCTAAGACACTATATTATGCATCTGAAGGCATATTTGAACTGAAATTTTGACAAGATCAACAAATAGACTTAATTTCTCTTCTCCCCAACACTTTCTTTCTAAAACGGTCTTATGGGACCCATACACCATCTTGGTCATATGAGTCCCACCCAGGTGTGACCCATATGCCACAAATGGCGTATGACTCCCATTTGGCTCCTTTTTAGGAATTTAAGTGGGAAATCAGTGTTTTAAATTCAAATTTCATGAATGTTGGCCTTTGAGATCTAATAAATGATAACTTAGGTGAATTACATATATAAAAAGTTCTCAAACCATTATTTCATTAATCCTTCATGATATCAAGTAAATATATCAAGAGTTAAGCACTCCAAGACTTTATAGGAGTGTCTAAAGAGTTTATAAGAGCATTTCTAAGGCATTCAAGGGTAGATTTCTTCATCAATTATTAAAAAAATCAATATCAATCCTCATGTCAAGGTTATCAAGCATCAAGCATGTTGCTTAACTAATTTTGTGATGTTGTATTGAAGATCCAAGATTAAACATTTTTCTACACTTATTTCAAGATCTATATCTACATCCTTCATGGCTACTTCATGTTGAGTTGTAAATTTACAAAATAGTATTTACAAGAAATCACTCAAGGTATCATTATTCATGCCCTTATTTGATTATCTCATCATTTGGTTTAATTACCTACAAGGGGTTTGACTTAGGAAAACCCCTATTCACTAAAAAATAAGAAGTATTTCTTCTCTTTGATGTGTGATTGTAGATCTAGGTTTCTTGGAGCTTGAAGATCCCTTGAATATTAGGTTACAAGCTTGGATAAAGTTTTTGGAGATGTCCCCTCATTTGCAAGGTTGCTATCTTCACAAAAAGTCATCTACAGGTTCAAAATTAGGGTTTTAGATCTAGAAACAAAGTGTGGCAGAGAGAGAAGAGATTAGAGACTAGAATCAGACCTTAACCTACAAAAAATTAGACTATGACTGATATACCACCTTGGGCATATGAGTCTCAGTATAATTATTTTTAGGGTTCTTGGAGATTCAAAATCGACACTGTTACATTCTAGTTTTGGTGCAAAAAACCTAGTCTGGGAATAAATTTACTAGACTAGCATATGAGTCCATGTAAACCTCAAAATCAACATTTCCAACATTTCCAGTCCTCATTCAAGTCTCTATAGGTTTCTAGGTGCACACTTTTGATTTTACATCCTTCTGTTGTGATTTGTATGCATTTTTAGGTCATTCATTCAAGTTTCTTGCATCACTAGGTTTAAACATGAGATCTTACATTTCATTAGTCTTTCCAAACCCTAGCTTAGTGGTGAACCCCTCTTGTAATCATAAATTAGACCCTAGGACACCCTATTGCTAGATCTCTTTTCTTTCTCTCTCTCTACATTTGGTTTGAGATCTCTAAGGTGTCCTTGAGTGTACCAAGTGTGAAATAGGAACCCTACCCTTGTGCTATATTCCTCAAAGGTGGGGCATAAATTTTTTGTTTTTACATTTTGGTGAACTACATTTAGAACACTTCCTTTTCTAATTTGGAGTGTGTCTTCATCCTAGATCTACCTGGCATTAAATTTGCATAGGATTAATTGGAATTCTAGGGTTTCTAAGTCTTACATTAGTGAAAGCACATATAGGTTGCATTTTTGCATCTCAAATCAAAAGCATATGAAAACTAAATTTTAATTTATTCTATAGATCATACAAGCTAGAAAGCATAAAAATAACTTAAAAATTATTGAGAATTGCACAAAATAACCTCACTAGGACTCATACACCCCTCAAGGTGATTTAGTCCCAGTGCTGATATGAAACTCTGCATTATACAAAATTTAAAACCATCTTTATGCACTTTTTTTGTTTTCATTAGTTATCTGTTTCAATAGGCTGAGTTTTGGTTACATGCATTTCATTGGATCTAGCTTAAGTCAGTTCATTTCATGCATGGGTATTTACAACATTTCATTTTCACATTGTTACATAGCATAATCAATCAATTATCATGTTAAAAATATGAAAAAATTCTTTATCCTTTTGCATGTTTGTTTTATCATTGTTGCATTTTAAGTTTGTAGGATAATCATTACATCATCTTTCCATTACAAAAATCTATAGTCATCATACTCCATGTTCTATTTTCAGAACTTGTTAAGTATTGTAAGAATTTTTTTTGTCAGTGATATCTCTCTTATCTCTCCTATTTGTAGGAATGATGTGATAGAAGATACAAGCATAGAGATCCATGCCAACCATAGTTGTTCTTCTCCCAATACCTCTCCTATTAGTGATGAAGGTATCTTGGTGAAAGAAGATGCAATTGTTGAGAATCATGAAGGTATTTCTTGTCCTTCTCCTCTTGCCCCTTCATAGGATATTAAAACACCAAAAGATGAGATCATTGCCACTACTTTACTTAGTTTACATTCCTCTCCCAACACCTCTTCTACTTATGTGAATCCTTTAAAGAGAGATAATACAATCAAGAAAAATCATGAATGTGAAGAGTACATGTTGGTGTTAGAAGATCCAATGATTGAGAGTTATAGAATTATTTATATCCTTTCTAATGTCCCTAACATTTAGAAATATTTATTTGAACAAAAGGATTCAATCATTCATAAGCATAACAATGATAGTTATCCTTCCCTTGATGACTCCCCTATTGGTGATGAAGTTACTTTACAAAATATAATCATAACACGTGACCAACCTCTTAACTTTCCTAATAGGGTAGAAGTTATGGCACAAGATAATGAGACCCTAGAAACTAAGGATGAAATATTGGACATTCATAACAATCAAATTGGACCTTCTCCTAATATCTCTACTATTGGTGAAAAAGAAACTTTGATAGAAGAATATAAAAGCAATACGAGCCATGAGAATATTAGTTTCCTTTATTCTCCTACAGAAAATATTATCGAACTAGAGAATTCTATCATTAATAAACAAGAAAATTTAACCATTGATAACTCCCTTACTTGCGATGAAGCCATTTTAGAAGAACCAACCTTTGAATTTCATGAACATATAGCTTGTAGTTCTCCTAAAAATTCTCCTACTAGGGAGGATATCATGGTGCAAGACAATGATAACATTGACAATAGTGATATAGTTTCTTTAGATGAATATGATGAAGTAACATTAGACTCTCCTTCACTAAGGGATGTTAATATTTTTCAACCTCAAATCATCCTTTACCCACCTTCCCACTAATGTCAAACTCAAAATAAAAATGAACTTATCCTTTATCCAACTAAGAATAATGTGTTGTAGCAACCGATTCATAATACCATTGCACATACATATAACACTAGAAACAATTTGCAACTGAGATAAACACCTTGGACATCCCTCCTATTACCTAGCCCTATCTTACCTATTACCCCTCGTTTTCCTTCACTTAATGAAAAGGAGTACAATCTTGTTTAACAACTAAATAATACTCCTACTAAGATATCATTATGGGACTTCATCCAAGCCTCCCCTCATTATCACAATATGAATCAAAGCACTTTACAACAAGTTCCCATCCCTTCTAATGTGAAACTGAATGACATAGCATGCATGATTCAAGGAATAAATGCTAACATTGTTTTCTACCAGAATGAGCTTCCTCCTTTGGAAGTGTAAAAACAAAATGATGCTTTCATGATAATAGCTAGATAAAATAGAGAAAGCATAAATTGAACCCTTTTGGAAAATGGATCCAATCTTAATGTATGTAGCGTAAACCTTTTAGATACACTTGGTTTGGATAAACCAAAAATTCAACAAAATTCTTTATCTATTCTTGGATTTGACAATGTAGGAAAACAACCACTTGGTGTGATCACTTTTCCTATTATAATTAAAAAGGCCACATTAGAAACATCGATCCATGTTATGCCTCATGATTTTTCATATAAATTTCTTTAAGGAAGACCATGGATTCCTATAATAAATAGGGTACCTTCTACTCTTCATCATAAAATGAAGTATATTTACAATAGAAAAGTGTTCACACTCAAAGTTGGCCCTGACCCAAATATTTGTTTGAATATTGAGAAAGGTAAGGAAAATCCTTTGAAAAAATTAGCATCAACTACACAAGTAGAACCCATGAAATATAAAGACAATGAAAAACATATTGAGGAAGTCACAAAGCTATTAAAAGATGATTGGGGTTCCTTATATTTTGAACCAACATTCATTGGAGAATACAAGATCATAAATAAAGACTTTGAAAATAGAAAAGTGAAAGTAATATTTTCAAAAAAAATAAATTGAAAGACCCTTTGAAATCATCCACCTCAACCACTTTATAAGAAGAAGCAAATCATACTACAAACTATGAGATAGACTATCAAAAACCACCTAATCCAAAAGAAATAAAAAATATTTATGGAGAAGGTTATGAACTTATGAACTTAGATATAGTGGAAAAGGATGTAGTTCTAAAGAACAAGGTATTTGTGTTCCTATAGAACCTCACATACAAGAAAATACTAGTGGTTTTGGTTATTTCCCCTTGAAAGAAGCAAGCAATCCTACACTTAATATCAACGCTATTATAAAGCATCTTTTCAAGCCAACTTTAACATTAGTGCATCCTAAACTAATAGACACTAGTGGTCTTGATAGTTTTCCTTTCAAATAAATGAAATAAATAGAGAGATCTTTGCTTAACATAAATTTCATCACCCAAAACACTAATGATTCAAATTCGATAGATTTTACACCCTCTTGCAAAGGAGAGGAAAAAATCCTACAATCTAACGAGTCTTGTGTAAGTATGAAAACTAAAGCTAAGCAAGAGATATCTTTGTCATAAAACAAATGAACAACTTCTACTTTGGATCAAGAAGTTATTTTGTCAAGACTTCTCCAAGATCATTTGATACCTCTCCTCCCAAGAACGCGAAATAAATTTTATTACAAGAGTTCATTTTGTGCATATCATAGATTTCATGGTCATTATACTAATGAATGTAAGGATTTGAGTAAACACCTCTTTTCTGATTTGGAGTGCATCATCATCTTAGATCATTCTTGCATTAACATTGCATTAGGATTCACATTAGTTAATTGGTGTTCTAGGGTTTCTACTTCTTGCATTAGTGAAAATGCATATAGGTTGCATTTTTTCATCTCAAATAATTGAAAAGAATGTAAAAAGTGCATTTTTATTTTTTCTATAGATCATACAAACTAGAAAGCATAAAAATCACTTAAAATTTATTGAAAATTGTGCAAAAAACCCTCACTGGGACTCATACACCCCTCTGCATGATTTATTTGTAGTGTAGATCCGAAACTGTATTTTACAACATTTAAAACCCCATTTATGAACTTTTGTTTGCTATTATTACTTGTTTTTCTTAGTTGACTAAGTTTCTCTTACATGCATTTCTTTAGATCTAGCTTAATTCAGTTCATTTTCACATTGTTGCATAGCATACTTAGTCAATTATCATGTTTAGAATATGAAAAATTACATTATCCTTTTTCATTTTTTCTTTATCATTGTTGCATTTCAAATTTGTAGGACAATCATTACATCATATTTTCATTAAAAAATTCTATACTTATCCAATCATAACATTTTGGTGAACCTGACATGATCACCTCTTTTCTGATTTGGAGTGCATCATCATCCTAGATTTAGCTTGCATTGACTTTGCATTAGGTTTGCATTAGCTAATTGGAATCTAGGGTTTCTAAATCTTTCATTAGTGAAAGTGCATATAGGTTGCATTTTTGCATCTTGCATCATTGATTTCATCTGAAATCTATATTTCCACTTAGCTTAGAAATCAATAAAATCATAAAGCATAAAAATCACTTAAATTTTACTAAAAATTATGCAAAAGACCCCCTCAATGGGACTCATACACCCCTTTGGGTGATTTAGTCCCAATGTAGATCTGAAACTGCATTTTACAGCATTTAAAACCTTGTTTCTACACTTTTGTTTGTTGTCATTACTTATTTGTTTCAGTTGGATGAGTTTCTCTTACATGCATTTCATTAGACCTAGCTTAATTTGGTTCATTTCATGCATTTGAATTTACAACATTTCATTTTCACATTGTTACATAGCATAATTAGCCAATTATCATGTTCAAAATTTAGAAAATTGCATTATCCTTTTGCATGTTCTCTTTATCATTGTTGCATTTCAAATTTGTAGGACAATCATTACATCATGTTTTCATTGCAAAAGTCTATAGATATCATACTCCATGTTCTATTTTTTGATCTTGTTGAGTGTTGTAAGAAAGATTTGTTAACGACATATGACTATGAGGCTCTTTCCCCTCTCTTTTTGTTTGTCATTCATCCCTCTCCTACCATCCCTTCTATGAGTGAGGTTAGTCTAGTGAAAGAAACCTTGGGTAATCATAACAATCAGATTTACTCTTCTCCTAATATCTCTCCTCCTTGTGAAGAAGATAATTTAGTATTAGAAGAACTAATCGATGAGAGTTTTGAGAACCCTAGTTGTTTATCTCCTCTTACCTCCCTTATTAGGCAAGACATTACTAAACAACATGACATAACAATAAGTAATCATGGTGATCACATAACACAAAAGGAGACTATTGAAACCTACCTACATTCATCTCCCAACATCTTCCTCTCTTGTGATAATGATGAGGAAATTTTGGTGTTAGATTATCAAACCTTTAAAATCTATGACAACTGTCTTTACGATTCATCCCCTACCTATCCTATTTTGGAAGACACTATGGGACAAAGGAGTAAAAATTTGGATAATCATGACAATCACATTTATCCTCCTCCTAGTATCCCCCCTAGTGGTGAAGAACATACTTTGATTTTAGAAACTAAAACCAATGAAAATCATGAGAATCTTATGTGTCTCTCTTCCCCTAGGGAAAACATTATTGAACAAGAAAACACCATCGTTGATAAGAAATACAATCCAACCATGATAAATCTCTTACTTGCAATGAAGTCATTTTAGAAGAACCAACCTTTGAAAACATCTAGTTTTTAGTTCTCCTAAAAACTCTCCTTCTAGGGAGGATATCATGGTGCAAGAAAATCTAAACAATGACACATGTAATGAGGCTTCCTTAGGAGAAGATGATGGAGTGACATTATACTCCTATTCACTAAGTGATCATGAAAATAAGGACAAGTTTGTTGAGGTTATGATGAAACAATTTGGATCTCCTTTAACTAGTGAGATTCCTAAGCCACCTCCCATTCGTGAATCACATAAGAAAAATAGAGATTTCCTAAAATATCTAATTTAACCTGACAACAACAATATTTAGTAGAAATCAAGATATAAAACAACCGCTCAAACATGTAGGCAATAACTAACCACTCCAACAATATTATCCTTGCCTCAACATATTTTTCCTAGTGCTCCTCATTTACCTATGCATAATATAGTTGAAGACCTTAAAATTGCTCTTGCTAAGATATCCTTATGGAGCCTTATCCAAATATCACCTGCATACAATTTGTTATTTCAAGAAATGTTACAAATGAAGTAGGAGATCCAATATTATATGAAAGTGAATAATGTAATATCCTCCTTTGATCATATGCAAGTCACACAATTAGAAATCACATTCCCTAAACATGAATTACCCTCACTTGAGATTCAAAACAAGAATGTTACCTTGATGATAAAGGTGATCATTAATGAAACTATAGTTAGGTGCACTCTCATAGACAATGGAGTGGGTCTTAATGTTTGTAGCATTGACCTCCTAGATAAAATTGGCACGGAAAAGAGGCTTATTCAACTCAATGATGTTCATATTTATGGCTTTGACAATGTTAATAGGAAACCACTATGAATGATCACATTACCTATTGAAGTTGGCCCTATAGTGTTTCCTACCACTATACATATCATGCCAGGACCCCTTTCATAGAATATTCTCCTAGGGAGACCATGGATTCATGCTATGAAAGGAGTCCCATCTACTCTCCATCATAGAATGACATTTGAATATAAAAAGATATATACAATCGAAGAAGATGAGTAAATTTATAAATCATATTATCACAACATTCCTTACTCCCCTAATAATTTCATTCCAAGATCAAAAGTTGAACCTATAGAAGTTAATGTCAATCCTAATCCACTTACAGAAAAACTCTTTAGTGATAATTGGGGGTCAATATATTTTATGCCTCGTTTCAATAATGAATCCAAAATCTCACCCTCAAAATCCAAAGAGTCATATACAACCAATTCATTTCAGATACAAGTTCTAATGACGATTTGGGTTTTATACCATCCTTTATAGGAGAGTGAAAATTCTCACAGTCTAAATCAAAACAACCTTGTTCTACAACATTACCCCATGGTGGTGATGGGGTCTATGTAACTGCCAACCCCCAGGAAGGGATGTGGTGCAGTCAAGGATGAAGGGTCCTAGAATAGGAATACCCAACCTTGCAATAAGAGTAAAAACAATAGAAACTCAAAGAATTGGAACAAAAATCACATATGAATATATGGAAATGCTCAATTATTCACTGGAAACATGCCCTACCTTCAAGCTTACAAAGTAGAGAATGATTAAGTGCTATACACAGACTTACATGTGGGTCAAAACCTTAATTATCTTCTATCTTATTATATCATTACTTCTCGCTAACTGACTTACCACCTCTATCTTAATGCAACTACACAATGCTTTATGTAGACATCTACATTTGACCACTTATATCTAGTCAAATTTATCCCTTTTTGTCTAAATATCCTCCTACCTGCATTAGTTAAATAATATTACCATTATTTGATTAATACCTCTAAAGTCCCCTAAATCCCTAAGGTATTTAATTTAATTAAATACTTTATCATCTATCCTTTCTATACCATAAATTAAATAAATAATCTCTATTTATTTAATTTACCCCCTCAAATGTTACATCCTCCATCACTTTTTCTTAATCCTAACTTATCTCCTAATCCCATCATTAGAGGTGTGCACATCCTTAATCCATGATTAGGATGTTTCACATCCTCCAACTTTTTCAATTTGGCTCCCAATCATCATTAGCCACCTAATCCTCTTCTAATCATTCATCAACTAGTCTAATCAACCCCCTTTAGTCAACTCTCCCCATCCCCCAAGGAATTCTCAATTCATTTTTGTCTTTTCAAGGTCCTTTTGAGGAACTTTTAATTCCTCTCTCATCTACAAAGGAATATTAAATCTCTTTCCCAAGGAATATTAAATTCCTTTTATCCTTCCCATGTACATTAAAAAGGAGTTTTTAATTCCTTTAGTCAACTCTTTGATCCCAGCCCTTGATTCTCTTGCAAGAATGAATCTTGGCCATTCATTCATCTCTCCTTTGCTAAATAACTAACACTTAGCCATTTTTGCATTCAAGCATTCACATTCTATCAAATTCATCCAAGCCTTCTACTCTCCATCTACCATCCTTGCATCCAAATAAAGCTACAACAATTTGTTATGTTGTCGAAATCAGACTAGGAGCACACAAATCAAATGATCAATAAGGCCAACCAACCAATCAACTTGGACAAGGTATATCAGTCTCTTTTTCTTTCATTTTGTTGAAGTTCAACTAGGCCAATATCGAGGTGTTGTTTATGTTTTTCCTTGCTTGCATTTCATCTTGTTTTGCATTCTAGGCTAGGAAAATTCACCTGCACACATTTTGGCATGCCCAGTGGGACCCACGTCATGGGTCTATAATTTTATGTTTTATGTTGTTTGAGTTTTGTAGGTTCAGACTTTAGTTACAAAAGAGAAACTTTCCTGACATGCAGGATTGCTCCTTTTAGGGGCGAATTTTCTAAGAGGGGAAAATTTTCTCACCTACAGTGGTGAATTTGCTTCTCAAGATAGGCTAGGTTGCAAACAGGGGTGAATTTTCTTCTCCAAATAGGATAGGTTGCAAACAAAGCCGAATTTGCTTCTCCAAATAGGCTAGCATTCCAAGAAGGGTGAACTTGCCTTAATCTTCAGAATAGGAAAAGTTGATTTCTCAGAATGGGCGATTTTGTAACTTACAGGGGTGAACTTGCTCATCCAGAAGGGTGAATTTTCCTCACCCAGAGGCAAATATGAGGCCTAAATCTTCCATTTTCAACATTGTTTCAGTTCCATTTTTCAGGTACTAATCCTCTAACTCATCTGTTTGGGAGTGTCCTTGCTTTCTCCTAACAATTTGTGCAGTTATTTCTCATTCGTCCAAGATTGATGGTTGAAAACTACTTACAAATATTTTGCAGAATGATTGGTCCAAGACCCTTTAGTTAGTTTGTCTATCATTTTTCCATACTAGCTAGGCACACATAGCTTTAATTAAAGGGTCAATTCACTTGTTTGTCATGATTGTGAGCAGACTGCTAACCTATCCAATCCCCTTACACCACATGGCGATCCTAGGTGATGAGAAATCATATTTCACCCTAGTCTAGTCTAGTCTACCTAGGAGGTGCTAGTGCATCCAAGCTCTACCCATGTGCTATGTGCGAGCTTGGAGACCAAACGAAGCATCTAGTATGTTCTTCCTTTAGTGGTACCTTCTTGAGATTTCATCACCCAGGGGATGATTCCAACCACATGTTACTAGTAGGGTATATAAAGGGGGAAAAATGAAAGTTGTACCCCAATCCAATCACATCATGTTTGGCGGAGTGTCAAAGCTAGGGTGATACCTAGATAAGACATGAAGAGTTGGTCTAAGTTTCTAGTACCTCATCGGGGCTCCTAAATCATGCTTGTGATAGACTGGTGTTCACGGTTATGCCTCACTTACCTTATGTATATCGTGAAAACCCAATATATCCTTATGTAGCCTAGATAGAGACCTATGTTTAAACCATGGCTTGGTGTAGTGCAAGGGATGCAAACCACACCCTGAAGTTACTCACCATCTACTACCTTGGGTTGAGATAGGAATCCTCATGGTGGACTACTATATTCCTCAAGTGAGAGTGTGAAGGTGAGCCTATGGCATCCATTGGTGACCCTATGCCATTGGAACTCTAGCTATCCACCTTCACGAGGAAGGGTGCTCCCGAGAACCACCCTGGTATCATGGAGTACTAACCTTGGGTTGTTCGCTCAAGGTGGTGGGCCTACATCAAGTTTGTAATCTCTTATCACTAATTCTAGGATCGTGTTTCCTGGTGCGTCTTCTCTATGCAATACCAGTGCTTTCATTTTCAGTTGAGTCAGTCCATCCTTATATCTATTGTTTTCCATGCTTATCATCCTTTTCCATCATCAATCCTTTCCTTTAGAGGTGAATTTCCCCCTTACAAAGAAATTTTTTCTTGTCAGTCACTTTCTTAGGTGACCTCAATTTTTCCCATTCTTCGGAACAGGCAAGTTTATTCATCCTTAGGTGAGTCTGCCAGTCTCTTGTTCATCAAATTCACCCATTTCCCTATTCATAGGTGATTTTTCGTACCTGTTGGGAAAACTTGCTTGCCTATTGGGTGAATTTGCCACCTTGTTGGGTGAATTTTCTCTTCACAAGGGCAATTATGCTTTCACCTTCTAGTCTGGTATGTTGTCCCCTTCATCAAATTTTCTTGTTCCTAGTAGAAGTGCAATCTTGCTCCTTAGTTTGGGTGGATTTTTCTATTATAGGGGTGACCTTGCATCCCATTCAAGTCTTTTGTCTATTCAAGACCCTGTTTGACTCCATTTTGGTGTCTATTTGATCATTTGCTACCCCATTCTCTATCTAACTCCCAATTCAGATCCATTTAGGAAAATCTATTTGTTTTTTGATGGTCCTATACTTCGTCTAAGTCTCTATTCAGATCCATTTAGCCAAACCTATTTATCCATTTTTCTATCTAGTTCTTGGTTTGAGTCCTTGTTCGGGTTTTTTATGGCATCCATTTGTTCATCTGAGTCCTTATTTAGGAAAATCTGGTTGTCTGTTGGTGGTCCTATCCTTCATCTGAGTCTCCATTCAGATTCATTTAGCTAAATCTATTTATATGTTTTGTTATCTCGTTCTACGTTTGAGTCCCCATTCAAGTCCATTTTGGCATTTTTTTGTCTGTTCGAGTCCTCGTTCAGATCTATTTAGGAAAATTTGGTTATCCGTTGGTGGTCTTGTCCTTCATATGAGTTTTTTAGATCTATTTAGGTGAAGTTGTTCTATCCATTTTCTATCCTGTTCTCCATTTCAGTCCCTGTTCAAGTTCGTTTTGGAATCCATTTGTTCGTTTTCTATCCCATTCTCTATTTGAGCCCCCTTTTGAGTCTGTTCAGGGGAAGTTTTCATCCTGTTAGGCAATCCTCAAAGTCAAACCTACCCATTCTTCAGTCACACCTAGATCTATTATTTAGTCACATCTACCCATTCATTCAATGTCTTTAGCTTCTTGGGTGAGCTTGTTAGCTTCTTGGGAAATTTTTTTGGCTACTTGGGTGAGTTTGCAAGCTTCTTGGGTGAGGTTGTACCTTCTTGGGTGAGCTTGCTAGCTTCTTGGGTGAACTTTCTCCCTGATAGGAAAATTCGCCTATTCCCTACACCAGACAAGTCTTGGGTGAACTTGCAAGCTTCTTGGCCAAGTTTTTACCTTCTTGGGTGAGTTTTAAAGTTTCTTTGGAAAACTTGATACCTAATAGGTGAATTTTCTACCTTCTTGGGTGAAATTGCTACTTGATAGGTGACCTTGGTACCTTCTTGGGTGAACTTGCTTCCTGATAGGAAAATTCACCTATTCCCTGTGCCAGTCAAGTCTTGGGCGAGCTTGCTACCTGACAAGTGAGTTTTCCACCTACAAAGGTGAGTTTTCTTCCCATACAAATTCTAGAACGTGAGACATTTTGGCCAATGAAAGCCTATCGTTCCCAGAATCATTCGTTGTAATCAATTTTTTTTATCATCATATGTCCTCCTATAATCCTTATTTTCATCTATGTCCATTCTCCAAAAATCATCGTTTTATCAATCAAATCATTTAGGAGTATCGTATAGCATCATTAGATCCCATATCCATCCTTGGTTCATCAATATGAATCCTCTAGACTTCATTTTTGAGATTTTCATCCAAGTTGGCTTAGATGTTTGATCCCAATCATCATTGTTTGCACTTGCTTAGGGTTGTCATCCATCTTGAGTCAGTTAATCATCATTATGACCAAATCAATATACTTCCATCTTGAGGTAGATTCAGTGTTGTAATCATCTGATTCACAATCCAGTCCGATCATCAAGAACTTACATCATCTAAGTCAAATCAAATAACTAGGTTTAGAATTTGTTTCATCTTCCTATCTAATCAATCATCCAATCCTATGCCATCAATCCTATCACATCCCATCACATCTTCCAATTATCCTAATATAAGCTTCAATCCAATCCGATTCTGAGCTTTAATTCAAATCCCAATCTGAGCTTAACCTAAATTCCAATTTGAGCTTTAGTTCATCCATATCCAAGATCTTCTGATATCAAAAAAAATCTTAAGTTCTCTTCTCCCATCTTCTTACAATCCATCCTATTTATGTTTTCATCATCTATTATTTCCTTCTAATCATCTATTCCCATCTTTTCCATCCGTATCCATTCTATCTAACATCATGAATCCTTATCTTTCATCAGTGCAACCAAAAATAGTAGTCAAGGGGAATCCCAACTACATTGATGACGATAATGAAATTATTGTTGATCAAGATGAATATAATATAGATCCCCTTGATTTTATTGTGGTTAGCAAGATCTTCCCAACTTCCTCCCTAAATACAACTACTCTTATGAACTATCCCCTCATGCCTTCATCCACATCTAATAATAGTCCTTATGCTACGCTTGACAAAGGATATCCAGTATCCTCATCATCCACATATTCATCATGTCTTCCCTCTACATCTCTCTACTATCCAACATCTACATCATCCTATATTAATACATCATCACAATACTCCTATCCTTATCATCTTCAACCATCCCAATATCCCTACATTAATTCCACATCCCCATCTTCCCACATTAATCCAACATCCATATATTTCTATCATAATTCTCCGTCCATGTCCCCCTATGCTAATCTACCACCCACATACTCTTATCCTAATCCCTCATCTTAATCATCACATCCTAATTAAACCTCCACACCCTCCTATCTTAATTCACCATCCCAATCTTCCCAACCTAATCTAGTATCCACATTCTCGTGTATCGCTCCACTCTCCATTCCATTATATTTTAATCCTACATCTAATCTTGATCCACCTTCCAATCCTAATCCTTCACCTACTCCTAGTCCTCCATCCAATTACATCCACTCATCTAATCCTAATCCACCAATCCCTAATCCTAGTCCTCTACCCATCCATAATCCTCTATCCATTTTTGTCACCCCATCTCAACATAAAATTCCCAAAGATCTCTTTCCAAATTTCATCCAAGGACTCATGATATAAGAGACATCCCCAAATCCACATCTTGATGTTATGGAACCATGCCATCCCACTCTATCATGTACAATCACTAGTGATGAGACCCTTCTCCATCCCACACCTATCACCCTATTAATGCTTCTAACACCATCCAAACCATTGAAACCTTCAAACTCATTGAATCCATTGAATCCCCACCTTCTACTCCTAGATCCACCCAATCAATTGGAGACACCCAAATCAAATCCCCACCTCCCGCTCCTAGTATCACCAACATACAATCCCATGACCTTCATGAATATTCCATCCTCCCATCTTTCCTCATTGAGGAGTCCCTCCAAAATTCCTCCCTTGTCATACCTCCCACACAAGATGAGCCATGCCAAGAGCCTTACCCAAAGCATGCCAACATATCCCCTCCTCCAAACCAAGATCCTACCATCCTATCTGCTCCATCCCAAGATCATAGTCCCCCATCCATTCTATCTCATGATCCATCTCCTCAACTGAATCCTTATCCTACCACCCCATCTCAAGATCACACTAGCTCATCTGCTCCATCCCTTGACCCCCTTTGCACCTAGGATCCAATCACTCCACCCCTTGATCCCTTATCACCTCCTCCTCTAGACTAAAATTCTTCCATCCCATCATCTCCATCTCATGATCCTTCATCATCACCTAGCACTGCCATCCCAACACCACTTTTATATCACCTTGGTAACATTACACTCCTCCATGGTGGTTTTCTTGTAGAAGAAAAACAAAGCATATGCACCATCATTCCTCCTCCACCTGCTAATGAACTTGCATCATGCTTCCAAAAGAATAAGCATCCTACCATAGATCGCATGCTCTAGATCATGAAATCTCAAGGAAAAGGTTTAGGCCTTCATGATAAAGGTATTTTAGAGCCCATCTATGTCAACCAACATCCAAGCACATACAATCTTGGATATATTTCTCAAGACACACAATCCAAAAATGTTGGTACAACCTTTATACATCCTAAATGAACTTCTTCCAAAGGAATAAGAGGCACTTCCCATTGCTCCACCAAACCATTTGTCGCCATTCCCCCTCCTCCATCATATTACCTCAAAACAACCATCCATATTCCTCCTTCGTTATCCAAGTCCATTTTGGGTCCTTATTTCCCTCCATCCATCATTGCTCATCCTCCCTCTATTGCACCTATTTCTGATCCTTATGTCCCTCCATCAACCCTCATACATCCTCCATATACGACATCCATTTTGGTCCCTTATATTCCAAAATCACCTCCTCCATCCTATCCTATTTATCCTCTCATCCATCCATCACCTATCCCTATAACACCTCATAAAAATAATAACCTCATAATCCCTAATCAGGATCAACAAAGGAACCTCTCCATGCATGCTATCTCACACCCTCCATCCACACATTGCCTCCAAAATACTACCTCTATCACTTTGTCTACATCTCCTCCACATGATCCATTACCTCATATCTGTCCCATTGTTATTAAAGTAACTTTGGATGCCAAAGTAAAAATAAATAAATCCAAACATCCACATGAATCTAAAGATCCTAATGTCCCCTTCAAAAGGCATGTTGAAGAAAATAAAAATCCAATCCAAAATTCAAATCAATCCCAAAGGATACAAAGGCCCACTAAAGAAAAAATCAAAATTATGTGTATCCCAAAGAAGAACGGTACCATGCCTTCAAATATAAAAGCCATAACGAAATCCAAAGTTACTAATCCAACAACCAATCATTCACATCCTCCATCTCCTAAATTTATTTTGGGTCCCTATGTCCCAAAATTCACTGTCCCAACTCCTCCACAATCCCCACACTCTCCATCTATTCATCCTCCTATCCTTTCACATCCACCACCACATGTGCCAATGTTAGTCCTGAACACATTCCCCCATCACACATCCACTCAATCATTCCATCTACATACTCTCCAACATTCCATCCATTATCCCGCATATCTCCCCCATCTAATCCCTTTAATCCATTCTCTTGCATAATCCATCATTTCTAATACGGTTGTACCAACATTCGATAGTCACTTCAAACATGGACTCTTATTACCTCGTATGGAACTTGATGCTTGATTCATTCATCCATATCCTTATCAACTATCTTCTAAATCCACATATCCACATCCATATCCATCCACATTTTTGTCAAAAAAAATCAATCAGAAACATAAAAAACATCCAAAAATAGTAAAGAGAAATAATTCATCCAATGGTGAAAACCTGGTAAATAAGCACCTTGGATAAGTACCATGATGAAAACTTGGAAAAAAAGAGTCATGCATAAATCCCCCATCCAATTTACTTCCACAATTGGGGGAAAATTCCATCTATGCATCTCCTACATCCACCTATCTTCCACATCCTACCCATCATATCCCATTTGTATCTAGTCCCTCCATCTTCTTTGTGATCTTGATCAAGAAAAGGGAACATATATATGCTTTGGACATTGTTGACGGTGAAAATGACATAAACAACATTAAAACATAATATTTCTACTCTATTTCTCTTGAAAAAGAAAGACAACATATAGCAACCTAACTCCCAAGGTCCTGGTAGTTGGTTCTCAACTTTCTGGTGTCACTCAATTGGTCGATACAACTGTAATGTTCAAGGGGCCTATTCCGGTAATAAAGAATGCAAGCAATGACTCATTTTACCAAACTATTCTTAGTAAATAAAGGGGGTTTCAAGCAAAAGAAAAAGATAGACCAAAGGGTAAACCAATAAACATGAACAAAACTCATCTAGCATCCAGACATATATCTTCAACAATGAATTTTTTCGAACAGATCAAGAAAACCAAAGCATGATACAATTCACAAAATAATCCATACCATTGTACGCATCTAAGGTGCTTATTTTACTTCACCTATCACAACTATTTCAAAGATTCAAAAGAACACACATTCATTCATTGCCAAGATCATAGATCAATAGACTTCAATAAATTTAATTCAATAATAATCTAACGAGATAATCCTTAAATCCAGCTTCTTCTAATGACTTTCATCACATAAGAAACAATCATCCTTTGGCACAATCACTGGTATATAGATAGATTATAACTCATCAGCCTTATCAAGTAAAACTTAATTCCAACACCATATTGCATAAACCTGTAATTTTATTTAACTGTAAAAATCAAGTAACAATATATCTCTGTAATCACTATGAAAAATTCTATTCTCTATCAGCCGACCCTTACAATATGATACCCAAAGGGTATTTATAGATATACAAAATCTGAACTCTATTCTATTTTAAGTCGACCCACCCTTTTAGGGATTACAATCATCCTTGGAAACTCAGTTAAACAGGAAGAAAAGAGAATAGAATAGAAGAAAGTCATGCATTTCAAAAATTGTCAATGCTACATGCAACATGCAAAGAAGAAAAAATCCATGCATGCATGAGATTTATGCATGCGAAGTTTGCTCCATCATGTATTCATCATAGTTGGAGAAGACTTGTTGTAATGTGTCTAATTCAGGTCCATCCACCCAGCTTTCTTCAAACTTAATTCGCTACAACTCCACTGCAGAAAATCCTTTCATATCCTTCAGCTTTGTCAACTCTCTCTTGGATACTCTAATTTCCTCTTTGATGTCCATCAATTGATCTATTAACAAATCCTCACCAACATCTCCTCTCTGCATAAGCTCATTAAATCTTTTAATCCATTTCTGCTTTATTTGGCTTAAAGGTAAGCCTTCTTTTACAAGTACCTCAACATTTACTAAAATAGCAATGATGGCTTCCAACTCCTCAAATTTCTCATTTAGCTCCTTAATAGAATCTTGCACGTCATTTCTATGTTTAAATAAGAAATCTGTTCTAAATCGAAGTATACAATAAGTCTTTTCCAGAAAATCTTTATTGTCTTCTTCTAATATCGACTGTTCTAGGAGGGTAGTCTTAGGAAAATTATTGACCTCTTTCAGTTTCTGGTTGTATCCTTTGTATTCCTCCTCTTGTTCTTCCAAAGTTTTAACATATTATTTCATCTCTTCCATCAGATCTTTAGTCGTTTTGTAGACCTCAAAACTATCTTTTAGAACTTCATTTATTTCTTGATTCAACTTACTTACCCACCAATCTAACATTTCTGCCTTGCCTCTCACCTGTTCCAAATCCTCTACTTCCTTTTTGCTTAGCAAAACTGGGGTCTCAATTACAGAAACCTGTTGTGATCTTGGAGCAGAAATATTCTTGAGAAAAACATGCAATTGATCTAATTGATCCTTAAGCTCATCCTTCCTTTTTTTATCCTTCAACATCCTAGACTTGGTTGAGGATGCTACCACATCAATTAGATTCATTTGCTGATCCCTGGTAGGTCTCCCCATATTTGCAGTGCCTAGTTGATAATTCATTAATTGCATATCCCCTTCCTCCTTGTCTATCATAGGTATGGCACACTCAGCCACAATTTCTCCCTTGTCAGTCAATCTAGTAGAATGCAGGATCTTGGCCTTCTTTTTAGGCTTTCTCTTTCAATTTCCTTCATCATTTCCTCCCAATTGAGAGGTTGAGAAGGTGTGAGTGTTCTCTTTTTAAGGTCTAATTTCAACCAAGTCAGAGCTCTTGGAGTAACAGTCATCATGGTTGAAGAAGAGGAGGTAGTAGCTAAGGGAGGTTGCACATTTAACTGAGGTTGAGAATCAACCTTCTTTTTCTATTGCTGCTCTTTTTCTACACTCATTTGTGCTAGCTTTTCTGCTTCCTCCTTATATTTTTTCTCTTGTACTCTCTTGTCTTCTTCCTCCTCCTTCAACCTTTCTTCTTCTAATCTTTCTTTCTCCAGTTTTTCTTTCTCAAATCTTTCCTTTTTCAGTCCCTCCTCTAATCTTTCCTTTTCCAGTTTTTCTTTCTCTAAAGCTTTGAGATTTTCTGCATTTTCTTTTTCTTCTTGTTGCTTTTTGATCAACTCTTCAGCCTCTTTCTCCTTTTCCAACCATTCTTCTTCCTCTTCCTTTTGTGAGCTTCCTCAGCAAGTTTTAACTTTGCTACCAGAACTTCTTTCTCCCTCTGGTATCTTGCCTTCTCTTCCTCAAGGTCATGAATCTTTTGTATCAATTCTAACTTATCATTCTCCTCCTTAACCTTGAGTTCATGCTCCTTTTTCCTCTTCTTCCTCTCTACTTCATCATCTTTTGAACTAGCTTCAATTTGTTGTTGTTGTAGTATGGCATTAGCTTGTGTCTTGGCATCAACTAACTTTTGCTTTTCTATTGTTGTGGCTTGCTCATCAGCAGCCTTCCTGACTTCTTCAAATAATGTCCACTGATCCTCCTATGTCATTACCTATTCAGTATCCTCCTCTAGAGGCATATTTTCTTGTATTCCTTTATCTGATAGAGTCTCATCCGAATCTATTCCAACATCATGAATTTATATCTCCACTTCTTTTCCCTTTATAGTTTCAACCATACTATGAAGAGTACCTTTTCTCACTTCCTCACTTTGTTATTTTGCAAGTGGGATTTGAGTAGAAGACTCACCTAATGTAGGTGTTGAAACAACTGATCCCACTTGAGCATCTCCTTCTAGTGTCTCTTTTTCATCAACTGCTGCTTCAAGCTCTATTTCTTCAATTTTTGGAGGAAGGAACTCCAAAGGCTCCTTGGGAGGTGTCTTTCTTTTAATCCTTTTATACCCCTTCCCCTTTTTAGGAGCTTCTCCTTGAGGAGTTTTGGTTCTTAGAACCAACCATTGAATGCTTCTATCCAAGACTACTCACCCTATCTGCTTAATGTCAATGGTTTCCTCACTGTCCTAGTCAATTGGATCCAAACTTTTAGTCCCAATGTTTAAAGCTTCATAAGATGGATCCAATACAACTCCCTCATCCACCAATGTCTTAGGAATGTCATTCTTGATTCCAAGCTCTTCCATGAGTGAGATAGGTAATCTTTCATAATTCTTTTTCCTTAAATTATACTCATCCTGCCGGTCACTCCAGAAATATTCCAATAAATTGAAATGTTTATCAAACACAGAAGGCAACAAGGCATTCATTTTACTCTTAGGGTCAAAGTGCTTACGAGCTGTATATAAAACTAGCTTCAACTATATCAGTTCACTGCACACCACCTTTGGTCCTACCAAATGTTGACAACTATACTCACCCAACTTTATGGGGAACTTGTGACATCCTATCTTATATTTTAATCCAAACTGAGCATTAACCCAAAGAGCCCGATATACAAATTCCATTAACACTATCCTATTATTGCAACACCTTGGAAACAAATGTGGATGAGCTTCAAAACTAGCTAGCCTTAAATATGTAATCCTGGGGTATTGAATGTACGAACATCCACATTCAGTGATAAATGCCATGGCCTCTTGGCTCAGTCTGTACCTTGCATCTCCGTTGAGTTGGTTAATGATCACATATATGAATGCATCATTAACCCTTCTAAATTGAGTCTCAACAACCTATAGGGACAAGTGGTTATAATTCTCCCACACCTTCTTTTGTCCATCTAACACTCCCATTATTCCCACATTATTCAAACCTGGGAAAATACCTACTCTTGCTACTACATACACAATGTAAGAAGTCATGAAAAAGAATATAGTCTCCCTAATGCTGGTCAATTGATCATGAATAGCATCTGATACAATCATCGGCCAATCAAATTGATGGGTTCCATTTAAAATTATCTGGATGAAGGGAAACATCCACTCCTTGAAATGAAATGCATCTCTCTTCCCAAAATCCCTAGACAATATCATTATTAAATCTGATACCTCCTTGTAGAAATCTACCCTCTTTGGTTGGTCTGCAAGCTTGGTCAGAGACTTCTTCTTTGTTTTTAACCACTTTTTTTTCAAGTGGGACTTGTTGGATTCCTTATATTTTCTATATTTCTCTAGGGCCTCTGCATCTTTTAACTGCACCAAGTTCTTGGGATCCGGGACACTAAATATACTTTGAAACATTTGAGGAGCGAGATCAATGATTACATTATCTTAGGAATCCATGCATTGTCAGGTAGCCAGGTTGTAAGCTCGTGCAGCTGTCAAGATTAACTATGGGCATTGGATTGATAAAGGAAACATGGTGATATGAGCCAAATGAGAATCAACAATTCTTTATGTCCTCCCTGTTATATCTTCAGCAAAGGTTTATGAATATAGCTCCTCAAAATTGTATTGGCCCAAATTTGTGTCGGTGATGTTTGACCAATCTGATTCTACTTTGCTTATTGTGACAATAGGAATCCTATGGTTATACCTCAAGGTATAAGGTAACTGTTCTGGCTTGATCTTCTTGGGTTTAGCCATTGCTTTTGATGTTCGCGACATTCTTTAGCTTTCCTGCAACAAAACCTCTAGTTAGATCTTTGAATAAACATCTCAAAATATGTCTTAAAATCATACCTTTCATACATACATCAGAGGCAGAACCAGGCAGTAAACATCCTAAATAATCTTCTTTTAACACATTGCTGGGCTCAGAGAAAAACTGTTATTGATATCCTACTAACAAGAAGTGGGCTTAGAGTTGGAAGTGGAATAGTGATCGTAACCAGAACCGGAATGGAAATTGATTCAGTTTCTTTCCAATTTTCTATTTTCATATTATATTTCGGTTCCGCTTCTGCTTCCACCAAGGTTATTGCTATTTCGAAATAAAGCTTCTTACTATAAGCGGAGTCAGAGGTGGGATGGAAAATGGAATTGACACTAATTATAAAACACATCCAAATAATTCTAAATCAATTATGATCCTACTTCTGCCTATGTTGACTATGATGTCATCAATGATTTTAACAATTTAATCACAACTTCATGATTAAGGACTAAGGTCATATTAAATGAAATGAGGCTTAAAATACAGCATGAAAGGACCATGCCCATATGACTGTGGGGGGTGACTGTACATTAGGGCATCATATTTAATCACTCAAAAACCCGAATACAAAAATGCATAAAAACCCTAATCTAAAGACGCGATATAAAATTAGGGCACAAATTTAACCCTTCCTAATTTAACTAGATGAATGCGCAATAAAACCCCAAGTAAAAACATAATTTAATCTATCTTAATAGTAAACCCTAATTAAATCTACATGTTTAAAACCTGATGCACCACGACGCGATCATGAAAAAACGTGAAAACGATTGTGCCCTAACTTACTAAAAACCAAAAAAAAAAAGAAAAAAAATGAAATCAAGAACAATAATAAACAAAGAAAGAAAAACAATCATGCAAACCTACTAAGCTAGCAAACTTTCCCAAAGAAAAATGATCTAATAGAAACAAGAAAATATGAAAGCAAAACAAAAGAAAAACGAGAATAGGAACCCTACCTCGAACGCAAAACTTGGTAAACTTTCCGAAGAAATCCGCAAGCAATAATCTCTTCCTCTTTCAATCGATTCACTAAGAAGAACTTTGTTGTTGTTCTACTTCGCTCTTTGATTTCTTAACAATGATAATAATTAGCTGTTTAATCCCTAATCAAGGTAAAATTTAGAGTTTCTACCTACGCATGGTAGTTGTCATTAACACATTAAATTCAGTTAAGTGGAGTCAGAACTAGAGAATAACTAACACATTACTACAGTGTGACTTTAGTAAAAATTCAATGACCAAAAAAAGGCAGGAGTGGAATTGGAATGAAAATAGATTTGGAAACTTGAGTAATTTCCCAACTTTGCTCCCGTTCCAAGTCTGGTTCTGCCAACAAAGCATAAAACAAAACCAAACACAAAAGTAAAATAAAAAGATCGAAAACATAAAGCTTAACATAAAAACTTAATCTAAAAGAAAAGTTCAAAAAGCGGAGGCGGAGACGGGATGGATTTTGATTTTGCAATTTTGAATAAATACCAACTTAACATCCACTCCAGCTCCAGCTCTGACAAAGACAAAAAAAAAGGCTTAAAAAGAAAGACTGTTGGGACGGGAATAGGAATAAGTTTTAAAGGAAGTTTCACAACCCGATTTGGTTTCGGCCCCGGTTCTGACAAACTAAACCAAAGAAAACAAAGTTTTTGAAACAAAAAGACTCCAAACTTTGTTTGAAAATCAACAAAGGATAAAAACAACAAAGGGGGACCCATTTTGATCAAGGAAAAAGATGGGGTGGTTATGCAAGGCATAATAGACACCTCTTGGCATATATTCCCCTCATCCATATGATTCCATATCCCTTATCCTCCTCCACCCTCCTTCCTTCTCCATGCCTCCTATCCACCTCTATCTATCTTCAATTGTCCACCTATCCTGCAAGAATCCATCTCCATTCCTTATCTACCCCTTCTACTATCTTCCATCCCTCTTTCCTTGTCATGCACGACATATCTAGAGTGGGGAATATCCTTCTTTGTGACATATTCCTTGGAGACATCATCCATCCATCCATCCAAGTAATATCTTCCATCTTCCAAATACTTATCTTCCTATCCACCCATCCACTAGTTCTCTTCCATAGTTTCATCCTTATCTCCCCATCCATTTATCCATCCAATAATCCATTCCATATTTCCAAATCCTTATCCATCTATCAATCCATCTTAGCATATTTCTATATCACCATCTTTATCAATCCATCCATTTACCTCTATTTTCCTTCCATCTCATAATCCCTTGTCATTGGTATCTAGCTATAGGCTACCCCCATGCGATCCAATGCCATTCATCTCACTATCATCTTTTGATGATTTGGATAATTATCCCATCCCTGAGCTTAATGCAATTACCACCATCCTTTCCACAAGGTTTGTTGTGTGTCATCATTTTGACTCCATCATTGTATCTTCTTATCATAATCATCTCATCATCCCTTGTACTTTGTCTATCTTTGGCCTTCTATCCAACTATATTTCCCTTGCGCTTTCATGTAGGCAAGGTCAGTCATTTGATCTGCCCCCAAGTCATTTCTCCATCTAGTCTTTGTCGTCCATCTTGGTCTCCTTTTTCCTCTTTCTACTTTTATCCATGGTCGGTTTTCAATCTTTTATCAAACTACGAGGGCTCTATGCTTTCACATAGGCAAGGCTGATATTTGATCAACTCCCGAACCCCTAAGTCTTTATGGTGTGTCAGTCTTGTGTCTTGTTGCATCATCAAGTATGTCCCTATCTAGCTGGTACTTTAAAACATAGTTCATTATTATCATGAGGTTCAACTAGTTTCGAGTATCCTACACCATATTGACCATCTCATTTAGTCTCCATCTTTGGTCTCAATAGGATGCATCCTTCCTAATAGACCGCATCAATCCCATCCACCCTTTTGATCCTATGGCAACAGATTTTTGAAATTGATTATGATCTTTTGATGCTTTTGAATTTTTTTTAATCATTGGAGCTTCCTATTATACCTCGTCGGGGTCTCCACGACCCATCATATCATTGTGCACTTTGAGTGGTAAATGTAGGGGCATATCTTGATATTTTTATCTATTTATGTCTTCTTGGTTGTCCCGTGTAGTACCCACCAGGATCCTCATGGTCTTGTGTTAGGTTGGGACATCCTTTGTGTTTTTGGTTATCCAAACATTAGGCCTAACCAAATCCCTCATGACTTTGGGATGTTGGACTAACCTTTTATTTATTGTGTCAGTCCTATGCATGTGATACGAAGTTACCTTGGTTCCTCATACCCTGGTGCATAGTATCTCATGCTATATCAAATTAATTTCTCATTACATGGAAGCATAATGCATCACAATTAACTTGCTTTATTTGGTTACTACCATTCACCCCCACACTCTCCCTCATCTCTCTATCCTATTTGTTTTCATCACTCTGCTATCCATCCTCTTCAACATATCATCATATTTTCAATCTACTTAGGCTAATATAGATCTATTAGTCTAAGATTATTTTCATCCATCCTTCTCATCATATCATCATCTTTTCAATCTTCTTAGGCTAATATAGATCTATTAGTCTAAGCATCTTTTCATCCACCCTTCTCATCATATCATAATATTTTTAATCTAATTAGGCTAATATAGATCTATTAGTCTAAGCATATTTTCATCCATCCTTCTCATCATCTAATAATCTCTTCAATCTTCTTAGGATAATAGAGATTTGTTATTCTAAGCCTCTCTTCTCCCATTATTTTCATTTATATTGACAATATCACATGTCAATCCAATCATGACCCATCCAGGCTAGCACAAATCATCTAGTCATATCCTTGGTCTAGTTCCCAGCCTTACTATAAGCCTTGATCCAATCATCATCCTTATCGTCATCATTGGAAGGTATCCTTCCCTATCCTTTTGTGTTGTTTTGGGATGTATCCTTACATCATCAACAACACTCTCATCATCATCACCGAGAGGTACCCCTCCCTATCCTTTTGTGTTGTTTTGGGATGTATCCATTCGTTGTCAACAACACTCCAATTGTCAACATTTGGATGTACCCTTACCTATCCTTGTGTTTTTTTGGATCTACCATTCCCTCATAAACAACATTCCATCCATCATCAATCCATTTTGGCTTACAGCTTGATTGGGGCAACATCACATTTGTCCCTTGAATCCATTTTTTCTTTCTATTATCTCTTCATCTTATCATCATTTGTTATATCTATCATCTCCTATCTTCTTCCCCATCTATGCTTCCATCATATCATCCATTTTGAGAGCACACCCATGTTCTCTTGAACCCGCATGTCCTCTCGAGGGGGCATCCTCACCCATCTTCATCTTCACTCCTATCATCCTTCTTCCTAGTCACTCCTTTGATGAGTGGGGCGTATTTCCCAATCTAACCATCTTCTTTCTGGTGCTATCTTTTAATCTTCTTTGAAATAATGTTGCTTCGTAACACCATCTCAAAGAGGGGAAAAACTAGATATCTAAATTTTAACACTTATATCTAGTCAAATTTATCCCTTTTTGTCTAAGTATCCTCCTACCCTCATTAATTAAATAACATTTCCATTATTTGATTAATACTCTAAATTCCTCTAAATCCCTAAGGTATTTAATTTAATTAAATACTTTATCATATATCCTTTCTATCCCATAAATTAAATAAATAATTTCTATTTATTTAATTTACCCCCTCAAATGTCACATCCTCCATCACTTTTTCTTAATCCTAATCCCATCATTAGGGATGTGCACATCCCCAATCCATGATTAGGATGTGTCACATCCTCCAACTTTTTCAAGTTAGCTCCTAATCATCATTAGCCACCTAACTCTTTTCTAATCTTTCATCAACTAGTCTAATCAACCCCCTTTAGTCAACTCTCCCCATCCCCCAAGGACTATTTAATTCATTTTTGTCCTTTCAAGGTCCTTTTGAGGAATTTTTAATTCCTCTCATCTACCAAGGAATATTAAATTCCTTTTCTCTTTCCCAAGGAATATTAAATTCGTTTTATCCTTCCCATGCACATTAAAAGGAATTTTTAATTCCTTTAGTCAACTCTTTGATCCCAACCCTCTATCCTCTTCCAAGAATGAATCTTGGCCATTCATTCATCTCTCCTTTGCTAAATGACTAACACTTAGTTATTTTTGCATTCAAGAATTCACATTCTATTAGATTCATCGAAGACTTCTACTCTCCATCTACCATCTTACATACACAACCATCATTGCATCCAAATAAAGCTTCAACAAGCTGATATGCTGTCAAAATCGGACTAGGAGCAAAAAAATCAAACGATCAACAAGGCCAACCAACCGATCAACTTGGACAAGATTTATCACTCTTTTTTCTTTTATTTTGTTGAAGTTCAACTAGGCCAATCTCGAGGTGTTGTTTCTATTTTTTCCTTTCTTTCATTTCATCTCATTTTTCATTCTAGGCTAGGGAAATTCACCTGCACACACTTTATATATGAATTCCTAGCTCCATAAAAGGTCCACTTCGGCCTTGAGAGGTTCCAAACCCCAAAGTTGATGAAACGTGTAAGAGTCGGCCAAAACATATGGTTCTTCTTTAATTATTGGATAAAAATGATGCAAATCAGAATGAAGGTTCATTGATGAATGTGAATCCTTGTGAAATGGTTTACTGATCTTCACAAGTCATGGGATAGGTCTGCACACTTGAAAATCTAAGACTAGTCAGTGAATGCTCTTTGTCCAAAATAGTTGATATTCTGTTAGTGATAACTTTGCACTAGGATCTCCAAAACACTTGAATTATGTATATGATGTAGATGTTTCCATGAAGATCATATATCCTACTCCATGAGCTTTGATGTTATAATGTGGTGCAATGGAGTATGAAATATTGGGACTGGATCCTGATAGCTAACTACTAAAATGCAAGAAAAGATGAATGTAGATATTTTTCTGGTTGATGCAAGATTACTTGCAACCAGGGATGCTCTTGCATCAGACACCTGAGATTCAAGAAAAGTGAGGCTCTCACTTTTCAGGGAATAGAGGAAAACTGATGCAATCCAACTTAGCCTAAGAAATCCATGTTGAATCTTCCTCTGGTCTTCCTTTACATCTAACTAGATATTCCTTGTATTTCCTATCCATGGTACTACACCCAACTTTTCTATCTAAAATTTCCTCAATTTCCTTCGTATGGTGTGCTATCTGGTCCGAAAAACTAACTTCTTTTTCCTCTGGTGACTCTCCTTCATGATACTAGTATATATCGACAATGTTGAATATAGGTGATGTGCCAAATTCCTCTGGTAGTTCCACTTCATATGCATTTATTGAATCAAACTTCCTAATGATTTTACAAGGTCCAAGATTCTTCATCTTCAATTTATTATATGTCCCAACTAGAAATCTCTCTTTTTTCAGATATACCATTACTTCCTCTCCTACTGTAAACACCTTATGTCTTCTCTTCTTATCTACTTTCTCCTTATATATATTGTTCATATTTTTTCAGATGCTCCTTAACTCGAGTATTTATTGTCTCCATGAATCTTGTAAATTCTTCTACCTCTACACTCCTTTTATTCTCCATACTGATGTCTCTTAATTCTACTACTCCTCTAGGTTGTTGTCCTATCACGATTTCAAATAAAGTCTTCCCTATACTCTAGTTTACTGAATTGTTGTATGCAAATTCTTCTTGTGGTAGTATTATGTCTCAATTTGCTAATTTACCTTCAGTCAAACACCTCAAAAAATTCTCCAAACTCCTATTTACCACTTCTATTTGTCCATCTGTCTTTGGGTGAAATGTTGAACTATACTTCAAATATTTCTTCATCTTCTTCCACAATGTTTTCCAAAAATAACATACAAATTTAGTGTCTCTGTCTGATACTATATTCTTTGGTAGTCCATGTAATCTCACAATCTCCTTGAAAAATAGGTCAGCAACATGTACTTCATCACTAGTTTTCTTACAAGATATGAAATGCACCATCTTAGAAAATCTATCCACAACCACAAATATAGAGTCAAACCGTCTCGGTGTCTTTGGTAATCCCAACAAAAAATCCATACAAATTTCCTCCCATGGTCTCTCTGGCATTTTCAATGGTGTATACATTCTAGTGTACTAACTATTTCCTTTTGTAGCTTAGCAAATCTTGCAACTTTGGACATATTTCCTGACATCCTTATATAACTATGGCCAAAAATAGTTCTCACTCACCAATTCTATGGTCTTATCAATTCCAAAATGTCCTACTAATCCCCCACAATGCTTCTCCATGATCATATCCTCTCTCATTGAACTTCTAGGAATACATAACTAATTATTCCTAAAAAACATACCTTCCTAAATGAAATAATCCAACCATTTGCTTCTATTAGTCTCTGCAAGTTCCTTGCAAGCCTTCCATGCCTCAGTGAATGATGACATCCTCATACATATGATTTAGCTATTCAAATACCAATACTTCAATTCTCATCTTTGTCAACAAACTCCTTCTCCTTCTCAATTCATTTGCAACCTTGTTTGACTTTCCACATCGATTCTTCAACACAAATGTGTAACTCTACAAAAAAACTACGCATCTCATATGTCTTTGGTTCAACTTCCCTTGAATATTCAAATACTATAAAGCTTGATGGTCTGTATACAACACAAATTCCTTAGATAACAAGTAATGTCTCCACTTCTTCAAGGCTTGTATTATTTCATAGAACTCCTAATCATAAACTGAATATCTGCTCTTGGCATCATTCAATTTCTCACTGAAGTAGGCTACTGGTCTCCCTTCCTATCTTAACATAGCTCCTATTGCACTTTTACTAGCATCAAAATCTACTTGGAATACCTTATCAAAGTTTGATAGTTCTAACATAGGTTGTTTTGTCACCTTTTTCTTCAACAATTGAAAACTCTTTTGTGCTCTAGATATCCACTTGAATTCCTTCTAGTCACCCATCATTGTCTCTGTCATTGGTGTGCAAATGCTACTAAATGTTTTGATGAACTTCTGGTAAAAGCTTGCTAGTCCATGTAATGATCTTACCTCTCCAATGTTCAGAGTTGTAGTCCATTCAACTGTTGCTCTAGCTTTCTCAGGGTCCATCTTCAATTCTTCTGTAGATATCACAAATCACAAATACACTAGTTCTTTCTTCATGAAACTACACTTCTTGATATTTATTAGCAACTTATCTTCCCTTAGCCTTTGAAATACTTACCTAATGTGTTCCAAATTTTTGTCCTTAGTTTTACTAAATATCAAAATATCATCCAAATAAACAATGAAAAACTTGCCCAATAATTTCTTTAAAACTTCATTCATCAACCTCATAAATGTACTAGGTGCATTAGTTAGTCCAAATGGGATGACCGAACACTCATAAAACCCCTCATTTTTCTTGAAAGTAGTCTTTCATTCATCTCCCTCTCTGATCTTGATTTGATGGTATCCTCACTTTAGGTCTATCTTGGTGAAATACTTTGCTCCACTCAGACTGTCCATGATGTCATCCATTCTAGGTAATGGGAATCTATACTTCACTATGATTTTATTGATAGCTCTTGAATTTTTACACATCCTCCATTCTCCATCTTTCTTAGGTGCAAGTACAATAGGTACCACACATGGGCTCATACTTTCTCTAATAAATCCTTTCTTCAACAATTCCTATATCTATCTGTTAAGCTCCATATTTTCTCTTGGTGTCATCTGGTGTGCTTCTTTGTTTGGAAAATTGGCTCCTATTATAAGATCTATATGATGAATGATACTTCAAATTTGTGGTAATCCTTCAGGTACATTATTTGATACAAGATCTTGGTACTTTATCAGTAGTTCTATGACATCCTTCTCTAGTGATCCTTCTTCTCTTATGATTATCTCCACATCTAGGTCTCTGCACTTCCTTGGAATCAAAGAAAAACATAGGTTTTCATGTCTCAATCCATCCAAAAATTTCCTTCCATCTACCAAATTGTTTCTAGTTGTACCACACACTTCACTTTTAGGTTCATCTTCTAAAGGTGTGAAGGTAATTCTCTTTCCATTAGATGTTATGGTGTAATTATTCTTTCTCCCATAATGTATAGCTTTCTTATCATACTACCAAGGTCTACCTAACAACACATGACATGCATCCATTGGCATAATATAACATAGCACTTCATCATGATATAATCCTATATGAAACTATTCTAGACATTGCTCACTTACTAGTATCTTATGCTCATCTTGAATCTAGGCTATCCTATAAGGTTTAAGATGTTTTCTTCATTCCAAATTCAAAATTTTCACTATTTCCTCAAAAACTAGGTTATCTATACTACCACTATCAATGATAACTTTGCACCACTTACCTCTTGCTTTGCATCTAGTCTGGTCAAAATATTTCTCTACGGTGCTTCCTTAGGTACTTATTTCTCCTAGAGTAGTGCTCTCCTCATGAATAATGATTCTAACTTCTCAAGAATTCATTCAAAACTCAATGGTCCCACTAGCTCTTCCTCCACATATCTAGTCCTTGCATAATTTTCAACCTTATTTTTATCTTGGCAGCACTCAAATGCTCTATGTCCTCCTCCACGCTTAAAATAGGTTCCTCTAAAAGTTCTCTTATCATATCCTTTCTCATCTCTTTGATATCCATCATTGTGGTAAGAATTGTAGCCTCCTCTATTGTTGTGGTAAGATTTTATATCATCTCTCCCTTTATGGTATGAATTCAAATCCCTCTCTTCCTTGTGGTATGAATCTTTCTCCTTGATTTTCTCCACATATGGTTTTCTACTCTGGAATGCGACCTTCCTCTCTAAAATCTACCTCCTCTTCCTATCTATCTTTTTTCATGTCTTTTATTTAGCTTATCCCCCACCTTTAATGGAAACCGATATGCCTCCTCTACCGAATTCATCCTCACCAGAATCAAATCTTCTTGAATGTTCATTCTTAGCCCATTGATATATCTTGCTTCACTATGTCTAGTCTTGATAATGATCTTATGAAATTCCTTAGTGTATTCTTTCAAAGTCTTTTGCTTCTATCTCAGGTTTTGCAATCTTTTTAGCAACTTTAACTCATAGTCCTTAGGTATAAACTAGTTATTTAGTTTGGTATCATTCTATCCCATTTCACAATCTTCTCTTTGCCTTTTTTGTTCATCTCCAAGTAAAATTCCTTCCACCATATTGCAACATGTCCTTTTAGCTTAGTCATTGCAAATCTCACTCTCTCTAGATCTTTAACTTCCTCATATTCAAAGTATTCTTCAATATCTTTTATCCAATCATTCAACTCTTCAGGGTTTACATTACCACTATAGTTTGAAATCTCCATTCTAGGTCACTTTCCATTTTTTGAAATAGCCTTCAACATATTCATTTGATCTGATTATTCCTCTTTGGAAGTCTCCTTAGATAGGTCTACAACTTGAACTCCATCATCATCACTTTCATCATTAGGTCTAGGGTTTAAGTCTTATATTATGTCTTCTTCAACAACATCCAATCTCACTTTCATTGTTCACACCATTTTTCTCATCTCATCCATCTTTCCAGCAACATTAACAATAGTATGAATCCTCCTTCGCAACATATCTTCTTGGGATATGATGCAATTGCCTCAAGTCGGCGATCTGGCTACATGGTTGCAACTTCCTCACAATCGATAATCTATTGACAAACACAAGTAGGATACCTCAAGTTAGTGATCTATCCACACAATGATCTTATGAAATTCCTTGCTCAAATTCTCTCTCCTCCCCCATCACTCTTATACCACTTGGTGCAGTTAAGGATTAAGGGTCTTGGAATAGGATTGTCCAACCTTGCACCAAGAGTAAACACAATAGAAACTCAAAGAATTGGAACAACAATCACACATGAATCTGTGGAAATTCTCAATTATTCACAGACAACATGCCTTGCCTTCCAGCTTACAAAGTACAAAATGATTCGATGCTATACCTAGACTTACATACGGGTAGAAACCCATTATATCTTATAATATCACTACTTCTCGCTAACTGACTTACCACCTCTATATTAATGAAAATACACAATGCTTTATATATCGATTCCTAGCTCCATAAAATATATGCGTTAGCCTCAAGAGGTTCCAAACCCAAAAGTTGATGAAACGTGTAAGAGTCGGCCAAGACATATGGTTCTTCTTTAATTATTGGATAAACATGATGTGGATAAGAATGAATGTTCCTCAATGAATGTTCATCCTTATGAAATGGTTTCTTGAGCTCTGCAAGTCACGGGATAGGTCCCCACACTTGAAAATTCAAGACTAGTCGGTGAATTCTCTCTATCCAAAATAACTAATATTTTGTTAGTGATAACTTCATACTTGGATCTCCAAAACACTTGAATTCTAGATATGATGTAGATGTGGCCATGAAGATCATATATATTGCTCCACAAGATTTGATGTTACAATGCAGTGCAATGTGGTATGAAATACTAGGACTGTGTCTTGACAGCTAACTACTAAAATGCAAGAAAACATGAACGCAAATATTTTTTGGTTGATGCAAGATTGCTTACAACTAGGGATGCTCCTGCATCAGGATGATGCATAACTTTGAAAAGTATTTTTTCTCCCATGGAGATGCCAATCCTTCACAGAATCATAAACCTCATTCATTTGAATTGAAATATTGTTATGGTATTTGATAAAATCTCCCTCCTACACATGGATAAAATGAACACATGAAGAAAACTAACATACAAAACTCTTTCAAGAAATATCTAGGTTTAAAACCTTTAATTCCATTTTGATCTAAAGCCTTATCATTTAGTGTGTATATGACATTTTGTAAAATTACACCTTCTACTATTGATCAAAAGAGTATCTTGTCAAGACTCCTCCAAGAATGTGAAAAAAATTATACTACAAGAGTTCATTTTTTCCATATCACAGAGTTCATGGTCATTCTACTAATGAATGTAAGGATTTGCATAAAAAAATTCAACATCTTAAGGATTGTGGTTCTCTTCCTCATGTTGAGGCACCTATTTCCTCAAACTAATACTTATTTTGGCTCATCCTTGTCTGGCAATAAGTTGGGGCAAGGGATTAGGCAGCCTTGTCCCCATGTATCACTTGTTATCTCTTTTGCATAGTTGATCTCCTTTCATGAACATATAAGGGAAAGCTTGGGATGTGGATGGAATTCCTTAAGTTTACTCACATGTGATATTGCATCAACACTCATGTTTCATTATTCGATTTCTCTTTCTTCTTGTGATCTGTCCTTTTCTTGGTGGTGTCATTGGGATTGATTTCCTCTGAGAGCATGATTTTTTTTCCCTCTCTTGGATACATTAGGTGTGATGTTCCCAAAGAAGAGACCTTACATGAACTAAGAAAAATCCCTTTGAACATACTATACACTATTTCACATTTATAATTTATGTTATATGGCTACCTTGCATAAAACACTTTGCATGCTTGTGGAGCCATCTTGTTTGTTCATGAGTTTCAAGCATATGAATCTTTTCTTGCCTCATGAAGCTCAAAGATCAATGTTGTGTGGTGCCTTATCAAATTTATTAGGAGGTATAACTTTGGTATGGTTTTATGGGAAGCAAAATGAAGGAATGACTTTCCCTTAGCCACTCATTTGTGTGTGAGCACATACCAGCCATGTGTGTATGTGTCTCACCTTCTTGGATTACTCACCCAACATATAGCCTATAGTTCCATTCCCTTAGAGTGAGCGCACATTTTTCAAATAAACATCCTACATTAGATCCACATCACAATGGACAAATGGTCAAAGCTTGATCCACCCTTCTTTTTATTTTCCTTTTTCTTTTCTCTTTGTATTTGACATTTCATGTTTGTGTATCTTAATGTTGCATATCATATATCTTATGCATGTCTTTTTATTATGTTGGTTTGATGCAAGATCTTAGATCCCGAGGGCTTGGTCATCTCCTTTGATCTTCATCATCCTCTATCTTCTGCATTTGTATGCTTGGACCCCACTTGAATGTCTACTTTAGTGTGAGTTTGAAGCAAGTTCATCCTCTCACTAAAGTGAGGAATAAATGTAGTGTAGAAAAATGTCATCGCTTACATTTTCAAACTTAACTTGGGAATGATTAACCTTAGAGTGGACCTTTTGATGATGATTTCACTCATAGCAACAGGTCAAATAAAATCTTCATAGACAAACCATAAAGAGCCTATCCTTCTTTAAAAATATGGAACAAGACAATCTAAAAGGGGAATCTACCTAAATAGAAAAAAATATTGACTTAGTTCAATCCCAAGTCTCTGATAATCGGGTCATGATTGTACTAGGTTCACTCAAGGGTCACTCCAGGGTATGATGTGATTTTGTTGCTAATATCAAAGGGAATATAATTTTTTTTGGTTTCATCAAGAATAATAAGATTTCTTACACAATATTTCCAATTCATTCATAAAAGTAACATCATGAAATCAAAAGATTTAAAATAATATTTCATGAACATTAACAATTTCTCTTTGCTATCACTTAAGTAAATTTAGCATTGAACATTCAACTATTTTATAGAAAATGAAATATTTTCAATAAATTTCCATTCATTCATCTATTTTTTTGGAACATTTTCAAGAATTTAAACATCTATTCTAAAATAAAGAATAAAAATACTAAAAAAAATAAAATCTCTCTATTATTCTCCATGCATGCCCCAAAGAATTAATCAAATCAAAGAAAATTTCTTTATACTTCACCAGATTGCTTCATATCTAAATATAAAATGGTGTGAGCTTTTAAAGAGAGGGGTTTTAGTTTGGACACTGAGTAGGTTTTGCATGCACCCTTAAACAACACAACACACAGTCTTGTTTAGCTTAACTAACAAAACCAGCTACAAAAGATTCATGAGATAGGTAGCTATCAAATTGGATATAATATTGATTAATTTCTACGTGCATACAATTTTTCAGACTAGAATGATTTAGAAAATAGGAAAACAAGAAAAAAACGTAGAGAAGTTTTGGCTCTTCCGACATCCACAAATTCTAAACTTAAAATTAAAATAAAGCACTACATGGCCTTTTAAAGGAACAAGCCCTCAAGAGTTCAAACTTAAAGTTTATCCAGAGAATTGGAAATAGCAAATCAAAAAGTAGCATGTGGCATATGCCAACTATCATCAGAATATTCTAGATGAAGTCAAAGGTTTGACTTCGTCAGCAACAACACATTTCACTTCTTACTCTGGTATGCAATACTCCACATAAAACAAGGCTATTGGAATCCTTTAGAATACCTAACTTGAACATCCATCGAGACTAGGAACAATCTAAAAAGCTGCAAAACAAATATCTCTACAACATCTCCGGTATCTGGTATCCTTTCATCATTCAGAGCTTGGGCTTCGAGATCTTTTCTTTGTCTTTCTTCAATTGATATTCTCATAAAGTGCTCATTTTTTGATGCATATGTTCTTTTGAAATCCCTTGTATAGCCCTCCAAGTGAGTTTGAGCCTAGTGTATTCTTCTGATACCTAGAGTATAATATCATTTCTTTGAACTTTGTCTATTTCGTATTTATCTATAGTGTTCTTGCACTATATAATCTCATCAATGACCTCCCAATTTAACAACTGAACATGGTCTCTATTTATTCTTTCAATCCATTCTTTGAATGCTTTAGCTTCTTTACCCTCATTTCCTAATGTTTGGGGATCACAACCTTGACATGCTAACATTTTAATAAATTCTTGATATTTACCAAGCAATTTTCTACCTTCCATGGTAACCTTTTCAAATCCTTCAATACATTGCATACACATGTCACCTTCCCACTTCAATTGTTTCTTCCATTTTTTTGGAAATAGAGCTTCTTGCTCTAAAATTACACTTCCTTGTATTAAACCTTAGACATCCATTTGTATGAGAATTTCAACATTTTGTTTTTCAATATTAATTTGTTCCTAATGAACCTTGCATTCAGTTTCAAATCTTCTATATTTTTAGACCAATTGTATGCTTCCTTATAATTTCCTATTGTATTTGTGATGAATTCTTCCCCCTACTTTACCCACTACTCAATCCATTCCTCAAATACATTCATTTTATGGAGAACTATTGCAATTGCATCCACTTGTTCTTGTGACATTAGTACTAGATGTTGGGAGATTCAGTCTGTGCTTGACTAGATAGGGTTAGTGATTTTATAAAATGTTCCAAGGTAGCAACCCATTCTTTCAATTATATTTTTTTATTTTTAAACTTTTGTACACTATCAATAGTGGCATCCAATTTCACCTTTATTCCAGCAAACTCTTTCCTCCAATATGAGTGTCCAAGATTAATTTTTGTTATCTTATACTCATCTATTATTTCATGTTTGTTTTTATCATTTTTTGGAGTAGCTATATAGATGGTTCTATAACCATCTGCATTTCTCTATATGACATGTTTTTATTTAGCTTTGTGCCTAGGCTTAGGAGTATCTACTTCTTCTATGAAACTATTAAGGTCCAAAGGCAATATTTCTACTTCCATTGGTGAAGCCAATTCCCTGATCAACCAATCAGGTGCATCCTTATTTAGCTCTACCTTTGTAGCATTCCTTTGTTCCTAATTTTCACTGGATTCAAGAATCTCTTCTCTTATTTCTTCATTTTTATTTGTTAATTCTTCTTAAATGGGAACTTCCTCAACAATTTTTGGCATAGATTCGAGATTACTAAGATTTGGCACTATCTCCTCTATTTGGAGACTTACATTTTCCTATCTATCTAGATGTTCAATATCAATTTCTTGAACATTACCTTCTTTATTCTCTGCTACACCGGGGTTTTCTTCATTTTCAACTTCTTCACCTGAAACCTATGTAGCTTCTTCCTTTTCAATCTCAACTTCAACCCGGTCCTTTTCTGATTTTTCAAATACCTACGATTTTTCATTGACATTTGAAACATTCCTAGGTGAAGGCTAGGAATCAATAGTATCTTCAAAAATTATTTCATCAATAGGATCCTTCTCTACAGTCTCCCTTGTTTCCATCTCAAGGATATCAAGGTTGCCCACTTCTGAGGTGAGTGTTCCTTGTATGAATTCTTATTCTTCAACATTTATAGGGGTGGACCCTATATCAAAAAAAATTTCTATCACTCGTTGTACCATGGGTTTATATTTAAATTTATTTTCTTTTACCTTCTCCCACATTTGAGATGCAAACCTCGTTTGTGTACCAATATTTTTTGTTATTCGCGCTTCTTCAATTACCATTTTAGTTCTTTGTTTTGATGTACAGGAAGATGCACCTTTAGATCTTACTTTTTATTTATCTTTATTTGATTCTGCATCTTTTTGCTTATCAAATGGTTTCATTGAAACTTATTGTTTTAAAACTTTAGGGGTTCTCTCTTGAATCCTTATACTAGGAGCCACCTTACTAGTTTTCCTTTTCTTACTAGAAGGTTCCACACTCTCAAATGCAGTTTCATTTATTTTATTTATTCTCTTATCCTTTGAGAATATGGGATCAATTCCTATTTATTTTAAAGATTTACAAAAATCATTTATTCAGTGTTGAGTGTGTAACAAAACTAGTGTATAGAACTCATCAATTGATGTCATTTCTTCACCCTCATAATATGGGTTTGGGATAGGTTAATCATACACCCTATCTTTATTATAAGATTTATTCAACACTTCTTTGTCATCCTCTTCCAATTGGTCTAGAATTTCATGAAGCATTTAAGAATCTGAGAAAATTATAAAGACAATCTTTTCTACTTTCTTAACCTTAATTTTGCTCATCCTCACAATTAAGCCAATAATCTTCTAAGTGCTAGACATGAGCATTGTAACTAGCAATAGTCCTAGAAATATTCTCTTCAGGATCATAATACATTCTCTGAAGTGGAAAAAACTGAAAATTATATGTTCTAAATTTTCCTTCACACAAGTCAGAAACCCTAATTGAATTGCACTTATAATTCCCTAATACTATAGGAAATCTGAAACAGGCCTTCTTATGAGCCATTTCATAAAGAGCCTGAGACAATTTTAACTCTCACCAATTCTTATAAAATAATTTTGTCTATTGGATACCTAGGTAGCATAAAAGGATGTCCATCAAACCCTTCCATCCTAATGTAGGAGTAGGTGGGAAAATGAATATACCAACCTCTGATTGGTTTAATAACACTTTGTGCCTCCAAGGACAATATTTTGGTTTTATCACCTTCCATCATTTTGACCAGCTTCATGGAGAACACAACATTGACTCTCCTATAATTCTCTCTATATCTGTGAATAGTGATCTAGGGTAAATGAGCATATATATAATTATTTCCAACCTCCCTACCCAAAGTACCAACCCTTTTCAACCCTTGTTTGCTTGCCCTGATGGCACAAGAATAAATCACATATGAAGACATATAAAAAATTTGGTTTTGTGAAATTCCTTTATCTATTCATATATTTTTTCACTAATATTGTTTCCCCAATGCATTTACATAGGATTTTCCATCAATGTGGATATTATTACAAACATCCAGGGTTCAAATTTACTGGCATCCCATAAACCAACCATCTTTCTTAGTAGATTTCTAATGTCTTGAATATCTTGGTGGAACATAGAACTTTGAATTACTTTGGTCTATGGTGTCATCGGCTCTTGGTACCATTGGGTAGTCATAACTTCTCTATTGCAAGCTTCAATACTTTGATATGTCTTAGCCTTCACCCTCATATCAACATTATACATATGAGTGAATGTAGGAAACCTAAGTGTGTCTGTAATTCATTTCAATGAGAGATATACATAAGTTATTCCTTCCTTCTGAAAAACTCTTTTATTAGGGTTATAATAATTTATACATTGCATAACCAATTCAGGGGCCTCCAATGCTAGTAGAAACCCTCCTGTTAAAAATAACCCACTTTCTATAACATTCCTAGTACATTCAGAAGAATTTTCCTATTGTACTCGAGTGTGAATTTCAACATTAGAAGACCACCCCATATGAGTGTTTGTCACTACCACAATGATTTGTATGACCTGTGAATTGAAATATTTGAATTCATCTTCTGCCCTTGTGTCTAAAATACTCATTTTCACTTGTGTTTTTTGCATTTTCAAATGGGTGCCTTGTGTGCGAGTTAGGGTTAAATTTAACCAAAACTTCTTACAATTTATAAAACTTTCCATTCACCTTTTGACTAAATTCCAAAATCAAAGAATAATCAACATTTCAATTTTTAAAGGGAAAAAATATTTTTCAAGATCTTCATGCGTGAAAATAGTTGTTATAAAATCAATTATCCAAAACATACCTAGCTCTAGCTAATAATGACAATATTTTCATAATGGAACTCCAAAAACCCTTGGTAGTTATGTTGTCAGTTTCTTTAAAGTTACCTTTCCTTGCGCACCAATATTATTTCATTATTTTAATGTCCTTTGCAAATTTGCAACATGACACATGGGCATGTGCAGGATCATGATGGGCCGAAAAGTGGCAATAGGAAAAAGTTGTGTTTTTCACTCGCCAAAAAATGCGGAAATCCTGAGTTGACTTTCTTTTGGGTTGGGTGTCAGTACATTGCTCCATAGCAATGCCCAAGCCTAATTTTTATAAATCGGATATCTGTTTTGAATCAAATATCCGATTTTTAAAAGTATAAAAAATCAGGGTTGGGGAATATTTGAAAAAATTTAAAAATGTATTATGGCAGTAAAAATTTGGTGCCACAAAACGGATATCCGATTTGAAATGGATATCTTCTTTGAAACGAATATCCGATTTGTGGCACACATAGACCCAAGAGTAATTAGGAGGTGTAGGGTGGACAAGAGATAGAGAGAGAGAGAGAGGGAAAGGGGGAGAGAGAGAG
>CM021106.1:178302144-178444502 GCA_007115665.2 Sequoiadendron giganteum | reverse complement strand
TTATCTTGAGCCATTTTCTAGTTTTCAATGATACGAAAACTTTGAGAGAATGGTATTTCCAGAGCCCGAGCTGCCTGCTGCTATGATCGCCAGTCCTTCTCACTAGTTTTCTACAGACAAAAAATGTTTTACCAATTTTGCTTCTTTCTGCTTACAAGTCCCACGCCTTAGCGGGCATATGTAAATGTTAACCCAAGGCCTTCCGGCCCCACTATATTGTAAATTTTTGACTTTAATGAATATAATCCACTATGCTTCTTTTGTCAACACTTGGTTCATTTATAACTTTCTTTCAATTGCTTACACCATTGCTACATTATTTCAATCTTGTGCCGAGAAGGCCCAAAACCTAGAGTGACAAAGAGTAATTACATATATACAAATGTACAAAATTAACCCATATATAGAATTAATAGAACCTTTTAAGATGTATTCCATTAACTGGAATACTTAGAGCATTGCCTTCCATATCTTCTAACTCAAAAGAGTTAAACTATTTGCACTGGTAGTTTTTGAATGGCCCTTCCCAGAGGCTGCCAAATTTACTATGTTGTCTGGGTTTTGTTCCACATTCATTGAATTTGAGAACCAAATCTCTACGTTGTAGTCCCTGATCTGAAGCCCTTTTGTCGAACCATTTCTTCACTACCTGTTGGTGACTATTCATTGCTTCCAGGGTGCGTTCTCTTTTCTCCTGCACCTCAAACAACTTAGAAAACCTTACTTCCATCGCTCTATTTTGTTCAACTTCTAGAGACTTGAGCAATTGTAGGGTAGGAATTTTTGTGGCAATAGGTAGCAATGCCTCATTTTCGTATACCATCTCATAAGGAGATGTTTTCAATACCTGCTTGGGCCTAGTTCGATTTTCCCAAAGTGCTATCTGGAGGTTCCTATGCCATTCCTTTTGATGTTCTGAGCCTATCCGTTTGATCAACCGGATGAGGTTCTTATTAGTGGACTCCGCGAGACCATTTCCCTAGGGATAATAGTTAGAGGAGGTCTTCAAGAACACCCCATATTTTAGAGCGAACTGACTCATTTTCGAGCCAAGAAAAGCTTTGGCATTGTCAGAGATAATTATCTTAGGCGGGCCTAATCTGGCTACCAATTCTTCTAGGAAATTAACAATCTCTGATTTAGTTGTATTTTTTAACGGCACTGCTTCTGCCCACCTGTTAAAATAGTAGGTTGCTGCTAATATCCATTTATGTCCTGCTGAGGAAAAAGGGTTGATCATCCTAATGAAGTCTAAACTCCATTGAGCAAAAGGTTCCTCTGTCACTATGGGCCTTAAAGGCATAGCGGCATTCCTTCTCCTTCCAACATAGAACTGACATTCTTTGCAAGACCTAATTAAGAAAAATGCATCATTAAAAAGTGTTAGCCAATAATAACTGACACATATGATTTTAATTGTCGTGGTTCTTGCGGAAAAATATCCTCCGGTAGGGCTATTATGATATTGATCTAATATCCTTCGGGCCTACTCCTCGTTGACACATCTCAGCAGGATGTCGTTGAATTTTTTTTTAAATAGGACACCCTCCAAAAGGACAAAATTTCCATTTTATAGGTGATAGAAACGCCTTTTAAAAGATGGGAGGTTCGTCGAATACTTTCCTATCTGCATAAAATTTATCTTGTCATCAAGCCAGTTACTCTGGGGATTCTCTTCGTTTATTAACACAGGTTCTGGAGCATCACATTCTTACACTGTTTCACTATTTTCGGTGATATACTCACACAGTCCTTTCCCCTTGATAGTCTTGATAGGTCTGACCTCAATGTCATATTCTAGGATCTTGGTGATACAGTTAACTCTCTTTTCTGTGATTTCCCCTTCCATGATATATTCTCACACTTGGATGTGGAACACATACAATCACCTTATTATATGAATCAGAGGCCGGAACTTCTTAAGCTCTTTAACAATGGCAAAGGCTTATTTCTCTACAAAGTTATACTTTACTTCGTATTCTTTTAAAGTTAGGGAATAAAAGGCAATAGGGGACTCCCTTGCATCTTTATCATCTTTTTGCATAAGCACTGTAGCAATACTACTACCACCACCAAAAACATATATGATAAAATCTTTTGACAGGTCCGGATTAACCATCACAGGAGTGGAAGAAATTGCCTTTTCTACAAGTTTGAAAGCTCTTCTAGCTTCTATCGTCCATTTGAAAAATTAATCCTTCTTAAGTATTAAAGTAATTGGACGAACAATGCCTGCAAATTCCACAATAAAATGGCTAATAAAATTAACCTTTCCCAGAAAAGACTGCACACCTTTTTTGTTGACTGGCAATGGGAGCTCCTGGATCACATCGACTCTTTCTGGATCAATAGCAATGCCCTCCTTAGAGATGACATATCCCAATAGTTTACCTTGGAGAAATCCGAATACGCGCTTCTTCGAATTCAAGGAGATTCTGAATTTCTGGCATTTCTGGAAAACAAGCTCCAGATGATCAAAATGATCATCAACAGATTTTGAGAATACGGTTAGGTCATCCAGGTAGATGAGTATTATCTTGTGGATCAAATCTTTAAAAACAATTTTCATAGCTCGCTAAAATGTGGCTCCGACGTTTGAGAGTGCAAAAGGCATTTTGGAATAAGCATACATTCCCCATTTTGTGGTGAACGCCATTTTGTATTGGTCTTCTTCCTTTACCCATATCTAATTATAGCCTGAAAAACCATCCAACATCGAAAATATTTCGGAACCAGCTACAGTCTGAAGAATTACCTCCATTGAAGGTAGGGGGTAGTGATCCTTTAAAGATGCCCTATTTAGGTCATGGAAGTCTACGCACAAGTGTATATCTCTATTTTTCTTCTGGACTGGCACCAGGTTAGACACCCAAGTGCTGTGTTTGATCGGAAACACTATCTGGGATGCGATCAATTTGTTCAGCTCCTGTGACATTAGGGACTCCATTTTTGGATTCACAGGCCTCTGCTTTTGACGGACTGGCTTTTCCCCCTCCGTCAGCTCAATAGTATGCTCAATGATCCCAGGATCATATCCTTTTAAATAATCATATGACCAAGCAACTACGCTTGGATATTCTTCACAGAAATGTCTTAGTCTATCTTTATTCTTTTCTGACACTTCCTTTCCAACTTTGAGCTTTCTATCTTCTCCGACATGCAGATCAGTATAATCACCTTTGTCAGCCATGAGCTTCCTTTTATCTCCTGTTACAACATCGAAATCAAAAAGACTTTCCAGAGTGACTAGACCCCTTGGAAGCTTGTTAGATTTCAATTGAATAATTTGATCTCCATAAGCCTCGGCGATCTTCGGCTATAGCTGATCAACGAACTCTCTGGATGACTGAAGGAATGATGCAATATGAGCATCACTATCAAATACTTGCCAATCTTGATTGTTATCTGGGACAACGAGTCTTATAATTACCTCCACAGCATGTTTATTTTTTAAAAGGTCCGACGCCGGCTTGAACTGAGCTCTAATAGCTGCCATTTTACCGACTTCGGCATTTGTTTCTCTTAGAATTGCTTGAATGTTAAATGCCTCGAAAGTGTCAATCAAATCCTAGACTCTATGCTAGTAAGATTGCATGCGGATATTTTTCGCAGCCGAAGCTCTGTGGACCTGATTAACTACCAGCTCAGAATCTTCGAAGACACTTATTTGCTTTGCACCCATTTTCTCTACAAGGCTTAAACCATACATGAGCCCTTCATATTCAGTTGCATTGTTGGAACATGCAAACTAGAAGTGGTAAGACCTCAATGTCTTTTCATCAGTTGGGGATATCAAACAAATTCCCACTTCGGCTCCTAGTTTACATCGAGCTCCATCAAAGTATAATGTCCATATTTCTGGAGACTCTTCACCTTTAGGTTCTTTAGTAACTTTAGGCATGATTTTCCCTTCTTCATGTATTACATAGGTTCCAAGGCTAGTTGCATGATAGTTTTTGAAAGGATCTATATCAATAAATTATTTCAACAACTTCTCTTCATCTTGTGTCCGGGAGCTAGTAGCCTCCTCGTCTTCAAGGAACTCTACATTGCGCCTCTCTTCCTGAGAAATAGAAGTGTGTGCTGCTTCAAAATTTAGCAGAGCTTCATCTGCAACATGTGTAGAATGCAATTTTTCTGACAATAACTTCATCTTAGCCCCATGCTTCATCCTTAGAATCAAGTGGGACCAATCTAAAGCCAAATATCCTCCTACGTTTGCAGTGAACTCTTGGGATAAGCAAATCCCGAACAAGGGAGGGATGTAAATAAGTATAGTATCCTGATTTACAGTGATACTGGGGTAGGAAAATAGAGTCATAGGTAATCCCTTGATTATCCCAATAGTATCAACCTTGTTTCCATCAAGCTGCATGACTCCTTTATTTAGCGGCTCATACTTTAGTCCCAAAGTATCAGCAACTTGCTTTGGCATGACAGTGGTGCTAGTGCCAGAGTTAATCATACAGTTATGTAGTAATTTTTCACCAACAATCAGTGTTAAAAAGAAAGGCCTAGGCTTAGGCTTACTTTCCTTTTCGGGTTCTAGCTTCTCTTCATGTGGAATTTTTAGCACTTTGTCTAGTTCGGGTTTGGATACCTTCTCTTCAAGGGATCAAGAAGAAATCTTTGCATTTTCTTCACCTGATAATGCCTTTTGTAGTAGCACCTTCTACTCCTGAATAGCCATTACATCCCATAAGGAAGCATTGGCAGATGACTCTTTTAGTTGTTCCACTACGTTGAATTGCGCTCGGGACTGGTGAATTATAGTGGTTTGCTCCTTTAGTTTGACAGTTGATATAGGCCTGATGGCCGGTGTGTCTAATTGTTTAACCACTACAGGGATGACTGCAGGAGTCATGACCTTCAGAAGAAATGGCTTTGGAGGGCCAGGAATAGCCGCTTCAGACTATGGTGGGATGGGCAATGGGCCCGCTGCAGGACCAGGCACCAGTGGTGCTGACGCTTGATAAGATGAGTTCACAAACTCTTCGGTGAATCTTCGCTTTGAACGCATATTGTAATCTGATTGCACTAGGGGGTACTTTATCCATAGGGATGTTATTTGGAAATGCTGACTCTTCTCCCTCCATCTAGGAAAAGAGAGCCTGGTTAGGAACAATTTTTTATTGTTTTTGGATGGACATCCCCTGCATTTGATCTTTAAGGATGGCATTGTTCATTTGTTGAGAGGCATATAGTGTGTTACCGGAAATGGATGCGGTGCCTTGGCTACGTTGATCTGCAATTTGTTGTTGCAAATTTCCTCGCGGGCAATTCTGTGGCATATGTTCATCATTACAAGGAAAGCACCATGAATTAGCATCTTCTTCCAAATTGTTCTATCCTACTATCAGCTCCTTATTTGAACTAGGGTGAATAGTTTACATAGGCAAGGTTACCGAAACCATCTGGTTACTCGATTGAGCTGAGGTATTCCGACGTGACTTATCTTGCCACTAATTTGATTGGTATGGAGGATTTCCGCCTTGGTAATTTTGATATGCTAGCTTTTGATAGCTATATTGTTGCCACTTCAAATTAGTCAGTTCATTAGTCATAGCCCACATCTGTTCTCTCATTTCGTTCATCTCAGCAGCCATGGGGTTCGACACAGAAGCTATTACAGGAGCTACCGTCGGGGCTGTGCTTGAAGTACTCCTGGGATAGACGTACATAGATTGAGGGGAAGTAGTAGGCACACTGGTGGAAGGGACTTCAGCTTTTGGAGCATTGCACTCGGGGAAAAATGGCATGATTGATCTTGGCGCCAATTTCCCTGCAGCGATCAGATTATTTTTTGTAGTAACAGCTAGAACATAAGCATCAGGAAGAGTTTCTTTGCCCAAAGCTTGTAACATCATAGAGATATCAACATTTATCGACTTTAGGTAGAACATAAAAGCCAGATCAGGAGGTGGTCGGCTACCAATAGGTACTCTCTGCCAAGTTGAGTGAAATATTGCATTAAAATCAGGTAGAGCTTCATGAGGAGCTTGTTTTATGTTGGCCAATTGATGGTACAATGAAGATCTATCACTAGCATTGGAGAAAAATGTTTGTAAAAAGGGGTTCTGAGCTGGTCCCAAGTAGCTATAGTGCCTGCTTGAATGGTTCAGTACCAGTTAAGTGCCTTTCCTCGGAATGAGGTGGCCAATAATCTAAGGGCTACATTCTCATTTGATACGCCATGTACCAGACATACGTCGGCTACATCTTGTAGATGCTCTGTGGGTGTTTTTGATTCATCCCCAGAATATTTAGGAATAGCTTTTAAGGCTAAAATAGGGATGGGATCCCATACTATAGGAGGCACAGGTGCTATTAATGGACTACCGGAGTCTCAGGCTACATAATTTCTAGTAGCCATGGGCACAGATGGATTAGGTGATAATGGAGCAGGAGGTGACGAAGGAGGTGAAGGGCTATTTTGGCGACCACTCGGATGTACCAAAACTTAAGGCAGTATAAGCTGGTTAGGGAATCTTATAGATTATGACCTAGTTACAAGCCAATGGCTCATACACACTTATAAAGATCAGGCGAATGTGCTAGTTTGCGATCCCACTGGGTGTGCCACAAAAAGAACTGTTGACGTAGAATTTTGCATGTAGTAGCAGTCTTATGGGAAACTTAGCTATTGGGGGACATGGTGCGCTAGCTAAGTGACCTCCAAGATTTTATCAAAGCCGGCTCTTCGCTTAGTGGTTTGAGGAAAAAGATAGGGAGAATAACATGAATTTAAAGCTTACACTATAGGCGATGCGCCAAAGTCTTAGATGAATTTTACTAGAGCACAGTGCATAATGCAAAGGCCTGAACCATTAAATTGCTATTAATTAAGATAAATTTTCTCAAAAGCACTTGTCATTCAACACCATCCTTCTATATGTATAGTGTAATTGAACATAACTTTGCTTTAACACAGAAGAGTCGAAGAAACATGATCTATATTTATATTAGCTATGAAAGGTTACAAAAACTGAAGAACAGGTGTTCATACAAAAATAAAGACAATAGCATAGGTCAATAGTACCAGTGAACAATTGAAAATAGAAAGGCTGAGTCTATTTGGCACAGTTTGAAGTCTTTGAATTGAAAGTAACTATTACACAAGGCTTAATCCTTAGTGCTTAAGAGATTTCTTAAACTTCATCAACAACCTAATAAAAGAAAAACCAGGCCCCATATATAGGCCATCCCACCGCCTAAAAAATGCATCATGGAAGAGCAGACCACACACGGCGATCCTCGACCTAGATGATCTGAGCTGCCAAAGCAAACATCCATCGATCAACAACACGCCAGTGAGGCCACGATCCGAAACAGAAAACCATGCAGCAACAAGAGGAGACACTCGGTGGCGAGAAGCACAAAAGATCCGTCAGCATTTCCAAGGTAACTGGTGCAGGAAAAAGAAATGCTACATGTCATTTAGACAAAGCTCAGCAGAAAGCCGTGAGAGGGAACCACATGGAGAGCTCCGAGCAAAATCGAAGAACAAGGCAGAAAGCAAAGGATGAAGGTGGGTCTGGCTTAGAACAGCAGCCAGCTCGAGCCATGCGGCAAGCAAAAGGAGACTACCAAATAGCAAAACAAAGCTAAAGCAAAAAGCTTCGTGAGGCAGCCACGTGGCGAACTCCGAAGATAATGAGCATACAAAATTAAGGCGTAGCTGCAAGGAAAAGAAAATGAACAAGGCATGGGCGATTTTATATTGAACACAAGGTTTTGGAAATGAGCCACAAAATTCTTAAATCCACTACCAGTACCATGAACATGATGGTCAAAAATTTGGAAAGGGCTCATCAGGTAAAATCTATGGTGGATGTGGAGGCGGTCAAAGATCCAGGTTAGGCAGAAGGGGTTGGGCCAAGAAAACACACTAGACCCAATCTGAAAAGGAAGTTGGGAAAACCCCCTGTGGACATACATGACATGAAGCAAGTTTCTATTAACATGGACAACCTAAAAAAGGAGGTCGTTGATATCCTAAGAAATCTAGCCTAGTGGCTAGTGTCCTACAGGTGTTTTGTTGGTTTTTTGTTATGTGTTGTCTCTACGTTGGTCTCTAGTTTTTCTTTGTTGTCAGCCCTTCTTCTTTTGTTGAACTTTTAATGCTTTATCCTTTCTCTATCTATTGTTAAAGGGTTTCGAGGCCCCTTCAAAACCTTCTTTTACCTTAATCAAAAACCTGTTCACCTTTAAAGGTTGTTACTCATCGAAAATTCAAACTACGCAACACCCAAAATAAAGTGAGACAAAGCAACAAATAATTATTTATAAAACACAACAAAAATAACCTAAAATAAAAAAATATTTATGAAAATCTATTTACAAAAAACTATTTACAAAAAAACTATTTACCTTAGACTGTAAATAATTCTTTAGGAAACTTCCCATTTATAGGCAATGGGATATCTTCACCAATCAAATACTTAAATCTATAAGTGTTCTCACCAAAGATTTTAGAAACTTGATATGGGTCTGTCCACATATTATCAAACTTACCATGCTCACCTTTTCGTTCATGGGCTTTATTCCAGTAAAGGACCAAGTTAGATATTCTAAAATTCTTTAATCTAGCTCTTTTATCAAACCATCTTCTTTTTATGACAGATTGATGCCTAGGAAAATGGTCTATAGCTCGAGTATGCTTTTCATCTAAATGCATTAATTATAATAACTGAGCTTTAGTTTGGTCATCCAATCCAATATACTATTCGGTGAATTGCCAAGTAGGGATTTTCAAATTGATTGGTAGTATAGGATCTACTCCATAAACTAAGTGATAAGGAGAATTCCCTAACATGGCTTTAATAATAGCATGATGTACCCAAAGGGCGAATTTTAGCAAAGAATGCCATTCCCTACGATTATTTCCAATCATTTTTTTAATTATTTCCAACATATTTTTATTTGATGATTCAACTAATCCATTTCCCTTCAGATAATAATTAGATGATAATTTTAATGTTATACCATATTCAAATGTCCAATCGAAAAAATTTAATGAAGAAAATGTAGGGTCATTATCACATACCAGTGTGTATGGTACTCCAAACTGGTGATGAGATTCTCTTCCAAAATTTTGATTACTACCTCCATAGTGCATTATTTACTGGGACACGCCTCTATCCATTTGGTGTAGTAATTATTAGTGGTAAATATAATTCTATGACCTGCATATTATGGAGGATTAATAGTTCCAATGAAATCTAGTCCCCATTGTGAAAAGGGATGCATTTCCATCACTAGTTGTAGTGATTAAGCATTAAATCTTCCTTTGTCTGATGTAGTTTGGCATGTATAGCAATGTTTCACACATTCATCTGTGTCTTTGAAAATCATTGTCCAATAGTAATTGGCTCTGAAAATGAGGTGTGCAGTGGCTAAAGGTTCTCCATGAGCTATTCCAAATTTATCATGTAGTTCCTGCAACACATTTTTCTCTTTTGTTCTATTCAAGCATCTTAAATAGATTCCTTCATGGTTTCTTTTGAATAGAGCTCCCCCTTTGATCATATAGCTTTTTTATTTTATCTTAAAGGATCTTCTTTGATTTTATTGCATATGATCAGGGCAAGTATGGCTGACCAGATAATGCCATATAATTGAATACCAGTAATCTTTGTCTTTTACATCCAAAGTATATTGTTGAATTGAAATTTATGGATCTATTTCTACAATAGAATTGACCAAAGCTTGTCCTTGAACCAATTTCATGGGTATAATTTCTAGATCAAATTCTTATAGGATGGTAACCCATTTAGCTCTTTTTTCTTTGAGCTCACTCTGTGTTAATAGCATCTTGACTGTAGAATCCAGAACAATAACTTTGACTATACTCTTGAGGATGTAATGTCTAAATTTTTGTACCAATTTGAACAAAGAAAAGGCTTGTTTTTCAACATCTGTATATCTCAGCTCTGCTTCTTTGAATGGAGCACTCATAAAAGAAATTGGCCTCCCTTATTTATTCTCGCCCTTCTATGTTAGTATTGTTGCACAAGTATGACCAAAAGAAAAAGAGTAAATATAAAAATGTTTAATGTAATCAAGACTTACCAATACCAGAGCTTTTGTAATTGAAATATTTATATTATCGAAGAAAATCTTAGCTTCATTTGTCCACTCTATCTTGGCATCTTTCTTTAACATATCATTGAGTGGTTTCACTATTTCTGCAAATCTAGTAATAAATTTTTGAAACAAAATTAATATTACCGAAATAGGATTTCAACTCTTTCTTGCTTCCCAGCGGTTGTAAATTGAGTAGAGCACTCACTCTGTGGGTCTATTGAAATACCTCATTCATAAATAATATGCCAGTAACTTACTTTCAGTTACCCCGAAAATACTTTTTAGGATTTAATGGAACTCCGTAAGTTTCACACTTCTGTAATATTGCTTTGAGATCTTGAACATGATCTCTTCTATTTTTTGAAAATACTATGAGTTCATCCATGTAGATGATAATGCATTTTCCTATCAACTCATGAAAAGAATAATCCATGGCTCTTTGGAATGTAGCTCTAGAATTTATCAATCCAAATGGCATCCTCTGGTAAGCAAAACTTCCCCACTTCGTGGTGAATGTTGTTTTAATCTGATCTTACCTCACTAGCAGTACTTTATTATATCTAGAGAATCCATCCAAAAATGACATGATCTATAACCATTAACTATTTGTATCACTTCTTCTAGTGAGGGTAGTGGATATTTATCTTTCTCAGATGCCTTGTTGAGATTATGAAAATCTACACAGCTGTATATCTCCATTATTTTTTCTCATAGGAACCAAATTTTCCACCCAAGTAGAATGTCTAATAGGAAATTTTATCTTGGCTGATGAAATTTTATGGACTTCCTTTTGAATTAATTGTTCTAAGAGTGCATTTATTGTCAAATTTTTTTATTAAACCCATACTCTGTGTCGATAATTGGATAATTGCTTGTAGTGATAAATATATTATTTTTGAACTTGTCTCACTACCAATTTTGAATCACCAAATACTTTGACGATTCTAATTTTCTTTCTGATTGTGAGGATCAAGCCATGCATAAGGGCTTCACTCTACCACATTGTTAGTACATTGAAATTGTAACTGATATGCATAAAGAAAACATTTACCTTGCGCATCGATGTGTTTGACTCTAACTCAAATCCCTTGTTTTGATTTGGATCCATCAAATTTAAGAATCTAGGATTGATCATCTATAGCTTGTAACTTACCATCCTTTGGTGTCATTGGATTAGTCTTTTTGATCTATGTAACATGGATTCTATCTTTATGCATTCCCAATTCAGACCTTTTGACCCTATCATGTTCTAGAAAGTACTGATTCTCTATTCTACGAATTATCTCCAGACACATCATACAACTATTTTCTAAGTGTGCAACATCATGTAACCTGTACCAATCCTACAACAACAAAATTTTTAGCGAATTTTTAATTTTATCGCTCCTTTAAGCTTCTAACACAATATTCTTCAGAAATTTATCATAAGGACTATTTTATTCTTTAGAAGAATCATAATTTGATTCAATTGAAACATTTGTTCCAGGATTTAATTGATTAGATTTTCTATAATCACATGTAAATACTTCTTCTATTTTGACTCTTGAACTTCATACTTTATAAAATCTTGGTTCTACATCAATATATAGAACTTCATTTTGCTGATTATAATTAGTGATCATATATTTCATGCATGGTTCTCTTTCAATCCTAATTTTATTAGGGACTCCTTTCCATGGTAACCACATATGTAAAAACGTTAGTAGCCATATATCAATTCAAGACCTTGGAACAATCCCTACTCAATAACATACCATAAGTATCAAGTATCTCAGTAACTTGATTGTCTATATAATATTGAATTCTAGGATCCAACGCTAATTGCATGTGAATATTAGTCAACTCTCTGACTACATTTACTTCCATGTTATCAAGTTGAGTGACCTTCTTTAAGGAACTTGCCAAATTTAACCCTAGCATTTGACATGTGGACAAAGGCATCACGTTACTAGATGCTCTAGAATCTACTAAGAAGTTATGAAGGTTTTTTCCAAATATCCTCAAAGTGAGGAAAAATGGTGGAGACTCTAATTTTCCTTTGTAAAAGGCTACTTATGCATCTGCTATAGGAACAATGTTCTTATCTTTTGTTTTAGCTTGATTATCTTTCACCTGAGTGTCCTTAATCTTGCCTTGTTTCGAAAAATCTTCTAGAGTATTTAAGAAATCTTTCTTGATTATAGGTGTTTTGAGAAATTCTAGCAAAGAGAGGCTAATCTTTACCTTTTTTATTTCTTCCGCTAAATAGTTAGTCAAACTGTTTTGGTCTGTGGAATCTACCTTTTCATCTTCTGAAAAATTTGATGAATTATAATGAGAGGTTACTTTGGGTAACCTTGGGTTATTACTTGATTTATCACTGGGTGGAGTATTGAATTTATTAGGTGGGATCAACGTCATTAATGGCCCACTAAATTTATTTCCACCATTGGTGTTTCTTCTCAAGTTATGATTATGTCCTTTCTGATACTATTGAAAAGCATGAATTTCATCAATTTCTTCTTGAGTTTCTCATCTTGATAGGGAAATGTTTATGTTTCTAGAGTCATAGTTGAATTATCTCCCTCAAATTCACAAGTGTAAGTTGTGATGATAGTAGGTGCTTTAACACATTTATATATTTCAAGAACTAAATTAGAATCATATCCTACTGGAACCAACTTGTTTCCCTTACGAGGGTGAGAGTCACACTATTCATTATAATGCATAATAGCTAGAAAAATATCTGAAGCAATTTTGAATTGTGAACTATCTACTTCAGCATGATAATTTTTGTTATAAATTCTACACAAATTATTCATCACAAGATCAACTAATTTAACTTTTGATGTGGATCTTTCATCAGTAGGATCAATGTTATCTAAAGGTGTTGATACTCATCCATTATTTGGTCATGTATTCCAACATCTAGGTGGTCTGGGAGCATTATACATCTGATTTTGAGAATTTTGATTGTTATTTTGGGTGTAAAAGTTTTGATTTATTAATTGGTTTAACTTTTGTGGTTAATATTTTGAGTTGAGCTATGATTTATTTCATGTCTTCTTTCACCTCTAAAATTTTGATATTTTGATTTTCTTGAGTTTGCGAGAATTTTTTTTTCCATTAGGATGCAACTCTACGATAGCTGGACCAAGGTAGGGACTAAAGCTTACTATTTCCTAGTTAAAAGAAAGTATTATGAGGAAATGTGCCATTCTAGCCCACTGAAGGATAAACATTAGGAGCTATAAGATGAATTAGAGGGACTCCATTTATGCTTGGGGTAGGGTAATTGTTTAATCAGTTTTTTCATTTGCGGACAGTCAATTTCTGAGGTGTTTCATTTCTAAATTTACTTTTACGGCTTTAGCATAGGATTTAGGTAAATTAGTAGGAGTATTTTCCTTTTGCTTCACAAACATGGCAGTTAAAGGATCCACTACTATATAATAAACCATGATAGAAAAAAAATTATCCACTACATAAGGTGCTTGAAATCTAGAATAAGACTTTTGCAACCTGTCATTAAAAGATGTTATATGTTTTCCTTCGAACCTCTTAATTTGAGAAAATTGATGATATAACAAAGCAATGTTCGTTGGTGTTCTAAATCTGGCTAAGAATTGGCTTTCCATATAAAACCAGGATCTAATAGAATTGTGAGGTAGGTTGATATACCATTGGTAAACTTCATTGCTTAATGTGTATGGGAACAACCTACATACAAAATCTTTATGTTGAATCCTTGCTCTAAAATGTGTATCCTTAAAGATACTAATATGTTCTTCTACATCTTTATAGAGATAATATTTGGGACAAAAATTATCAAGATTTTTCAGTAAATCGTTGTATATGGAAAATTAGATATGTGGCTCTACATTAAATATTTCCATCAACGTGGAAGGTCGTGGTACAACAATAGTTGGATTTTGCAAAATCACACCTACACTTCAATAATTTTGAGGTCTAGATGATGTTCGATCACTAAGATTGACTAGAGTCACGCGACAATCACTAGATCGAGATCTAGTGACTTTACAGAATAGAATTTAAAAAAAGCCAAAAAGTACAACAATAGGCCCTCCTAGTGCCACTTCTTGTTGAAAATGATTTCACTCATAGCAACAGGTCAAATAAAATCTTCACAAACAAACCACAAAGAGCCTATCCATTTTGAAAGATATGGAACAAGACAATCTAAAAGGGGAATCTGCCTTAATAGAAAAAAATATTGATTCAATCCCAAGTATTTGATAATCAAGTCATGATTGTACTAGGTTCAATCCAGGGTATGATGTGATTTTTCTGTTAATCTCAAAGGGAATATGATCATTTTTGGTTTCATCAAGAATCATAAGCTATTTTACACAAGATTTCCAATTCATTCATAAAAGTAACATCATGAAATCAAAAGATTTAAAATATTTTTTCATGAACATTAATAATTTATCTTTGCTATCACTTAAGTAGATTTAGCATTAAGCATTCAGAAATTTCATAGAAAATGAAATATTTTCTATAAATTTCCATTCATTCATCTATTTTTTTGGAGCATTTTCAAGAATTCAAACATTTATTCTAAAATAAAGCATAAAAAATACTAAAAATTAAAATTTCTCCTACTTATTCTCCATGCATGCCCCAAAGAATTAATCAAGTCAAATAAAACCACTTTATACTTCACCAAATTGCTTCATAGCTAGACATATAAAATGGTGCAAGCTTTTAAAGAGAGGGGTTTTAGTTTGGACACCGAGAAGGTTCTGCATGCACCCTTAAATGGCGCAACACACAGTATTATTTAGCTAAACTAGAAAATACAACTATAAAAGATTCATGACATAGGTAGCTATCAAATTGGATCTAAGATTGATTAATGTCTATGTGCATACAAGTTTTTAGACTGAAATGATTATGAAAATAGGAAAAAAAAAACAAAACTTAGAGAAGTTTTGGTTCTTCTGACATCCATAAATTTTGAACTTAAAATGAAAATAAAGCAGTAAATGGCCTTTTATAGGAACAAGGCCCCAAGAGTTCAAACTTAAAGTTTATCCAAAGGATCAAAAACAAAAAATCAAAAATTAGCGTGTGGCATACACCAACTGTCATCAGAATATTCTAGATGAAGTCCAAGTTTTGACTTCATCAGCAACCACACTTTTCAATTCTTACTTTGGTACACAATACTCCACATAAACCAAGTCTATCATCATCCGTTAGAATACCAGACAAGGAACATCCATCAGGATCAGGAACAACCTATAAAATTGCAACATAAATATCTCTCATACACCTTCGATATTTGATATCATTTCATCATTCAGGGCTTGGGCTCTAGGATCTTTTCTTTGTCTTTCTTCAATTGATATTCTTGAAAAGTGCTCAATGTTTGATGCATATGTTGTTTTGAAATCCATTGTATGTCCCTCCAAGTGAGTTTGATCCTAGTGTATTCTTCTGATACTTTGAGTATAATATCATTTCTTTGTACTTTATTTATTTCATATTTATCTATAGTGTTCCTCCATTGTATAATCTCATTAATGACCTCTCGAGTTAATAACTAAAAAATGAGTTAATAACTAAAAAGTGTCTCTATTTATTCTTTCAACCCATTCTTTGAAGGATTTAGCTTCTTCACCCCCATGTCCTAATGTTTGGGGATCACAACCTCGAGGTGCTAACATTTCAATAAATTCTTGATATTTACAAGCAATTTTCTACCTTCTATGGTAACCTTTTGAAATCCTTCAATATATTGCATTAGCATGTCACCTTCCCACTTCAATTATTTCTTCCATTTATATAGAAATAAAGCTTCTTGCTATAAAATTACAGCTCCTTGTATTAAACCTTGGACATCTGTTTGTATGAGAATTTCAATATTTTGTTTTTTAATATCAATTTGTTCCTAATGAACCCTACATTCACTTTCAAATCTTCTAGATTTTTCAGACCAACGGTGTGATTCCTTATAATTTCCTATTGCATTTGTGATGAGTTATCCCCCCTGCTTTACCCAATACTCAATCCATTCTTCAGATACATTCATTTTATGGAAAACCACTGCAATTTCATCCACCTATTCTTGTGACATTAGTATTGGATGTTGGGGACATTCAATCTTTACTTGACCATATAGGGGTAGTGTTTTCTTAAAATTTTCCAAGTTAGCAACCCATTCTTTCAATTCTCTTTTCTTATTTTTATACTTCTATACTCTGGAAACAGTGGAATCTAGGTTCACCTTTATTTCATCCAACTCTTGCCTCCAAGATGAGTTTCCAAGACTAATACTTGTTGCCTTATACTCCTTAGATGTTATTTCATGTATGTCTTTATCAGTTGTTGGAGTAGCTATATAGATGGTTCTATCACCATCTATATTTCTCTATATGCCATGTTTTGCTTTAGCTCTATGCCTAGTTTTAGGAGTATCTACTTCTTGTATGAAACTATTAAGGTCCAAAGGAAATATTTCTGCTTCCATTGGGGAAGTCAATTCCGTAATCAACCAATTAGGTGCATCCTTATTTAGCGCTATCTCTATAACATTCCTTTGTTCCTGATTTTCACTGGATTCAAGAATCTCTTCTCTAATTTCTTCAGTTTTATCTATTACTTCTTCTGAAAGGGGAACTTATTCAACAATTTATGGCATAGATTTAGGATTACTAAGATTTGGCACTATCTCCTCTATTTGGAGACTTACATTTTCCTATCTATCCAGATGTTCAATATCAATTTATTGAATATTACCTTCTTTATTCTCTGCTACACCAAGGTTTTCTTCATTTTCAACTTCTTCACCTGAAACTTGTGTAGCTTCTTCCTTTTCAATGTCAACTCTAACCCGCTCCTTTTCTGATTTTTCAAAGACCTACGATTGCTCATTATAATTTGAAACATTCCCAAGCAAAGGATGGGAATCAAAACTATCTTCAACAATTATTTCATCAATAGGATCTTGCTCTGCAGTGTGCATTGTTTCCATCTCAAGGATATTAGTGTTCCCCTCTTCTGAGGTGAGTGTTCCTTGTATGAATTATTCTTCTTCAACATTTATAGGGGTGGACCCTGTATCATAAATTTCTTCTATCACTATTTGTATCATGGGTTTATATTTAAATTTCTTTTCTTTTACCATCTCCCACATGGCACCCCATTTATCCATTTGTTCTTTATTTCTGGCTTCATCTACCTAAAAAAAATCATCAAAGTCCATAGGATTTCCTCCAAGTGCTTATTTCATATTAGACATGTTAATAGAAGGGGGAGAAATAAATAGTGTTGTAGCCCTTTGAGATGAAGACCTCATTTGTGTACCAACATTTGTTGTTATTCCTACTTCTTCTTCAATAACCAGTTTAGTTCTTGGTTTTTTTGTAGAGGAAGATTCACCTTTAGATCTTACTTTTGATTTATCTTTATTTTATTTTGCATCTTTCTTCTTATCAAATGGTTTCTTTGAAACTTATTATTTTGAAACTTCAAGGGCTCTCTCTTCAATTCTTATACCAGGAGCCACCTTACTACTTTTCATTTTATTCCTAATAGGTTCCCCACTCTCAAATTCAGTTTCATTTCTTTGTTTCTTCTCTTTTCCTCTGAGAACATGGGCTCAATTCCTCTTTCTCTTAAAATTTGACAAAAATCATTTATCGAGTGTTGAGTGTGAAGCAGAACTAGTGTAGAGAGCTCATCAATTGATGTCATTTCTTCACCCTCATAATCTAGGTCTGGGACACCTTCATCATACACCCTATCTTCATTATAAGATTTATTCAACACTTCTCTATCATCCTCTTCCAACTGGCCTAGAATGTGAAAAAGCATAAGAATCCGAGTAGATTCTAAAGATTATCTTTCATACTTTCTTAACCTTACTTTTTCTCATCCTCACAATTAAGCCAACAATATTCTAAGTGTTGGATATGAGCACAGTAATCAGAAATTCTCTTCTCAATATTCCCTTCGGGATCATAATACATTCTCTGAAGTGGAAAAACTCAAAATTATATATTTTTAATTCTTCTTCACACAAATCAGATACCCTAATTGCATTGCACTTATAATTCCCTAATACTATAGGAAATCTAAAAGAGGCCTTATTGTGAGCCTTGCTATAAAGAGCCCGAGATGGTTTTAACTATCTCACAAATTCTAATAAAATAATTTTGTTTGTTAGATACCTAGGAAACATAAAAGGATGTCATCAAACCCTTCCATCCTAATGTAGGAGTAGGTGGGGAACTAAATATACTAACCTCCCATTGCTTTAATAACACTTTATGCCTTCAAGGACAATCTTTTGGCTTTATCACCTTCCATCATTCTAACTAGCTTCATAGAGAACATATAATTAACTCTCCTATAATTCTCTCTATATCCATGGATAGTGATCTGGGGTAAATGAGCATATATCAAATTATTTCCAACCTCCTTGTCTAGGGTACTAACCCTTTTCAACCCTTGTTTTCTTTCCCTCAGGGCACAGGAATAAATTTGATATGAACAAATAAAAACATCTAGTTTTGGGAAATTCCTTTATCTGTTCATATAATATGTCACTAATATTTTTTACTTAATGCATTTTCATAGGATTTTACATCAATCTAGATATTATTACAAACATCCAAGGTTCGAATTTACTAGCATCTCATAAACCAGCCATCCGGCTTAGGAGAGTTATAATATCTTGAATATCTTGGTTGAACATTGACCTTTGAATTACTTTGGTTTGTGGTGTAATTGGCTCTTGGGACCATTAAGTACTTGTAACTTCTCTATTGTGAGCTTCAACACTTTGACATGTCCTTGCCTTCACACTAGTATCAACATTGTCCATCTGAGTTTAATTAGGAGGCCCAAATGTGTATGCAATTCCTTTTGGTGAGAGATTTGCATATGTTCTTCCTTCCTTCTCAACAACTCTTTTGTCAAGGTCATAATAATTCATACATTACATAACCAATTCAAGGGCCTCCATTGCTGGTGAAAACTCTCTTGCTAAAAATAACCCATTTTCTATAACATTCCTAGTACATTGAGAAGCATTTTCCTACCGTACCCAAGTGTGAATTTCAACATCAAAAGACCACCCCATATGAGTCTCTATCACTACCACATTGATTGGTATGGCCTATGAATTATAATATTTGATTTCATCTTTTTCCCTTGCATCATAAGTACTCATTTTTTCTAGTGTGTTCTACATTTTCAAATGTGTGCCTTGCGTGTAAGTTACAGATAAATTTAACCAAAAATTATTACAATTTATAAAAATTTCCATTCACCTTTTTGCTAAATTCAAAAATCAAAGAATAATTAACATTTCAATTTCTAAATGGAAAAAATCTTTCAAGATCTTCATGCGTTAAAATAGTTAACATAAAATCAATTATCCAAAACATACCCGATTCTGGCTGATAATGACAATATTTTTGGAATGGAACTCCAAAAACCCTTGATAGTTGTGTTCTCATATTCTTGAAAGCTACCTTTCCTTGTGCACTAGTATTATTTCGTTATTTCAATTTCCTTTTGAAATTTGCAGCATGATGTAAAGTAGAATGTTATAAAAGCAATTGTATGATTAAGGTGATGCCAAGTACATGAGTATTTTTCCACCTTCATTAATTACCTATTATAATTCATTAATTTCTTGAATAAAGGTGCAATCATTACAGATTAGGGTTTAAATTATGAATGCCTAGATTTTTGCACGAGCTCACTACTGGAGGATAAAGATAGCGTGATTATCATACTTGACACTCTTATGTCACTTTGATCATTTTTGAGGCATAGGCCATTAAATATATGTGATCAATTTATGATCACTAGGATTAAAATATTTGGTAGCAACTTTTAGGAGAAATACCAGGATCTAGGTAGCTTCCCTCCAAGCTTCATAGAGAAAAAATAATTTGGAACGAAAGAAAAGACCAGAAACCGAGCTCAAGAGACATCAAAAAATTTCAAAACAGACCCTCTGATTTTCGAGTTCCAAATAAAATTACTAGACCCCAATACAAGGAAAAATATTGATATCACTGGGATTGACACTTTCGGTCGATGACTTATTGGGCAGGGCTAAGATCAACTGAAGATATAATTCACTTTGATACAACCACACAACCCTGAGATTCTAGTTTCCAGTTATATATTAAACTTTATGACAAGATCGAAACACCGAATCTAGGAAAGAAATGAGAGTAGAACAAAGACCATACAAAATTGTAAATGAGACCAAGAACCGACCAAGCCGTAAAATGACGTCAAAACAAATGAAAAGAAAGGGAGCAAGAAAAAATGGGGCATGTTGTAAGACCATATAATAGGACCTAATGATACCTTGATCTAGTGTTGTAACGTGTTTTCCACATTCACATTGGATCTAGGGACCTATTAAGCTAAACAAACATAATTATGGACTTAATTTAACATTGTAAAGTATATTTGTTTACACTTTCACATTGATTTTTGAGCCCTCTTATATTTATGACCATAATATCATATTAATGGGCTCCTAAGACCCTATATTATGCATCTTGAGGCATATTTTAACCAAAATCTCAACATAGACATCAAATAAACTTAATTTCTTAACACCATGACACTTTTTCTAGCTAAAAAGGCCCTATGGGACCATATGCTAGGTGTAGCATATGAGTCCCATTTGGCTCCTTTTTAGGGTTTTGAGTGGGAAATCAGGGTTTTAAGTTTAAATTTCTTGTATGTTGGCCTTTGGGATCTAATACATGCTAAAGTAGATGGATTTCCTATATAAACAAGGTCTCATATCATTATTTATTTAAGCATTCATGACATCATGTCAAACACTCAAGAGTTAAGCATTCCAAGACTTTACAAGATCATCAAGAGAGCACTCAAGATCATTTCTAAGTCATTAAAGGGGAGATTCCTCATCATTTTTTGTAGCAATTCAAGATCCATCATCATGTCAAGGATATCAAGCATCAAGCATGTTATTGAGCTAGTGTTGTGATGTTGCATCCAAGATCCATGGTCAAGAATTGTTCTAAAGTTATCTCAAGATCTAGATCTACATCCTTCATGTCCATTTCATGTTAGAATATAGATTTACAAGACATCATTCAAGGTATCATTGTTCATTTTTAATGTTCCATGTCCTTATTTAATTATTGGATCCTTTGGTTTAATTACCTAAAAGGGGTTTGACCTAGGAAAACCCCTATCCTCTAACAAACAAGTCTTTCTTCTCTTTGATGTGTGATTATATCTCTAGGTGTCTTGTAGCTTGAAGATCCCTTGAAGGTTATGTTAAAATTTTGGAGAAAGTTGTTGGAGGTGTCCCTTCAATTGCAAGGTTGCTATCTTCACAAAAAGTCATCTACAAGTCAGAAATAAAGGTTTCAGATATGGAAACAAATTGTGGTGGACAAAGAAGAGATTGAAGAGTAGAATCAGACCTTAAGCTTCCAAAAAAGCACATGGTATTGATAGACCACCTTGTGTATGAGTCTCAATACAACCAATTTTTATGGTTTCTAGAGATTTAGAATTAGCACTACCAGATTCTAATTTTGGTGTAAAAGACCCAGTTTGGGACTAAATTGCCCAACCTGGTGTATGAGTCCCACTCATCCTTAAAATTATAATTTATAGAATTTCCAGTCCTTATTTAAGATACTATAGGTTTCCAAGTGCTCACTTCTGATTTTATGCCTTTTTGTTCTGATTTACTTGCATTTCTAAGTCATTTAATTAAGCTTTTCATATAACTAATATTTGTCATTAGATCTTTCACTTTATTAGTATTTCTAAACTCTAGCTTGGTGGTGAACCCCTCATTAGTCTCTAATCCAACCCTAGGATACCTTATTTTAAGATCTTGAAGGTGTCCTTGAGTATAGCAAGTGTGAAATAGGAACCCTAACCTTGGGCTATATTCCTCAAAGTTGAGGCATACTATTTCTATTGAAATTTTTTGGTTTGTATGATCTATAGACTAAATTCAAATACATTTTTTAGATGTTTTTCAATTATTTGAGATGCAAAAATGCAACATCTATGCACTTTCACTAATGCAAGAATTAGAAACCTTAGAATAAAAATTAACTAATGAAAATCCTAATTCAATGTTAATGGAAGCAAGATATAGGATGATGATGCACTCCAAATAAAAAAAGAGGTATTTACTCAAACCTTACAATTCATTAGTAGAATGACCATGAACTCTTGTAATAAAATTTATTTCATGTTCTTGGAGGGAGAAGTATCAAATGATCTTGTAGGAGTCTCATATTGATACCTTCGTGATCCAAAGTATAAGTTATTCCTTTGTTTTGAGACAAATATATCTCTTGCTTAGCATTAGGTGTCATACTTACACAAGACTCATTATATTGCGAGATTTTGTAAGAAAGCTTTGTTAAGTGCATTTCTAGGTCATTCATTCAAGTTTCATGCATCACTAGGTTTAACCATTAGATCTTTTATTTTATTAGTCTTTCCAAGCCATAGCTTGGTGGTGAACCACTCTTGTAATCATAAACCAAACCCTAGGAAACCATATTTCAAGATATATTTTTCTTTCTCCATCTCTATATTTGGACTGAGATCTCTAAGGTGTCCTTGAGTGTAGCGAGTGTGAAATAGGAACCCTGCCCTTGTGCTATATTCCTCAAAGTTGGGGCATACTATTTTTCGTTACATTTTTGTGAACCTACATTTAGAACAATTAACTTTATAATTTGGAGTGCATCATCATCCTAGATCTAGCTTGTATTAACTTTGTATTAGGATTTGCATTAGTTAATTAGAATTCTAGGGTTTCTAAGTTTTTCATTAGTAAATGTGAATATAGGTTGCATTTTTTCATCTCAAATCATTGAAAAGCATATGAAAACTACATTTGCATTTAGTCTATAGATCATACAAGCTAGAAATCATAAAAATCACTTAAAAATTATTGAAAATTGTGCAAAAAACCCTCACCAGGACTCATACGCCCCTTTGGGTGATTTAGTCCTAGTGCAGATTTGAAACTATATTTTACAGCATTTAGAACCTTCTTTCTACACTTTTGTTTGATATCATTAGTTATTTGTTTCAACAAGTTGAGTTTTTATTACATGCATTTCATTATATCTAGCTTAATTTAGTTCATTTCATGCATGGGTATTTACAATATTTCATTTTTATATTGTTATTTAGCATAATCAGTCAATTATCATGTTAAAAATCTGAAAAATTTCTTTATAATTTTTCATGTTTTCTCTTTCATTGTTTTATTTCAAGTTTTTAGGACAATCATTACACCATGTTTTCATTGCCAAAATCTATAGTCATCATACTCCATGTTCTATTTTCAGCCCTTGTTAAGTATTGTAAGAAATTTTTGTTTGTCATTGATACCCCTCTTATCTATCCTATTTGTGGGAATGAAGTAATAGAAGATACAAGCATACACATCCATGAGGACCATAGTTTCTCTTCTCTCGATACCTCTCCTATTATTGATGAAGGTATCTTGGTGAAAGAAGATGAAATCATTGAGAATCATGGTCTTGATTGTCCTTCTCCTCTTCCCCTTTGGGAAGATATTATAACACTAAAATATGAGATCATTACCTCTAATTTACTTTGTTTACATTCCTCTCCCAACACCTTTGCTACTGTGAATGCTTTAAAGAAAGTGAATACAATCGAGAACGATCATGAAAATCACATTTGTGAAGAGGACATGTTGGTTTTAGAAGATCCAATAATTGAAAGTTATAGCATTATTTCTATCCTTCCTAATGTCCCTAACATTTGGAAAGATTTATTTTAACAAAAGGATTCAATCATTAATAGGCATAACAATTATAGTTCTCTTTCCCTTGATGCCCCCCCTATTGGTGATGAAGTTGCTTTACAAAATATAATCATAGCATGTGACCAACCTCTTAACTCTCCTACTAGGGTATAATTTATGGAACAAGAGAATGAGACCCTAGAAAACAAGGATGAAATATTGGACATTCATAACAATCAAATTGGACTGTCTCCTAATATCTCTACTATTGGTGATGAAGAAACTTTGATAGCAGAAGATCAAAGCAATAAGAGCCATAAGAATACTAGTTTCCTTTCTTCTCCTATAGAAAAAATTATCGAACAAGAGAATGTCATCATTAATAAACAAGACAATTCAACCATTGATAACTCCCTTAATTGCGATGAAGTCATTTTAGAAGAACCAACCTTTGAATGTCATGAACATATAGCTTTTAGTTCTCCTAAAAACTATCCTCCTAGGGAGGATATCATGGTGCAAGACAATGATAACATTAACAATAGTGATCTAGTTTCCTTAGAAAAATATGATGAAGTAACATTATATGCTCCTTCACTAAGGGATGCGAATACTATTTAAACTCAACTCATCCTTTACCTACCTTCCCATAAACCTCAAACTCAAAAAAAACCTTAATTTATCCTTTATCCACCTAAGAATAATGTGTTGCAACAATCGATTCATAGTATTGTTGCTCATACATATAACACTAGAAACAATATACAACTAAGACAAACACCTTTGACATCCCTCCCATTGCCTAAACCTATCTTGCCTAGTGCCCCTTGTTTTCCTTCACATAATGAAAAGGAGTACAATCTTTTTGAACAACTAAAGAATATTCCTGCTAAGATATCATTCTAGGACCTCATCCAAGTCTCCCCTCATTATCAAAACATGATTCAAAGTGATTTACAACAATTTCCCATCCCTTATAATGTGTAACCGAATGACACAAAACCATGATTCAAGGAATACACATTGACATAGTTTTCCACCAAAATTAGCTTCCTCCTTTGGAAGTGTAAAAACAAAATGATTCTTTCATGATAATAGCTAGATAGAATAGAACAAGAATAAAGTGAACCCTTGTCGACAATGGCTCTTCTCTTAATGTATGTAGTGTAAATATTTTAGATAGGCTTGGTGTGGATAAATAAAAAATTCAACCTGATTCTTTATCTATTCATTGATTTGAAAATGTAGGAAAACAATCGCTTGGTGTGATCACTTTGCCTATTATAACTAGAAAGGCCACATTAGAAACACCAATCCATATTATGCCACATGAATAAAATCCAACATCTTAAGGATCGTGGTGCTCTTCCTTATTTTGAAGCACCTAGATCCTCTCATTTTGGCTCATCCTTGTCTTGCACTAAGTGGGGGCAAGGGGTTAAGTAGCTTTATCCTTGTATGTCACTTTCCATTGTCTCTTTTGGATAGTTAACTACCTCTCATGTGCATATAAGAGAAATATTGGGATGTGGATGACATGCCTTAAGTTGTATTACATATGACATACTTACTCATGATGTAGTTCAATTCAAAAACATATGACTTGGCATAGGGATTTCCAAATAAGCTTTCATGTCTTCTTCTACTTTAAAGAAATTTCTCATGGTAATGGTGTTAGCAACTTCTTTAAAGGGGGGGCATACATCGACACTCATGTTTCACTATAAAATTTTATTTCTTCTTGAAATGTGTCCTCTTCTTGATGGTGTAATTGGGTTTGATTTCCTTTGAGAGCGTGATATTTCTTTGACTTGTCCTCTCTTGGAGACATTAGGAACAATGTTCCCTAAGAAGAGACCTTACATGAACTAAGAAAAGCCCCTTTGAACACACCTTAAACTTTTAGTTATATTTCCACCTTTCATAACATACTTTGCTTGCCTATGGTACCATCTTGTTTGTTCATGAGTTCCAAGAATATGAAGTTTTCCTTGCCTCATGAAGCTCAAAGTTCATTGTTGTATATTTCCTTATCAAATTTATCAATAGGTATAACTTTGGTATGGTTTGATGGGATGTCGATCTAATGCATGAATGTCCCTTAGCCACTCACATGTGTGTGATAACATGTTGGTTGTGTGTGTATGTGTCTTACCTTCTTGGATTACTCACCCAACATACACTCTAAAGTTCCATTGCCTAAGAGTGAGCGTGCAATTTTTTGGAAAAATAGCTTAGATATGATCCACATCATGTTGGACAAATGGTCAAGGCTTGATCCAAATCTTATTATTTTTTCTTGTTTTTATTTTTCTTTATTTTAGTCATTGATGTTGTATGACTATGTATCTTGTTTTTTTGGCAGATCATACACCTTGTGCATGTCCTTTTGTACTTATATCAATTTCACATAGGATATTGGATCCTGGGGGCTTGAGCACCCCCTTGATCTTTGTCATCCTAGACCATACGCATCAGTACACTTGGACCCCTCCTAAATGTCTAATTTAGTGTGAGTTTGAAGCAAGTTCATTCTCTCACTAAAGTGGGGGCTATATGTAATGAAAAAAATTGTATGCTCTTGTAAATGGTACAATTCCTTGCCTAATTTTTGAATAATTTATTTTAAATGAGCCTAATGTGACCTTGATCTAGTGTTGTAATGTGTTTTCCACATTCACATTGGATTTAGGGTCCTTCTAAGCTAAATTTTCCTTGATTCAATATTGTAAAGTGTATTCATTTGCACCTTCATATTAAATTTTGGACCCTTGGAACTAATGTTGCCTTAATCTAGTGTTGTAATGTGTTGTACACATTCATATTAGATTTAGGGCCCTTTTAAGCTAAATAGACCTAATTTCGCTATAATTTGATGGTGTAAAGTATATTTATTTATACTTTCACATTGAGTTTTGGGACATTTTGAATTTATGACCTTTATATCATCATGAATAGGCCCCTAATACCCTATATAATGCATCCTAAGGCATATTTCAATAAAAATCTTGACAAGATCAACAAATAGACTTAATTTATCATCTCCCCCACACTTTCTCTCTTTAAAAATGACATGTGGGACCCATAGCCACCTTGGGAATATGAGTCACACCTAGGTGGGACCTATATTCCATATATGGCATATGAGTCCTATTTGGCCCCATTTTAGGTTTTTGAGTGGGAAAGCAGGGTTTTAAATTCAAAATTCATGAATGTCGGCCTTTGGGATCTAATAAATGGTAACTTGGGTGCATTTCCTATATATAAAAAGGTCTCAAATAATTATTTCATTAAGACTTATGATATCAAGTCAAGCTATCAATAGTTAAGCATTCAAAGTCTTTACAAGAGTGTTTAGAGAGTTTACAAGATCATTTCTAAGAAACTCAAGGGCATATTTCTTCATTAATTATTTCAGGAATTAAAGATCCATCCTCATGTCAAGGTTATCAAGGATCAAGCATGTTGTTGAGATAGTGTTGTGATGTTGCATTGAAGATCCAATATTAAGCATTATTCTACATTTATTTCAAGATCTAGATCTACATCCTTCATGGTTGCTTCATGTTGAGTTAAAAATTTACAAAACACAATTTATAAGACATCATTCAAAGTATCATTATTCATGTTTCATGTTCCATGCTTCATGTTTCACGTCCTTATTTCATTATCTCATCATTTGGTTTTATTACCTATAAGGGGTTTGACTTAGGCAAACCCCTATTCACTAACAAACAATAAGTCTTTGTTCTCTTTGATGTGTGATTGAAAATCTATTTGTCTTAGAGATCAAAGATACCTTGAACATTAGGTTACAAGCTTGGAGAAAGTTGGATTTTTCCCTTCATTTGCAAGATTGCTATTTTCACAAAATGGCATCTATAGGTCTAAAATCAGGGTTTCAGATTTGGAAGCAAAGTGTGGCAGAGAGAGAAGAGATTGGAGAGTAGAATCAAATCTTAACCTATAGAAAAAGAACACTTGGATTGATATGCCACCTTGGGTGTATGAGTCCCAGTACAACTAATTTTCAAGGTTTTTGGAGATTCATAATCAACAGTGCCAGATTCCAGTTTTGGTGCAGAAAACCTACTCTTGGAGTAAATTATCCAAACTAGCATATTGTTAGAAATCAAGATCAGACATGCAAACCAAAAGGCCTTCCACAGAAGAGAAAAAAAATAAAAAATAAAGCTTTGCATGAAGATCTTGGTTTCTAACATGGTATCAGAGCCTTGACCCCTTCTCGAATTCTGGAGAAAATCATTGTAGAGTTTGTTTAGGATTCCTCAAGGATTTTATGCCTTGAGTTCATTTATGCAGCATCTTGGATTAGATCGGGCTTCACCATTGGATTCAGAGCTTTAGAGAAAGTTAGGATTGGCTTTCATTTTGCAGATTTTGGTCATCATTTGCCAGATCTATGAGGGTTTCAAGTTCGGTGAATTTTTGGAAGCTCTGGAGGTAGCTGATTTTTCAGAGCATTTTGAGATGAACAGAGGTCACCATCATGTTCGCAGTGGCCAAAAACCCTAAGATCGCCCTTCGTTTCATCGATTTCTGAGAAGTTGGTTTCTGAGGCAAAAAAAATTTGCCAGGGATGTCGTATGGCCTCCTTGACATGCTTCATGAGGCAAATATTTCACGAAAATCGAAAAAAAAATCCAAAAAACGTGTTTTTTGGGAAACCTGTCTACGCCTCCAATTCAAATGAAAGGCATCACCATCGTGCCACCTAGTGGCCCCTAGGCAACACCCCTCCCTTTCACCGCCACTGTCTTCAGTCGACCCTCGCAGGCTTCCAAGCTTTTGTGCATGGTCATATTGTGACCAGGGGCCCACGGCAAGCCCCCAGTCGGCTCCTCTAGCTCCCTACTCTCTCTGTGCATCCTATTGAGGACCAACAGCTATGCCCCAGCTCCCTAGTGCCAGCCTCAACACCCGTAGTGGTCCTATGGCAACCAGGGGCTCCGCCAAATATTTTTATGTAGGGGACCAATTTTTGCAGCGACGGCTAGATGACCGTCAATTTTTTTGCCATGAAGTGTTGATGTCAACATGATGTTAGCATCCGTACGGCCATCTTTTGCCCCCTCCTAACCCTAGTTTGCTGTAAAAGAGCTATTTTTATTTTTGGCATAACTTGGGCATACGGTATCAAAATTAGGCAAATGAGATATTGTTGGAAAGCTAGTTTCGAGCACTTTCCAGTTGTGCAGTTTATTTTCTAGTATTTTTCTATTTTAGTGCATTTTTTTTTTTTGAAATCAGATGTTCATTTATCACTTTCAAGCTCATAAATTTTTGCCACGATCTCTAATTTTCGCTATCTTTAGAGCATTGGAAAGGTATCGAAGAGCTCTATGTTTCTGTCCATGCACTTTTTTCTGTATCAGTCCTAGGTTTATCATTATTCCATATTTGTCTCGATGGGTGTTTTGGAGATTACTTCGATGTTTTGGCAGTTGGGAGAGTGCAACTTGCATCTTTTCACTTCATTTCAGTATCACATCATTCAATAATCAACTGCTACTTCATAGATTCCAAGGTTGTTCCCATTTGGAGTTTTTGAGAGTTTTGAGGCATTGGGTCTGCTATTGCTTATTCATGATTCCTTGAATCAATCAATGACTCTCATCTGGTTTCAGTAGTAGATAGAAGTATCTTTCCTTGCTTGCCATATTTTGGTTCCAGTGTTACTCTATAGTGTTATTCTAGTGCTTCTTTGCACCATGTCATCTCATTGTAGGGGGATTTTGTCCCACTGGGTTTTCCTTCTCTACCTCATTCTTACATTTGTAAATGGGTACTTGATCAGGCCTAGTTGTCAAGACCCATATTTTCTTTCATGCATATTTTTCTAGTGTTTTAGCTTCTTCCTAAGTTCATCTTAAGGGGGGTGTTAGAGTAATAAGTTATTACACTTAATTAATTATATCATATTGGTTAATTAATTAAGTCACTTATTCCTTTAGGTACTTAAGCTAAACTGAGGCACATTAATAATTGATTAATTATTAACTGTGCACACTAGGGTTTCCTTTTAGGTCAACATTAGGGTTTCATACATTTATTTTATAAAGCAAATCATCTCTTCTAATATCTTAATTCTGAATATATCAATTTGCACATCTTCATGCAAAGATTTGCTTTTTTATTGTTTTTCTCATCTATGGAAGGCCTTTTGGTTTGCATGTTTGATCTTGGTTTCTAACACATATGGGTCCCAGTTAGCCTAAAAATAATCATTTCTAGAATTTATAATCCTCATTAAAGTCTCTAAGGTTTGCAGGTGCATAATTTTGATTTTATAGTTTTATCTTCTAATTGATATGCATTTCTAGGTCATTCATTCAAGTTTCATCCATCACTAGGTTTAAACATTATATCTTGCATTTCATTAGTCTTCCAAGCCATAGCCTAGTGGTGAACCCATCTTGTAATCGTAAATCAAACCCTAGGACACCCTATTGCAATATCTCTTCCCTTTCTCCTTTGCATACTTTAGATTGAGATCTCTAGGGTTTCCTTGAATGTGGAGTATAGCAGATTGTTGTCCTATGTCCTAAACTCTAGTGATGATAATTTTATATCTTACAAAAAGCATGTGGGTCCAAACTGAAATTAGCTTAAGTAACCTAAATGCATCAAAAATATTGAGTGGTAAATGATTACTGAAGAATGTAGGGTTTTGATGTAAAATCAAGTGTACCAAAAAAGAGTACCTGAACTTCAAAGAATGGTTATATATGCTTATCTGTTGAAGCATTATGTCTACAATCGCCTTGGTGAATTCAAATCAATTCTTAGTCTTTTCAATCTTCAACATGAAATCCAAGCCCATCTGGTATTTGATAACCTCATCATCCTTTTCCAAGCCATATAAGGAGGCTAGCATTGAAAAGACGGCATGTAAATCTGAATGAAATTGATTAAATACTAGAGGGAAGATGAGCTCTCCATTGTTAGGTTCCTATTTCATTTCATCCCTATAAAATGATAACTTATCTCTCCATTTTCTCCAAAAATATTACATGTTTCCTCACAATAAGTTCTTAGAAACCATGTTTGAAGGAATGCATAGCATATCCTCGATAGTTGCCACACTAATGATTATTTTTAGCTTGTCACCATTAATAACCCCGGTGCCTTTGTCCAACTTCTCTACACACATGTCTATTAGCTCTACCCATGGATGCATGGAAGGTAGCATGCATTGTGGTAGACCATAATGCTAGAGTTTTACTCCAAATCCTTTGGTCTTCCTTCTAGCAATAATTTTCTATAATGACCCCTCTTGAAGACCTTTAGGGTTTGTGTGCAACTTGGGGCCGAAGATATTATCTGTGTAATCTTTGGCTGCCTATAGTTTGATGTGGTTTTCTGGCCTTATGATTTTAGTATGAGGAAAGCTTTATTCCTTTGGCATCATAGTGTTGGTGTAGGAAACATCTCCAATTATGTTAACATAGCCTAGATTGGAAAATAGGATTTTAGTGTTTCAGACGAAAGATGACGCCTCAACCATTTTTGTGTTCTCGAAAGAATTCTATAGACTCAATTTTGTATCAAGAGAAGCTTCCACTCAAGGGTTTAAATTTAGAAATTTTTATCTTTTTTCTTATTAAATTTTCACACATATGTATTAAGTGAGTTGCCATTAGTGATAGCTCTTTAGGGACTACAAGAAAGACAATACATGTGGAGTAGGGGCTCGTACTTATGGGAAATTCCAAATTCACTATGAGAATGTTCAATTAGTACATTCTTACACTAACCTTGGAGAAAGACAACCTAGGGCAATGACAAGTATGTTTAGAAAAGACATTTTGTATTAATTAGGCAAGATGTGGCTTTAAAAATATCTTTTCATATGAGCGAGTTGGCTGGCATTTATGAAGGTGGTGAACACATGGTAGCAATTCATAGACATGATCATTAATTAATAGGACCTGAATTAGTTCCTCACGGATTCATGAAATCTCCTTCATACGATTTTCCTTTTAATCCTTACTGCCAACTTGCATTTCTTAACGTCGTTCAACAGAGAAAATTTTTTTGTTCATAGGATTTTTTGGTTCACATTTTTCTATAAATAGTATGCTTTCCTTGTGAAAATAGTCATTAAGTTTGTATAAAGTTGGAAAGTCTCTTCCACTATGATTTTGAGTAGGGTGAAATTTTTGTTGTGTCATGAGTACTTTGGGCACTCTTGATAGGCTTTAGAGCTGAAAATTGCAAGGCTCTTTCATCAGGGAGGTAACCAATCATAGAATCAAGCACATTTTATGGATAAAGAGTCGCTTGATCATCATTAAATTCAAGTGGGTTATGGGGAGAGACTACGTGAAGGACTTGAACCAACCACACTATAATACAACCATTTTTTCTGAGTTTGTGGCTTCCCTATTAGACTAGGACATCGCCAAATCATGGATAATCAAACTTTGCTGGGAAATGTTTAGTTCAATGTATTTGGATGGGCTTGATGAAATCATTTAGGTGGTCTTCCCTATTATTAGAATTTTTTTTTCTATGTACCTGCATAGACATGTCAATAAAATAGAAGTGGTACCATGGCTTCCCTTTCTTTTAGATTTCTGGACCATGAACCTTGAGCACTACTGCTAATGAGCCAAACTTGTGGCTTCCTTCATTCTCAAAATAAATAATGTGGAGCCGATCAATGGCATCGAATGGATTACTTCTTTTGATAACTTGGTGTATATACCTAGTATGGAGGATTGATGCTTGTCTAGTGTTCATTTAACCATGTGAAGAAAACCCTATTGATATATACTTGAGAAATTGAATAATATCACCATGTTTTTTACTATTGTGACTCTGGTTGAATTTATATGTTATTATGTAATACATCCAATTTTGGCTTGTTTTGATGGAGAAGATTTTCATGCTTTGTTCTAAGGTCTAAGAAAAATAAATAGGCCTTAGTTCTTGTACTATACATAAATATTTTCTCGTTAATATAATATAGTTCTTTTGTTCTAGCTCTTGTTTTATTTGCAAAAAAATGCCAATTTATAATTTTTTTACATATGGTACATAACATGATTTTTTGATGAACTACAAGTCTTTAATTATTATTTTTTAGATGGATACCATTTAATGGTATTCCCAAAATATTTTCATCCATATCTTCTATTTCATATGTGTTGCTAGCTCTACATCTATAAATGTGGAAAGGACCTTTCCACAAAGAATAAAATTTGGCGTGTTGTCCTATTTTTGCAACCCATTTATCAAATTTTAGCACAAGACTCTCCTCCCTAAAACCTGGATTGGAGGCCCTCTTGTCAAACCATTGCTTGACTACATATTGGTGCTTTATCACAGTGTCAAATGCCTTTTCTCTTTTTTTTTCAAGGTTTAATACGTCAGCAAGCCTTAAATCCATGCCACTATTTTCTTCGACCTCTAAGGACTTTAGAAATCATAGCATCAGTATCTCCATCAAAATGGGTAGGACTACTTCCTTCTCGTACAAAAATGCATAGGGAGAGTTTTGTATAATTTCTTGCTCATAGATGTTTGCACCATTCCATTTGATGCTTTGACCTAATATGTTTGATCAACTTGATCAGGTTCTTATTGGTGGATTCTCCTAGTCCATTCCCTTGTGGATAATAGTTCAAAGAAGTCTTGAGGTAGACCCTATGCCTGAGAGTGAAGTCAGACATCCAAAAAACTAAAAATGCTTGTGCATTATCTGAGATGATAGTCTTTGGGGAACCAAACCTTTCCACCAAATACTCAAGAAAGTTGACAATTTCTGCTTTAGTAGCATTTTTCAAAGGAACTACCTACATCTATCTCATAAAATAATCAGTAGCTATGAGAATCCATTTATGTCATGAGTTGGATATGGGATCTATCATCCTAATGAAATCCAAACCCCATTGTGTGAAGGGTTCTTCAACCACAATCAGATTTAGGGGCATTGTAGAGTTCTTCTAGGGTATGTGTAGGATCATCATGGAAAAAACAGGCCCTTAAGTGGCGATGAAAATTCAGAAAATCAGAGTTGGGAAACTTGAAATAAAAATTTGAATAAGTTATCTATATTATTTCAAAAATATGTAAGAACATAATCTGTAGAAAATTAAATATAGTTTCTAAACTACTAGGTTTATTTTTATTTTTTAAAAATCTATTTGGTGAAAAATTTGAAATTTCAATGCAATATTACTTAAATTTCAGGAAAAAAATAAGAAGTAGGTGTCTATGTAACCACCCAAACCACAATAAAATGATAATATCTTTTTATAATATTTTAGATACAAGTAGAGGACTCATGTCCCGATGTGATGCATTTTTTCTTGTAATTTTTTTCCAAGTAAATAATTAATTATGATTTTTTTATTACAACTTTTAAAAAATATAAAAAATCATATGTCTAACCACCTTAGGTTGGTCAAAACTTCATGAAATTCAATTATTTTTTCTTTAATCCTATAGTATGTGAAACATGTTTCAGATTCAAAAAATGTGATACTATTTGAAAGCTATAGATTTTTTCCAATCAACCTATCAATCAGGACTTTAGTTATAATTCAAATAGAAAATTAATAATAATTATTTATTAAATTCAAAGTAAAGCATAATTTATACTAGTGGAAAGCTGAGAATCTCTTTAAAAACCCTTTGCATTTCATCAATTTTTGGTAACAAAAAAGTTGTCAGCCACATCGGCAATCATATCACTTACATATCGCCACTTTTTTTCCCATTATGATCTTGCACATACCCTCCACTTGGTGATAAAATATTGGCATTGAATGCACTTTCTTACTAGATGGTGAGCCTTAGAGACCAAAATGGGCTAGTATTATCTTTCCCACATGATTTTTAAGGTGGTGGTCTTGGTGGAGAAATGTCCACCTTTCAGACTATAATGGAATTCGCCTAGGATTCTCCCCACCTGTATTTTATCCACACGATAGAGGAGCACTCTATAATAATTTATTTTAAATAGAATACCTTCAATCAATACATATCAGACACCTTGAAGGCTATAGTATCTTTCCTTTTGTGGTGGGAGGTTAGGTGGGTATTGATCAGTCAGTATAAATCTCATCTAATTAGCCACCTAGGACTCATTTGACTTGAATCGATTTGCATAGACCTAGTTGGCCTCCTCCTCTACCTTAGGGCCAGGCTCTTACATGAGATATTCACATAGGCCTCTTCCTCTAACTAGATTTGTTGGAATAATGTGGAAATCATAAGTTCTAGGGTCATAGTGATCCAATTCACCCTTTTCTTGGTGATTTCACCTTTAGTAATGTATTCCCTAACACTAGGATGGGGTGATGAGGACTGTACCAGTCGAAACCAAATGTCAATTTTTTTTGAGGATTTTGAAAATGGTAAAGGTTTTCTTTTCTATGAAATTATATCTAGTTTCATACCCCTTTAGGGTCTTGGTGTGGAAAGTGATAAGGTGTTCCCCACTTCCCTCCTCATCCTTTTGCATGAGCAGAGAGGCTACACTATGTTGGCCACTATAAAGATAAAATAGGAATTCTTTTGAAAAGTCTTGGTAGGCTAACACTGGATTGGTGGATATGGCTACCTTAATATTTTTGTAGGCAAGATTTCCTTCTTGGGTCCATTTGAATGCCAATCCTTTCTTTAGCATCACATTGATAGGTGTCATAATGCCTAAAAAATATGAAATTAATCAGCTAAGGAAGTTAATCTTACCCAATAAATACTATAACCCTTTTTGATTAATAGGTAGTAGTGATTTCATTATATACTTTATCCTTTCAGGGTCTATGGCTATCCCTTCTTTAGATATCACAAAGTCAAGGAATTTTTCTTGTGGTACTTTGAATATGCATTTCCTGGGATTAAAATAAATCTTGAACTATTGGAACTTCTGGAAAACCATTTCCAAATGATCAAAATGATCATCTTTTGATTTCAATAATATGGATAGGTCATCCAGATATATCAGGATGATCTTATTGACTAGTCCCTTAAAATTGATGTCCATTACACATTGAAAGGTGGCACCTACATTAGAGAGGGCATTTTCACATAAATGAATATCCCACACTTGGTGGTGAATGTCATTTTGTGTTAATCCTCCTCTTTCATGTAGACTTGGTTGTAGCCCAAAAAACCATCAAGTAATGAGAACATTTATAACCTAGCTATGGTTTGGAAGATTTTCTCCATTGAGGGAAAATGGGACTGGTCCTTTAATGAGGCTTCGTTCAAGCCTTGAAATTCTATGCACAACCATATGTCGCCATTCCTTTTTTAGATTGGGACCAGATTAGACAACCAAGTGGGGTGCTTAATCAAGTATATAATATTTGACTCAATCAACTTTGTAAGATATTTCACCATTAGGGCTTCCACCTTCAGGTTGACCAACCTTTGCTTCTATCAAAAGGGCTTGGATCCCTCGACCAAGTCAATAGTGTGTTTGATTATACTAGGATCATATCCTTTGAGGTCATCATACATCTAGAACATGAACTCATTGTAGTTAGCACATAGGTCTCTCAACCTCTCTTTTTCTTCCTATCGAACTTTCCTCTTGACCTTGAGCTTCTTTCCATCTTGGAAATCAAGGTCCTCATAGTCCTCCTTGTTAGTCATAAATCTCCATTTACTATTTCTTGCATCCTCACATTCAAAGAGGTTCTTGAGAGTGATTAAGCCTCACGAGAGCTTATTTCTTTTGAGCTAGGTCACTTGTTCCTCCCCAACCCCTTCAAATCTAGGCTATGTCTGATTGAAAAACCTCCTCAACTATCGTAAGGAGGTAGAAATCTGGGCATCATCTTTGAAAACCTGCCAATTTTGGTCATTATCGAGGATTTACAATTAGAAGATGATATGCACAGTGTGTTGGTTCTTAGTTGATAATAGAGTTTTGAGATCTTGGGATGACCTACATATTAAATGCCTTCAACATTTTGATTAGGTCCCATAATTTGTGTCAGTAGGATGAAATTCTCATGTTTTTGGTGGCTACCTCTCCTCAAATTTGGCTTACAACTAGCTTAGAATCTTTGAACACTTGTATCCTTTTTACACCTATGTGTTCTACTAGAGTTAGACCATGAACCAGTCCTTCATATTCCACATCATTGTTTGAACATGGGAACTGAAAGCTAAAAGCTCTAAGGGCCTTTGACTTGGTTGGAGATACAAGAGAAATGCGAGCTCTAGAGCCAACCTTGCACTTGGCTCTATCAAAAATGTAATGTCCATAAGTTGTTGTTGCCCAATTCACTTGGTTTCTCTTGCTCTTTGACCAATTTTGGGAGGGCCTAATCCTCATCAAAGATTACATAAGTTTCTAGACTAGTATCATGGATGTTCTTGAAAGGGTTAAAATCAATAAATTGATTGAGTATGATCTCTTATTTAGGTGTCTGGTCACTTGTGGCATCTTCTTCTTCAAAAATCTCCATGCAATACATATCCTTCTTGGAAAAGGAGGTGTGCATTGCTTCCAAACTCAACACTACATCCTCTATGATGTGCTCAGGACATAAAGGCTCAAACATGATCTTCATCTTTTCTTTGTGCTTGTTTTGTAATATTAAGTGAGACCGATCGAGCGTTAGGTATCCACCAATATTTGTTGTGAAATCCCTTGATAAGAACATTTCAAAGACCAGGGAAATGTTAATTATGAACACTTCTTGGGTAACAGTTTGGATTAGATAGGAAAACAAAGTCAAAGAGAGGTCTTTAATGTGATCAATGGTCAATACCTTCTTTCCATCTATCTGCATAATTCCCTTTTTGAAGGGCTCATATTCCAAGTTTAGAGTGTCGGCCACTAGTGTGGGCATGACTATAGTACTGGAACTTGAATCTAGCATATTATTGTGTAGTAACTTATCCCCTATAATAAGTGTTAAGAAGAAGAGAGTGGGTTTTAGCTTACTTCTTTCAGATTTTATTTATCCACCATATTCACATATGTTGTTGCCCCCAATGATTTGGGGGTCTGACGTGGGCCTTTTGTCCCTTATCTTGATTATGTAGTGGAACTGTATTTCCCTATAGAATCTTCTCTTCATTATTAAATGCCTCTTGAAGAAAATTCTTATTCTCTGGTATTGATAGGATGTCCCATGGGGATGCACATTGGTGGGATCCTTCTTTAATTGTTCCACCACATTAAGCATTCTAATTGGTAGGACTTTCAGTTTGAATGGGGTTGCTTATTTTTCCTTAGGAAATGGTTGGTCTACCATAGGTGGACCATGAACCTTATCCATGTCGTTTGGTTGTGTTTGTGATACTTGCAATTGGGGCCACTATGGTTTCCAGGTACATGGTTCCAATGGTACATGTTGCATGTATTCTCTGTTTAACCTTCTCTTTGATATGGTATTATAGTCTTAATATACCTATGGTGTTCTCTTGGTTAAGTCTTCATTAGTGAACACTGATTCAAGTCTCCCTCCATCCAAGAAAAGAGTGCTTGGTCGAGGTAAATATCCAATTCCTACTCTAGGAACATTCCATGTATTTGAGAACTAAATTTGGCATTCTAAATCTGGGGAGATTGATAACTTTTGAGATCTGAGGGAGTGCCTTGACCTCGTTGTTCTACCAACGTAATGCCCCACCACACAACCCTAGAGGAAGTTTCAATTCACTATAAAAGTGTACTAATTTTATTTTTATTAAAGTGAATTAAACATACATGTTCACCTATAATTGACAACATCCCCTAAGGCTATGTAACCGAGATTACTTAAATCCCCATTAACATACATCATTTAAATTATATTGCAATTAATAACTCAAGTAGACGCATTCATTTAACATAAATAAAGAACAAGATAAGAATAGAATATCCATAACATATAGCCATTACATGAATAACTGATTACAACACTCACTCCCAGAATGAGTCATAAATACATTAGAGTTACAATTACATAAATCCACCTCATACTACAAGAGGGGTATAAACAACTCCTTACAATTTAAATTACAATAGTGCTAGAAAAGAATAACAAGATCCGTGAGCTATCCAACTAGATGTCTCACCTCCATGAACTAAAGATCAACGGGGACCCAACACTTTCGGTGCATGTTCCACCCAACCTAGTGGTACCCGAAAGCCCACTCCCCATGCTAGGAGATAGTAACAATGCAACATGGACAAGAAATCTACTACCTCTAACCAAAGGCAGACTCATACTGACACATACTGACACAACCAAACATATGCACAATATAAGTCTAACACTAACATGGTTACATTGCTTCCAGACATTTTATAATCAAGTATGATAAAGAATCCATACACACAACACAAACTCAATGTTATCCTAGACAGAGTGTCATCTCAAGGTTCGTCATGAGATCTCCTCTGGGAATTCTTCATAGGTTTTGGTAATCCTCGTGACCTCAACCAAATCCCTACCCTCATACTCACTCAAGTAGAATCAACTACCTCTCGTAAGGACAAGATAGTTGACCTTGCCATTCCAAGCCTTCTCACTCACCCCAAGTCTAAACAAGCCCTTGTGTCTATGAGTGAGGTTAAATTATCTTGATTAATGTGAATGCATCCTAATCATCTAAGTATATTATTTAATTATCACTTGTTAAAAACACTTTTGAAGGTTACCCGGTTTACCTCTTTGGGCTCCGACCCCTAACAAAAGCCACTCTTCTAATGGATAACATGCTACTCAAATCTAGACTCCAAGGGTATCTCAGTATCTCAAGTGCTACAGAACTAAACAATGCAAACTCTCCTATTCTAGGAGGCGACAATAAGGAAATCCACTCGAACACTTGGAGGAAAGCAAACTCATAAAGCACTACCCAAAGGAAAAACGAACATTAACTTAACAAGGAATCAACTCCTAACCTCTGGAAGACTTTACAATTAATAAATCAATCACCCATTCCCAAAGCAATCAACATAAGGGAAATTAATATAATTAAACACTAACAATGAAAAATACTATATTTGGATATCTTAATCCATATTCTTATCTAATGCTTTTCGCAAAAAATTAAACTAATAACCATTCAAATTTCCATTAAACAAATAAATCCCTCTTTTTAAATAAATATTTTTCACAAACTTAAATAACAATGCATAAAAATCATTTCAGTTAACCCACTGCCTAACTATTTACATGCATTAAAGTGCCTATAGAATATTAAAAGATATATATAGAATTCTCATATTTCGTTTGAAATTCTAAACTAAAATAAATAAATAAATCTGTATTTAATACTCATTATAGGCCTCTATTTTATAGTAATTACCAGTTTGAGACAAATTAATTAATTAATTTATAATTTTAACTGACACCACTAATTACTAAAATACAATATATTTATATTAATTATTATATATTAACATTTAACATATATAAAAACCAATTCTACGCAATTAAAATTAAATAAAAGAACTTAATAAAAATCTAAAGTTAAAATACAAAATCCAAGAAATAAAATACTAAAAGCTTTGTTTACTATTGAAAAGTCTTTTGATAGTGGTGGGACCAGATGGTGCTGCCAGTACCCCTGCACAGACTTACGTCGGTGTACCTTCATTGTCACCGACTGTACATTGTACAGTGGCCGATGATCGTTGGGGAGGCGCACCTCCCATGGGGAGTGCGTCCCCCAAGTGGTGGGTGCACTGCCCATGGTAGGTACATCCTTCCCTTGGGAAGAGTGGGCGGTGGAAGTTGACTTCCCACCAACCACTAAAAAACTTCGAAATCTTTTTTTTTAATGAATAAAAATTCATTGTTTAAAAAAAACAATATCCGGTAAAACAAAAATAAATTTTGCAGACATTTCAACAAATTTCTTCAAAATTCGTTTCACAGGCACACCGTATGGATGACGTTTTTTGAAATCCAATATTATAAGTTTATTCAATAACTTTAAATATAAATATATTTATAAATATATATTCTATGTATTTATATTCGAAAATATAATACATGTAATATATATTTATATATATATTTACACAGATAAATTTACTAGTAAAATCAAGAAAATTATAAAAATAACCAGTAACAGGAAATTAATAAATTTTTCCAAAATTTCTTCCTATATTCAAAAGGTTTAAAGTTAATTTCTTTTAAACCATTTCTTCAATTTTTGAGTAATTAAAAATAGGAAAAATTACACAGATCTTGATTTTTTTTCAAAGAAGGTTTTCTATAGAGGGTTTGTGTTTTTGAAGAATAGATCTGAATGTTTTCAAAAAGGTTAAATTCTTCATCTACAACCTAAATGTTTGAAGCACAATTCTAAGGTTTAATTCAAACAATGAATTTCAACAATCAGATTCATAAACAAAATAAATTGCATTGAATAAAATAAGAACAAAACCTAGAATCCGAAGCTACAAAAGAAGATAAATTTATGATGCAAGCCTCCTCCAAGAATTTCCTGAATTTTCCTCAAACGTGCAATGACTCCAATCCAAAAACTTCAACAATTGCACCAAATTTTCCTCAAATCAAATCCAAAACCAAAAACTGTTTCAAACCCTTCTTTGTGCAAATTTTCCAAAAATCCTTCACTGCTCTAAAAAATGAATTCTCCCCCAAAATTTCTCTCTCCAAAATTGAGAACATGCATTCCTCACAAATCAAAAATATCTAATACAACACTAATTCACATTGCATGCAAAGTTGAAAATTAGATATTAATTTCATTTCCCATTTTCGAAAACCCAAATTGACTTTAAAATACAATTTCAGTTTCCTTTCAATTTCTTATGATTTAATTTAATTTAATTTAATTTAATCCAATAAACTTAATTAATTAATTTTAATTATTTAATAACTAAATTCAACCCTTTTGAGATTAAAATTTAACTAAATTAAATTTCATTATCAACTTTAAATATATCAAAGCATATTATTAATTTTAATATAACATAATCACTACTTTTTCCAATGCAATTATTCTAAACATTAATTTAACAATAATGCAGCTAACAGAATCATATAACATTAAATAGGGTAAACATATCTCACTAATCAGGACTGACAACACACTAAGGCTGGGGCATAGACCTGACACATGTTACCTAGCTACTATCTCCCATTCAACTTAACCGTTGGATCAACACGCTCAACTTGTGAGACCAGGTGGAGTCGATGTCATGTACCTGCAACCTAAAACCAAGTAAACAACATAATATAGTATATCCAACATATAATACACACCATGAAGAAGAAATCACGGATTCACAGGGCGCTCGCAAGCAAGTGATGCGAAACCATCCTCTTCACTAATCCACTCATCAAAGACTGACGCTAACATCATAATGAATAATCACATAATAACATCTCACGCTATCTCTACAACATCATTAAACCATTAAAGCATATGATACGATAATCAGATCCACACATCATACAATAATAGTTGTCACTCAATAGTAGCGATCAAAGCATAAATAACAAGGTGTGTCCAGTATCATAGTAGCTGCAACCCAAACATAGCATAAAGCAAAATGAACAAGAAGCAAAACGGAGGGGTATTACATTCTCCCCCCAATGACCAGGCTTACTCCTGGAAGCCTGCAAACAAGTAGGGATATAACTCCCTCATCCTAACTACATCCTCCTAGGTGGATGAAGCATCATCCCTCGGATCCCACTGAACTCTGACCTGATCAATATCTCGCCCTCAAATAGTGAGCATTCTGCGCTCCGTTACGGCCATGGGCTCCAAAGCCAGCTGCCCCATCCTCTACCTATAAATAATTCCAATCAAGGATGTGAGTAACATCTGGATGATATGGTCGAAGAACTGAAACATGGAAAACGTCATGAATACGTGCTAGACTAGGTGGCAAAGCAGGTTGATAAGCAACTGGACCAATCTTTTCGAGTATCTCAAAAGGTCCGACAAAGCGAGGCACCCACTTAGAACCCTTTCCATATCGAATAGGACTCTTTCATGGATGCACCCACAAGAATACTCTGTTGCGACGGAAAACTGATGATCCACTTTATGCACATCCGCATACTTCTTCTGCCTATCCTTTACTACTACCAGATGCTCTCTAATCTAATCCACCTGCTACTCCATATCCTGTAACATCTCTGGTCCCAATAACACTCTATCCTCTAATCGATCCCAACTAAGAGGAGTACAACAAGGACGCCCATAAAAAGCTTGAAAAGGTGCCATGCCAATGGAACTTTGGTAACTATTGTTATAAGAAAAATCCACTAGATAAAGATAATCCTCCCATCGTGTCTGCTGATCCATGAAATACATGCGTAACATGTCTTTGAGGATTTGATTAACCCTCTCAGTCTTTCCATCTATCTTAGGGTGATATGTTGAACTGAAGTTCAATTGTGTCCCCATTGCATGCTGTAATGATGTCCATAAAGCTAAAGTAAACACTGGATCCCTGTCAGAAATAATCTGATGCGGAATACTGTGCAACCTCACAATATCCTCCATGAACACTCTAGCAACTGATGATGCATTATAGGAAGCACGCATAGGCGAGAAGTGTGCTACCTTCATCAACCTATCAATTGTCACCATAATAGCATCATGTCGTCATGAGGAGTTGGGTAAACCAACAATGAAGTCCAATGAGATATTATCCCACTTCCACTCAAGTACAAGGTGTGGCTGTAGAAGTCCAGCTGGATGTTGGTGTTTAGCCTTCACCTGTAGACACTCTAAACATCTCGTTACAAAGTCTGCTATATCTCATTTCATCCCTGGCCAGAAATACAATTGGTGTAGATCTGCGTGCATCTTCTTCACCCTAGGGTGGGCTGAATAGGGTGCACGATGAGCCTCAGTCAAAACCAAAGAACGAAGTTCACCTACTGAAGGAACATAAATATGCTCTGAATGCCTAAGTAACCCATCTACCTCAAGTGAATAACCTGAGAATCTACCCTCAAGAGGTCTGCCTACCTCAATCTCTGCTCTCACATCCTGATACCAACTGTTTGCTGGAAGAGTAGCAAGAATCTGACTCCGTAAATCTACCATAAGAGTCAACTCAGATATCTCATGCCTACATCTACTGAGTGCATCAACAACGATGTTATCTTTCCCCTGAATATACTTCACCTCAAAGTCATACTCACAGAGAAACTCCATCCAATGCCTCTATCTAGCCTTAAGGTTTGGCTGAGTAAAGATGTACTAAAGGTTCCTGTGATCACTATGAAGCTCAAATTTGTGCCCGAGTAAAAAGTGTCTCCATCTGGTCAATGCATGGACTACTGCCGCTAACTCAAGGTCATGAGTGGGATAATTCAGTTCATGATCTTTAAGCTTCTGTGACTCATAAGCTATCAGTCATCCCTCCTACATTAGGACCACTCCTAAGCACTCTAAGGATGCATCTGTACAAACCACAAAATCTCCTATGGGATCAGGTATCACTAAAATCGGTGCACTGGTCAGCTTATCCTTAAGAATTTGAAAAGCCAACTCACACTGCTCTGACCATCCAAACCTCTTCCCTTTCCTCTGAAGAGAAGTGATAGGATGACCTATCTTGGAAAAACTTTGCACAAATCTCCTATAATATCCTGCAAGCCCCATAAACCTATGGATCTCTGCCACATTTGTGGGTGCAGGACAATAAAGAATAGCTTGGATCTTTGAAGGATCCACAGATATTCCCTCTCCTGAGATCACATGACCAAGATACTTGATCTCAGACTTGAAGAATTCGCATTTCGACAAGTTGGCATAAAGTTGGTTCTCACATAAACACTGAAGTACCTATCGCAAATTCTCCTCATGTTCCTCTACTATCCTGGAATATATCAGTATATCATCTAGGAACACAAGAACAAACCTATCAAGGTATGTGTGGAATACTCCATTCATCAAAATCATGAACACAGATGGCGCATTCGTCAACCCGAATGGTACCATAGTAAATTCGTAGTGACCATACCAAGTCCGAAATGTCATCTTATGGATATCTGCATCAAATATATGGAGCTAATGGTATCCTGACTTAAGGTCTATCTTTGAAAAGATGGTAGCACCTTTGACTTGGTCAAACAAGTCATCAATTCTGGGAAGTGGATAATGATTCTTGATCGTTACCTTGTTCAACTGTCGGTAATCAATGAACAACCAAAGTGAACCATCCTTCTTCTTCATGAAGATGGCAGGTGCTCCCCAAGGAGAAACACTAGGATGAATAAATCCCTTCTCTAACAACTCCTCCAACTACAAGTGAAGCTCTTTCAACTCCTGACTAGTCATGCAGTAAGGAGCTCATGAAATAGGCTTTGATCCAGGTACTAAGTCAATTTTAAAATCTATATCTCTCCTCAATGGCATACTTGGAATGTCATCAAGGAAGACATTTGTAAACTCCTAAAGAACAAGATGACTATCAAGAGATACCTTCTCCTCTCCATCTCCTAAACCTAAATCCTCAACTCTAACTACAAACAACTGACATCCCTGCTGGACACATCTCCTCAATTGCATAGTTGAGATGATCCTCAAAGATATCAGCCTTTGAACTCCTATAATATCCACCTCACCACCCAATGCATTAATGCACCGAATCGACTTACGTCGACAATCAATAACTGCTCGGTGAGCCTCTAACCAATCCATACCTATGACAACATCATAGGATCCAAATGGTATAACCCGAAGATCTAAGGTAGTAAGAAGTGGTCTAATCTCCAACCTACAGTCAGGTACTACAGAATGCGATGCAACCTTAACACCAGATGCTAACTCTACCTGCCACCTATTGGCTTGCCTTACGGCTCCTAGTCTACAACGTGACACTACCGATGGAGAAATGAAGGAGTCAGATGCTCCTGAATCGAAAAGAATAGTAACAGGGTTACCCAATAACATACCATAAGTCTCTACCATGGTACCCTAGTGCTCTTCCTAGTGGTTATCAACTGCTGCGAACACATGATGGCCTCTGCTAGCATCTCCCACTATCAGCTCTGACGCCGCTGGTCTCTGCGTGAATCCCGACGTGCCCTTATTGAGACACATCCTAGCAATATGGCCCTGCTGACCACAAGAGAAGCAACCTGTGCCTCTACCATAACCTCTACCTCTTGCTAGTGCACTAGACTATTGTGCACTGCCTCCAAAAGTAGACTAGATGCTCTGAGTGGGTTGCTCAGAGTTGAAACACTTCATGCACCTCTAGTTCCTACTACCCTGTCCCTGCTGGAAACCTTTCTGTTTCCCCTAAAATGACTATTGCTGATTGCCCTGTGCTGATACCTACTGAGTCTTAGGAGATATAGCTCCCTATGTCTGTCCCCCTCGAGCACTAGTCCCAGCTCCTGTACCACTGCCAATACTAACACCTATATGACCTCCCAGTGCCATAGTCAAGTTCTCCTCCAACAGTCGTGCCTTCTCCACAACTATCTCCATAGACTTGGGTTCAAAGACCCATACACCACCATTAATATGGGTGTTTAAGCCCCCAATGAAATGATGCACAAGCATTCCCTCATCATCCCCTATTCCTGTGAACTATTTAAGTTCATAGAATCGCCTCTCATACTGATCTACTATCATGGCTAACTGTCATATGGCATGGAACTCATCACTTCTACACTGATGCTAATGATCAAAGAGAAAGCAAGCTCTGAACCGCTCAAGAAAGATCTCCCAAGACACCGTACTCATGTTTATATGGAGCTTCTGCTCTTCTAGTTTCCACCAAGTGGCTACAAATCCTCGGAGGTGAATAATAGCGCACCGCGCCTCAGTGTTACTATCAAACAGGTGCATGGAAAAACATCGGTCAAGACCTATCAACCAAGTTTCAGCGTCTAGACCGGTACCTACTCCATCAAATTGAGGTGGCTGCGATTGTATCAAATCATTCATATAGTTCACTGCTAACATATCAAACTGAGTTGTACTAGTCTTCACCACAGGGTTATCCTCTGGTACTTCCTATCTTAGACCTAATAATACCAAAGCCTCCTTGAAGGCTCTACGTGTAGCTTCGACCCTAGCAGGATCTAACTGTTGACCACCGCCTCCTGGATCATTCTGTGAAGCCTAATGCTCCTCCTGCTTAGGTATAGGTACGACATGAGGTTGTAAGTCATGCTGACTCTCCTCTCGATCATCTACCCGGTCACGTCCATGTCCTCTCCCTCGTCCGTGTCTAGGAGGCATACTCCTACACAGACACAAAAGGGTATTAGACAAGGTACACTTAAAAACCTATGCAACTAAGCTTAATGGGTACATCATAATCCCAGAGCACCCAGTGTTTAAACCTGGGTCTAATACCATGTGTAATTCCCCACCACACAACCTTACAGGAAGTTTCAATTCACTATAAAAGCGTACTAAATTTTTTTTTATTAAAGTGAATTAAACATACATGTTCACCTATAATTGACAACATCCCCTAAGGCTATGTAACCGAGATTACTTAAATCCCCATTAACATACATCATTTAAATTACATTGCAATTAATAACTCAAGTAGAAGCATTAATTTAACATAAATAAAGAACAAGATAAGAATAGAATATCCATAACATATAACCATTACATGAATAACTGATTACAACACTCACTCCTAGAATGAGTCATAAATACATAAGAGTTACAATTACATAAATCCACCTCATAGTACAAGAGGGGTATAAACAACTCCTTACAATTTTAATTACAACAGTGCTAGAAAAGAATAACAAGATCCATGAGCTGTCCAACTGGATGTCTCGCCTCCACGAACTTAAGATCAATGGGGACCCAACAGTTTTGGTGCATGTTCCACCCAGCCTAGTGGTACCCGAAGGCCCACCCCCCATGCTAGGAGATAGTAACAATGCAACATGGACAAGAAATCTACTACCTCTAACCAAAGGCAGACTCATACTGACACATACTGACACAACCAAACATATGCACAATATAAGTCTAACACTAACATGGTTACATTGCTTCCAAACATTTTATAATCAAGTATGATAAAGAACCCATACACATAGCACAAACTCAATGTTATCCTAGACAGAGTGTCATCGCAAAGTTCGTCATGAGATCTCTTCTGGGCATTCTTCATAGGTTTCGGTAATCCTGGTGACCTCAACTGAATCTTGGCCCTCATACTCACTCAAGCGGAATCAACTACCTCTCGTAAGGACAAGATAGTTGACCTTGACAGTCCAAGCCTTCTCACTCACCCCAAGTCTAAATAAGCCCTTGTGTCTATGATGAGGTTAAATTATCTTGATTAATGTGAATGCATCCTAATCATCTAAGTATATTACTTTAATTATCACTTGTTAAAAACACTTCTAAAGGTTACCCAATTTACCTCTTTGGGCTCCGACCCCTAACAAAAGCCACTCTTCTAATGGATAACACGCTACTCAAATCTAGACTCCAAGGGTATCTCAGTATCTCAAGTGCTACAGAACTGAACAACGCAAACTCTCCTATTCTAGGAGGTGACAATAAGGAAATCCACTCGAACACTTGGAGGAAAGCAAACTCATAAAGCACTACCCAAAGGAAAAATGAACATTGACTTAACAAGGAATCAACTCCTAACCTCTGGAAGACTTTACAATTAATATATCAATCACCCATTCCCAAAGCAATCAACATAAAGGAAATTAATATAATTAAACACTAACAATGAAAAATACTATATTTGGATATCTTAAATCCATATTCTTATCTAATGCTTTTCGCAGAAAAATAAACTAATAACCATTCAAATTTCCATTAAACAAATAAATCCCTCTTTTTAAATAAATATTTTTCACAAACTTAAATAATAATGCATAAAAAGCATTTCAATTAACCCACTGCCTAACTACTTGCATGCATTAAAGTGCCTATAGAATATTATATATATATATATATATATATATATATATATATATATATATATATATAATTCTCATATTTAGTTTGAAATTCTAAACTAAAATAAAAAAATAAAATATGTATTTAATACTCATTATAGGCCTCTATTTTACAGTAATTATCAGTCCGAGAAAAAATAATTAATTAATTTATAATTTTAACAGACACCACTAATTCCTAAAATACAATATATTTATATTAATTATTATATATTAACATTTAACATATATAAAAACCAATTCTATGCAGTTAAAATTAAATAAAAGAACTTAATAAAAATCTAAAGTTAAAATAGGAAATCCAAGAAATAAAATACTAAAAGCTTTGTTTACTGTTGAAAAGTCTTTTGACAGGGTTGGGACTAGACGGTGCCTTCGGTACCCCTACACAGACTTATGCCGACGTACCTTTGCTATCGCCTACTGTACATTGTACAGTGGCTAGCGATCATTGGGGAGGCCGCACCTCCCATGGGGAGTGCATCCCCTAAGTGGTGGGTGCACTACCCATGGCAGGTACATCCTTCCCTTGGGAAGAGTGGGCGGTGGAAGTTGACTTCCCACTAACCACTAAAAAACTTCGAAATCTTTTTTTTTAATGAATAAAAATTCATTGTTTAAAAAAAGCAATATCCAGTAAAAGAAAAATAAATGTTGCAGACATTTCAACGAATTTTTTCAAAATTCATTTCATAGGCACGCCTTACGAATATCATTTTTTGAAATCCAATATTATAAGTTTATTCAATAACTTTAAATATAAATATATTTATAAATATATATTCTGCGTATTTATATTCGAAAATATAATACATGTAATATATATATCTACACAGATAAATTTACTAGTAAAATCGAGAAAATTATAAAAATAACAAGTAATAGGAAATTAATAAATTTTTCCAGAATTTCTTCCTATATTCAAAAGGTTTAAATTTAATTTCTTTTAAACCATTCCTTTAATTTTTGAATAATTAAAAATAGGAAAAATTACACAGATCTTGATTTTTTTTCAAAGAAGGTTTTCTACAAAGGGTTTTTGTTTTTGAAGAACAGATCTGAATGTTTTCAAAAAGGTTAAATTATTCATGCTACAACCTAAATGTTTGAAGCACAATTCTAAGGTTTAATTCAAATAATGAATTTCAACAATCAGATTCATAAACAAAATAAATTGCATTGAACAAAATAAGAACAAAACCTAGAATCCGTAGCTACAGAAGAAGATAAATTTCTGATGCAAGCCTCCTCCAAGAATTTCTTGAATTTTCCTCAAACGTGCAATGAATCCAATCCAAAAACTTCAACAATTGCAACAAATTTTCCTCAAATCAAATCCAAAACAAAAAACTATTTCAAACCCTTCTTTGTGCAAATTTTTCAAAAATCCTTCACTGCTCTGAAAAATGAATTCTCCCCCAAAATTTCTCTCTCCAAAATTGAAAACATGCATTCCTCATAAATCAAAAATATCTAATACAACCCTAATGCACATTGCACGCAAAGTTGAAAATGAGATATTAATTTCATTTCCCATTTTCAAAAACCCAAATTGACTTTAAAATACAATTTCAATTTCCTTTCAATTTCTTATGATTTAATTTAATTTAATTTAATCCAATAAACTTAACTAATTAATTTTAATTATTTAATAACTAAATTCAACCCTTTTGAGATTAAAATTTAATTAATTAAATAAATCAAAATTTAACTAAATTAAATTTCATTATCAACTTTAAATATAACATCAAAGCATATTATTAATTTTAATATAACATAATCACTACTTTTTCCAATGCAATTATTCTAAACATTAATTTAACAATAATGCAGCTAACAAAATCATATAACATTAAATAAGGTAAACATATCTCACTAATCAGGATTGATGACACACTAAAGCTAGGGCGTAGACCTGACACATGTTACCTAGCTACTATCTCCCATTCAACTTAACCGTTGGATCAACACGCTCAACCTGTGAGACCAGGTGGAGTCGATGTCATGTACCTGCAACCTAAAACCAAGTAAACAACATAATACAGTATATCTAGCATATAATACACACCGTGAAGAAAAAATCATGGATTCGAAGGGCGCTCGCAACTGAGTGATGCGAAACCATCTTCTTCACCAATCCACTCATCAAAGACTGACGTTAACATCATAATCAATAATCACATAATAACATCTCATGCTATCTCTACAACATCATTAAACCATTAAAGCATATGAAATGATAATCAGATCCACACATCACACAATAATAGTTGTCACTCAATAGTAGCGATCAAAGCATAAATAACGAGGTGTGTCATAGTAGTTGTAACCCAAGCATAGCATAAAGGAAAATGAACAAGAAGCAAAATAGAGGGGTATTGCAACCAACATCTGCTAAATATTTCCCTATGGATAATTTTTTTGAATATGATTTTCATTGCACGAGAAACATCAAGCGTTTGCATTTTCTTCCATATTATTTTTTCTAGGAATCAAGTCTTTTCTCATGTTGGTCTTGACCATCTACAATAGGAGCAGTCATTGGGACCATCTATCCTAATTTCTATAGTTGATTACCTCCCCTCAGATCTCCTTGGTATGTGTTATACTGAAAAGGTGGCCTCCCTCAATAATTTAGCACGAGGGATTTTGGAGGCATTACCTGTTGACACCAAATAATGACTAGCTTGTTTGTGAAATTTCTCATTAGATTCTTCATGTCATTGACATCTGCAACCAACAAAGAGGATCCCAAAGTGCTTTGTTGTGCATTTGGGTACACATAAATCAAAGGTGGAAATGCAGTTGATGTGCTAGGGAGTGGAACAGAGGTGCTAGGAATTACCTCCTCCTAGATTTTGCTAGAGATCTCTACAAAAATTGGCGTCGGTGACCATGGTGGAAGCTTCCCTGGTCTATTAAACTATTATTTGCTTGCAAAACTAGATCATATATGTTGGTCAAGATATATCCTCTGAGTGATTGGACCATGACTACATTATTTTAATTTAAGGACTCTAGATAGAACATTAATGCCATGGATGCTAGAGGTTTTGTTATCATGAGAATCCTTTGCTAGGTTTTATGGAACCTAATGTTGAAGTTAATTATTGCCTCCTGCATAGATATCTTCATTATGATCAATTTCTGCAACAAGGATGATCATACTCCCTTCTCTAAGAAGTAATGAAAAAGCTTATCTTTGAGGTCATCCCAAGAATGGACTGTATTGGGAGACAAGGATTTATACCAATCTTGAGCCTTCCCTTTGAAAGACACAGCTAACAATATGAGGGAAATATTTTTCTTTGTGAAGTTGTGAACCCTACAAACCTTTGCTATGTCCTTGAGGTGCTTAGAAGGTGTTTCAAAATCCTCCCCAATGAACTTTAGGATTTTCTTTGAGGGCATTGGTGAGTATGGTAGGCCACACATTTAGAGGTGTAGGTGGAACTAGCAGACTGCCACTATCCCAAGTCACAAAATTTCTAGGAGTAGGAGCTCCTTAGAGAGCTATTGAAATTAAACTCCTATGGACCATGTATACAAGTATTCTTATTTGAAATATTCATCCATTTGGAGGGGTAGATAAGGATCTAGACTCTAAGCTACCACTTCTTACCCTATTGCTTCTGATAGGTGATAGAAAACCTATGACTTGTATTCTCCTAGGGGATGAAGAGGGTGACTGAGAATACTAAAAATTTCCTCTAGAATATGCTCTAGTTTGGACTCTGGGCATGAGATTACTAGCCTCTCCTATTAATCTAATTTAGAAAATGCAAGACACTATGAAAGAATTCAATCACATTGGGTGTGCCATAAAAAAGAATAGTTGATCATGAAATCTTGTGTGCCTCTTGAATAGCCTTATGGGAAACTCAGTGAATGGGGGACCTTTTCCCACTTCACTTAATGACCTTTGATATTTTTATAGATGTCGGCTCTTCCTTGTGTTTCATGGAAAAGGGAGAGATAAATTCAAAAAAGAAACTTAGGCAATGCATCACAATTTTTTTTTGAACATTTAAAACACTAGCAAGTTCTTCTTTCTGATGGAATGGACACAAAATGCCATAGATCCTTCATTTTTAGAAATATAATGAACAACTAAGGTCCATAGGAGCATAAAGCAGTCATTAGGAGCATAGAGTAGTCATTCAGATCTCCCTATGGGAATCACCCATTAAGGTTTGATAGAAATAAGAAACCCGATATTAAGAGAAATATCTTGGATCTTTAAAAAATCATATTTCTCTTACAACATGCTATGAAAATTTGTATAATCTTTGCATAAAAATGAAAGAGTATTAAAAATATAATTCAATTTTTAAAAGATAACATTATTTAAACATAGCTCGACTAGTGGCATAGAAAGCAATTACCAAGACTATAATTCAATGAGTTAACATAGAGCATTCAACATACACAAAATAGAGAAATAAAACATGTGACAGAGGCCATATATGCACAATCTCATATATTTCTTCCTTATATGACTTATTCTTGCAAAAATAACATAAGTACAAAGGTTAGATACAAATCTGAGAAATCATCTTGATAATATTTTAACATGTCATAGAGAAAAACAAAATCTCTGTAATAATATCTTATATCTCTCCTCCTCTAATTCCTCTAATAGAAAAAAACCTCTTATCTTGGTGATGGTTAACAAGCTACTGAAGCTTCCTTTTATAGGGCCAGAAGATGCATCAACACTGAGTATTCGTTATTGATAGAGATAAATTCCTAACAAGTGTCCTCATTTGCTAAGTTCGCAATCTGATAAAGGATATGATTTGATCATGTCAACCTTTGCTAATAAAAGTTTAGTTGCTTCAATAATGTATATTCATGAATCTAAACATTGTGAGAGCCTTGTGAAGATATTGTTGTTAGAAGAGGATCTAAAGTCATATCTGCTTGGAAAATTTTTATTTGATTAGCTATAAGCAATAATGGCACTTCCCAAAAGAGACTAATCCTAAAAATGTAAGATCCTTTGTGCTACTTGAAAAAATCCACAAAAGAAATAATATGCTCTTGGATGAAACAACATGCTCAATAAAAATGAGTGATGTGGCATGTTGGTGGGTGATTTTTCAAGTCCAAGAGAGTAGCTTGTGGAAAATTCTTGTGATGCAGCCACATGTCCTACTTCAAGCCCAAGAGGAAAGTGATATGAAAAAGTCATGCAACCAATATGTGGCGCATTTCACACCTTTTTGGAGGAGTAACTATACCCTTTGAGATGAGATTCCATCAAAATGAAAAAAGAGAATGAGCTGAAAAGAGGGGAACTACGAGGACCGAATCCAAAAGAGAATATACTTAGAGAAAAATTGCTCCACATGTTCCATCATGCCATGTTTTTTCATCATGTATGCTTCATATGTTTTTTTGCTAAATTTCATACATGTGTGTTCCTTTGTGCTTATGTTGTCTTTCCATGGGATCTTGGATCTTGGGGGCCTATGTTCTCCCCTTGATCCTTTATCATCCTATCTCTTCAACATTTGTATAATCAAACACCTCTTGTCATATATTCTCTACTTTAGTGTGAGTCTGAGTGTAAGTTCGTACTCTCACTAAAGTGGGCACTAAATGTATTTCTGTAAATTTTCACCCTTTACAATTTTAATTTATTATTTTCACCCCTTAGTTTATTGAACCTAATTAGGCTCCTAATTTCCAAAATTATGTATTATAAGGCTCATTTTTATTGATTTTCAACAAATTGTAAGAATTGACCAAATGCATCCATTTAATGTGTTGCCCCCTATGTCCTAAAGAATGGGGCTAAGACTAGGACACTCTAGGTTTTCTAAGTCCTCTTATTGTACTAGGACCTTTTAATATGTTGATGTTGGCATTTTAACATTCAAAACATAATTTGCAAAGGTCAGCTATTGGGATCTAATTTTAAACAAATTTGATAAATTCCTATAAATACCTAGTTTTTTCACCATTTGAAACTAGAAGGAGATTTTATGAGAAAGAACTATTGTCAAGAGAAATTTTTTAATGATTCATTACAATAATTCAAGATCCAAGCATCATATCAAATTGTATGTAAGGTCATGTTTTAAAATCATTATTTTGTGAAGGTTAACCCCTTTTGTAGGTCTCCAAAGCATTCAAGAAAATCAAGAAAGAAATATCCAATACCTTGAGGTGATTTGTATGACTTTAGTCCCCCAAGGAAGCCATTGAAGGTTGGTGAGTTGTAACACTTTTTTGGTTCGCCATTCCTTCCTATCATTTATCCATTTATCATTGGCATTGCCATTTATAAGTGGTAACACTTACACGAGGTTTGACTAAGGAAAGCCCCTAAATGGTACAACATTTTTCCTCTCTTTGAATGTGTAGGTCTCAGGTTTGAAGAGGATTAAAGGAACTTGAAGATTTTTTTCATTATTTCCTTTGAAGCCCTATATCTTGTCAACTCATGAAAACCCACCTATAGAATTATCTAAGAGTATTCCAACAACTCTGCAAGTGAAAAAAAATATCTCATATTTGTCATTAGAGGACCTCAAAAACAGAGCAAGAGAGGCATACAAGAACTTATATACCCTTGGGTGAATTAGTCCTCCTACTCACATTGAAACCATTTTTTTGGGATAGGTACACAATCCTTTTCACTTCCTAGATCTTCTTTCAAATTATTGTTTTACTCTATACATTGTTGTATTCTTGCAATTTTGATATTAGGGAACGTAGTTTAATTAGGTTAATCATATTCAATCAATTCCAAACCATTCCAATCCCTAAATTAATGGAGATCTAGGTCAGATTAGCTCACTTGCATGGTTGAAAGTTAATCTATACACCTTGTCAATCTCCATCTCAATTAAACCCTAGGAAAGGGCCTTGAATCCCATTGTTCTAAGCACTTAAGACATAGGATCACTCTTTTTCTTTATTTCACTCATATAAAAGATATGCATTGGGAGATGGAGGGACATGATTTTCATCACTTGAAGGAGATTCATTAACAAATATAAAAAAGGAAACATCAACCAAAGATATCAAAGAAAACATCTTACCAAAACATTCAACCATTTTGACAATTTTATTCTTAAGAAATATATGCACTAAGATACAAACCACTATACCAGAGTGAACATAGAAATTGAAAGTAGATCTAGACAAAATACCTTGAGAGGTTTCTACCACAAAAATATGAGCAAAAATAGCCTAGTATGGGGCACAATATGCCCTAGACCAACAAAATATTTTTGCAAATTTCAAAAATTTGATGTTTACTTTACTGTTTAATTATCTTATTCTATGTCTATATAGGTCTGGCAATGAAAAAATTTCCAAAAAAATAAATTATGATATTGCAATATGAAATAAATTATGCGTGGAATTTTCAAAATGATTAATCATTAATACATTTTGGAAATACAATTTTCAGAATGTAAACCACAAAATTTGACTCACTCTATCTTGAAAAATCTGAAAATTAAAATCTTGTATGATTTGACAACAATAATAATACACTTTTCTAATTTTTCACTATATGGAAATGGCTAAATGAATGTTTTGAATACTTTCAGATTTGATACTAGTCCTAATGCATGTCTATGAATGCAAACATGAACTAATCCTATTTTGCAATGATTTAATTTAGCCCTAGTTGTAGAATGTAATGCAATTTTTTTTCAATGCTTTTTAGGACAATTCGGTATGCAAATACTTTATGATCTAACTCAGATTTAATAGCTTCAAATTTTACAGGTATAAAAATGTTAGAAATAGTCAGATTCACCAAAATGTGATTTGTAGAAAGAGATCCTAGACCTAGTGTATATATAACTAAGATCAATCTTTATTCACATCAACATTGGAAGCCAAGACGACAAGGTAATAAGATTGGCTATCAACCTAAAAGAAGGCCTAATTTTTTTTGGACCTGGTTCTATTATTTTCTTTAAAAATGTTGAATTTAATTTGGATTTAGTTGATTTAAATAACTATGAAACCTAATATGAAAATGTAACTTAATTGCATAGATAAAACATAAAAGTAATATAATGAAGATAGTGTTTGATCGGGAAAAGGACTAATATTCCCTTCCCAATTTTTTTAGATTGCATTAAGCATGACCTCAAGAACCACTTGGCTAAAAACCTATTCAATAGAGCTAGAATGATGAGTCAAATCTTTAATCCAATATTTATGTGTGTATGTGGATGTGATTTGAATGATGAATATTTAATTAATTTTAAAATGCAATGATATAATTATGAGTCTATTATGATTTCTGATAAACTGATTACAAAAAGGAAAAATTTAGATCTAGAAATGCAGAAGGTAGAGCCAGAGGAATTTGGGATTTAAATTTGATATGATATAGCTAGTCTAGGGCATAGTATGTTGAAATGCACAAGACAACTAAGAGGGGGGGTGAATCAGTTGTATCAAATCACTTTACTTATTAAATTTATCTTTTTACCTTAATTCCAATATACTATTAAATGTAAACATGAAATGAAAATAACATAAAGAAAACACAAAAGACACCATATTTAAGTGGAAAACCCAATGAGGAAAAAACCACAGTGAGGATTAACTCACAATATAGTAGTAATGCAACACTGGATACAAAGGCTCACTGCCTAGATACAAAGGCTCATTTCCCAAATGTAAGGTCTCATTACCTTCAAAGCACTCACTATCCAAAAAGGAGGCTCGCTGCCTACAAAAAATAAAAAGATATAAATGAAGATCTACTAGTAGGGTTCCACACATTTGCAACCTAATTAGAAGATTGTAGATGCCATTAGCTCACTGCTTTCAATAATCTAACACCTTAAATTATTGTTGCCTTAATTCACTCTCCCACTCTCTAATTTTCATAGTTGTTCACATAGTTCACTCACTTGCTCGATTTGGGGATGGATGGATATCAAATTTTATACAAATTTTTTTTCTTTTATACCATCTTCAACCTTAAGGAACATTCTCCAAGGTCAGCTATACAATTTCATTTACAAATTAAAACTAGGTCGGCTACTCAACATTCCCGGAATCGATAAGAATGAGAGATGACCAATTACATATTTAATCTAGGACCCAAACAACATCTTGGATCAATCACACACTTTCTTAAGAGGATGAAAAACATAGTATAACATGTAGACACCAAGTCAGCCAAAACTAATGAAAACACCAAAGGTCTTTGAAGTACATGCATATTTAGCAAGATAATCACACGTGAATCACTCAACATGCTTCACCGTACATTTAACCATCTCTAAGAACACCTTAGGTACATCCACAATAATTTCAACACACTTTATTCATAGAGAGCACTTCATCAGTCCAACTAGACCAATCAACAAAACACAAAAGCTATGGAGCAAGTCTTCCATAGTGCTAGATCACAAGAAAGTTTGTCAGAACATAGAAACCATCAGAATGAGTCATCTCCCAGATCCACAAGATTTGAAACCATATATCAGAAGAATGTGGAGCCAAAAAATTTCTCTTAGTCCATAGATAGAAAGTTCTGCCAAACTGATTCACATACCGGTGAACACACCTTCTACTCAGCATCGAATTAGAAGCTAAAACTTAGTATATACAATCCATTGAATCTTATGAGAATACTTACAGATCTACATAGGAATAGGATCAATACAAAGAAAATGCAAAGCATAATACCGAAGCACATTCAGAACACATTTCAAATATGCTTTCATTATTTCTCAAACTTTCTCAAAAGCACTTGGAAAAAACACAACTACAACTTCATAAATATAGATCCATGTACTCTAAGCACTTCTATAATATCTCAACTATAAAAATACCATCTATACAACATGAACTATGTTGACATCAATGAAAACATTAATGAAAACACCATCAAACACATCCATACTTGCAACAATCTCCCCCTTTGTCATTGATGGAAATATATGATGTGAAAAACCATCAAAGATAGCATACATGATTTTCAGAAGCGACAACTTGCTAAGCGCAAAATTTTCACACGATTCTCTCTCTCTCCCCCCCTTTGACATCAATGGAAAAGAAAATTCTTTCCATATAAATATCTATTCACTCCCCCTTAGGAGTACACCCACATCATATACTACAACAATGCACTTCTCTACTCCCCCTGAGGAGTAGACCTCCATCATCAGTCCAAAACAAAAGAAGTCTATGAATCCACTAGATTGATGCACCTCCATGTACACTTATTTCAAAGAAGGAGGGGTAGTAACCTCTAACTTCCCTTTGAGATACTCAAAAGTATCCTTCAGAAGGACCTTAGTGAATATGTTTGCAACATGTTCTTTGGTAAGTACATATTCAGGTCTAACTTCATTATCCAATACTTTTTCCCTCAATAAGTGATACTTGATAGATATGTGATTTGTTCTAGGATGCATCACATGATTACTTGAAATTTTTATAGCACTTGTATTGTCACAAAATATAGAATTAAGTTGATCACTTACCACACCTATGTCCATCAAGGTTTGTTTCATCCAAAGTACCCGTGTACATTAGGATGTTGCTGTAATATACTCTACTTCTACAGTGGATAAATCAACTGAATCTTGTTTCTTTCTTAACCATGAAACTAATCTTCCTCCAAGGAAGAATGCATCACCAATTGTACTCTTTCGATCATCTACACAACCAACCCAATCTGCATCAGTGTAGGCATTTAAAGTGAAATAATTATCCTTTAGATACCATAGCCCATAATATGGAGTTCCTTTAAGATATCTAAATATCCTCTTCATAGTTGCTACATGTACTTCCTTAGGTTCTGCTTAAAATCTTGCAGCTAAACATACTGCATGCATGATATCAGGTCTAGTAGCAATAAGATATAATAGTCAACCAATCATAGATATGTACATGCTCTGATCAACTTTAGCAAATTCATCATTCTTACTTAGCTTACGTCCAATTACCATAGGGGTATAGACCAATTTAGAGTCATTCATTCCAAACTTCTATAACAATTCCTTAACATACTTGGATTGTGAAATGAACATCCCTTTGTCATTTTTATTTACTTGAAGTCCAAGGAAGAAATTCAATTCACTGATCATAGACATTTCAAATTCTTTTTGCATCTCTTCAACAAATATCTTACACATACCTTCATTTCCACCAAAGATGATGTCATCAACATATACCACAACTATCAATGTCTTGTTTTTCTCAACCTTGAAGTAAAGATTGTTGTATGTGGACCCTTTGTTGAATCCTTTCTTTGTCAAGTATTTATCTAGTCTTGAATACCAAGCTTTGGGAGCTTGTCTAAGTCCATATAATTCCTTCTTTAATTTACAAACCATGTTTGGTTTGTTAGATAGTTGAAAGCCTTTTGGTTGCTCCATATACACTTCTTCCTCCAATTCTCCATTTAGAAATGCAGACTTGACATCCATTTGATATACTTTGAAGTCTTTATAAGTTAAAAATGCTAAGAACATCTAAATGGCCTCCATTCTTTCTACAGGTGAAAAATTTTCTTCAAAATATATTGCTTCAACCTATGAATATCCTTTACATACAAGTCCTGATTTTTTCCTTACCACTTTACCATCTCCATTCAGCTTGTTTTTGAATACCCATTTTGAACCAATTGCATTCTTGTTTGCTGGTCTAGGGACTAGTTCCCATGTCTCATTCTTCTCTATCTACTGTAATTCCTCTTTCATTAATCTAACCCAACATTAATCATCATATGCTTCATTTACAGTCTTAGGTTCTATCTTAGAAAGTAAACACAAGTTTACCTCAACCACTTTGCTTCTTGTCTTCAATCCTTCACTTTTGTCTCCGATTATCTATTCCTTCGTATGATTTCTCTAAACATATTTAGGATTCTTAGGTGTAGGCTCCAAAATCTCTTCTATTTCATTACTTTGTTCTTTCTCTTCCTTTTATTCGTCTTGTATTTGCACACAGATAGGATCATCAAGTTCAACTTCATTTATTTCCTTTGGTCTATACATAGCTTCATCAACCTTTACCTTATCACTTTCAATTATTTTCCTTAGTCTCTAATTAAAAAATATGTAAGCTTTGTTGTTGTTTGAATATCCAAGGAAAATTCCTTCATCACATCTAGCTTCAAACTTTCCAAGATTTTTATCATCCCTTCTAATATAACATCTACTTCCAAATAACTTAAAGTATTTAAGAATAGGATTCTTACCAGTCCACAGCTCATAAGGGGTCTTAGTGTTGTTACCTCTTATCTTAACTCTATTAAGGATGTAAACATTAGTGTGGATTGATTATCTCCAATACACATTAGGAACATTTTCTTCTTTCATCATAGTTCTGGCAGCCTCTTGAATAGTCTGGTTCTTTCTTTCCAAAACTCCATTCTGATGAGGGGTTCTTGGAGTAGAATAATGTCTTTTTATGCCATACTCTTCATAGAATGCATTGAACTCACTAGATGTAAATTCTCTACCTCTATCAAACCTTAAGCATTTGATTTTCAGATTTGCCTCATTTTCTACTCTTGCCTTAAATACTTTGAATCTATCAAGGGCCTGATATTTTTCTCTAAGAAATGTAACCCATGTTATCTTAGAGTAATCATCAATTAAGAGAATAAAGTACCTATCACCATTTAGGCTTCCTGTTCTTGTAGGACAATAGAGGTATGTATGGATTAATTCTAGCATTCTGGTAGATGATTTATCCTTTCCTTTAAATTTGTTCCTTGTTTGTTTTCCCATCTGAAAAATTTTGTAGATTGAATGTGAAGGATTTATGATTCTAGGCAGATCTCTAATAGCTTCCCTAGAATTGATCCTGATCAGATTATCAAAATTCACATGTACCATCCTCTAATTCTAGAGTCAGCTCTCATTAATCTGAGAAACAAAACACTGACCATCTCCACCTTTAAGTTGATAGATATTTCCATGCATTCTTCTTCCAATTGCTACCACAGTTTTGGATTCTTTCTTGATCTTACAAATGTTATTCTAAAACACAATTTTAAAAAATTTGTTGCACATTTGTCGAACACTTAAAAGATTATTCCTTAAACCCTTTACATAGTAAAAATCATCACTATTATGTTTTTCATCAAAACTAATTGTTTCTTTGCCAACAATCTTAGCACTAGATCCATATCCAAACATAGCTATACCTCCATCATACTTCTCAAGTTTATTAAACTTACTATTATCTCCATTCATATTATTTGAACATTCGTTGTCAATTACCCAAAATTCTTCATCCTGTCTGGCATGAAAAATTGTTACTAGAGTACCTTTTGTTTCATCCTTCTAGAATTTTGGACTAGATTCCTTTGCATATCTCCCATGATTAGTAGATACAAATTTATCTTTATCTTAAATTTAGATTCATCATCAAAATTTCTTGCATCTTCTTTGACATAGTTCAATTTCTTGAACTTCCTATCCTTTTTATCCTTGTGATTGTTATTACTATCCTTATTCTTCTTTTGTGTAGCTCTATTAGAACATCTTGATGCATAATGACCAATATTTCCACAATTGAAATACTTAAAGGGTAACTTACCTTTGTATTTACTAGTACCTTTCTTCAATCTCCTTGTGAAATTTTCTTCCAAAAAATTTGAATCTTCACCTTCCAAATCACCTCATATCTTCATTGCTTTAAAGTTTGTTTCAGTCTTCTCCTTATTTCTTGCAAATTTTCTCATCTCGGATGCCATCAGGACACCAAATATATGCTCCTTAGTAAATTTATTTGGATCATACTATTCTTCAAGAGAAGATACTTTATCACTATAATTGTCTGGTAAGGTCATCAAGATATTTTCAATTATATCTTCATCTGACATGGTATCACCTTGATTCTTGATTTTTGTTGCTATAAGTTCAACTCTCTCATAATAACTTGTAATGTCTTCTCCCTCTTCCATTCTCAAGTTCTCAAATTTTTGCTTAGCAATTATTTTCCTTGACAATTTTACTCTATCATTCCCTTCATAATTTTCTTTCAACTTTGTCCATACTTCATGAGTAGTAGGTAGAGAAATAAATTTTGTTCTTTTAGTTTTAGATAAAGCACTGGAGATAACATACCTTTCTCTTTCATTTTATTAAAAGGTTGCAACCTCATCAGCATAGGAAGGACTAGTTGCTGGTATTACATACTTTGTCTCCAAAACTTTCTAGGTATTGAAGTTTAGTGAAATCAGATAACTTCTCATTTCTTCTTTCTAGTCACTGTAATCAACTCCATCAAAAATAGGAATCTACAACTTGTGCGCCATATAATCTACGTCAAGCAGTTAATCTTTTCATAGAGGAACTAGAGCTCTAATACCAATAGTTGAAATGCACAAGACAATTGAAATGGGGGGTGAATCAGTTGTATCAAATTACTTTACTTATGAAATTTATCTTTTCACCTTAATTCTAATGTGTTATCAAAAGCAAACATGAAATGTAAATAACATAAAGCAAACACTAGAGAAACTAGATTTACGTGGAAAACCCAATGAGGGAAAAACCATGGTGAGGATTAACTTACAATATAGTAGTAATGCAATACTAGATACAAAGGTTCACTGACAGAGGGCTCACTACCCAGATATAAAGGCTCACTGCCCAAATGCAAGGGATCACTACCTTCACAAGAATCACTGTCTAAAAAGGAGACTCACTGCCTACATAAAATAAAAATATATAAATGAAGATCCATCACTAGGGTTCCACACATTCACAACCTAATCGGAAGATTGTAGATGTCATCAGGTCGGTGCTTTTACGAATCTAATGCCTTAAAGTACTATTGCCTTAATTCTCTCTTCCACTCTCTACTTTTTGTACGTGTTCACACACTTCACTCACTTTCTTAATTCATGGATGGATGGATATCAAATTCACTACAACTTGATTTGTTTTTATACCATCTTCAACCTTAGGAAAATTCTCCAAGGTTTGCTATACAATTTCATTTACAAATTCAAACTAAGTCGGCTACTCAACATTATTGTGATGGATAAGAATGAGAGATGACCACTTACATATTTAATATAGGACCCAAACAACATCTTGGATCAGGCACACACTTTCTTAAGATGATGCAAAAAAATAGTATAATGTGTAGGCACCAGGTCAGCCAAACCTAATGAAAACACCAAAGGTCTTTGAAGTACACATATCTCTAGCAAGATAATCACATGTGAATCACTCAACACACTTCAGCAAAAAATTTACCATCTCTGAGAACACCTCAGGTACATCCATGGAAATTGCAACAAGATTTATTCATAAAGAAAACTTCATCATTCCAATTCGAACCAATCAGTAGAACAAAAAAGCTCTAGAGTAGGTCTTCCAGAGTGCCAAATCACAAGCAAGTTTGTTAGAACATAGAAACCATTAAAAAGATTCATCTCCCAGATCCACAAGATCTAAAACCAAATATCAGAAGATTGCGGAGCCAAAACATTTCTCCCAATCCACAAACAAAAAGTTCTTCCAAACCAATTCACATACCAGTGAACACACCTTCTACTCACCATCGACTCAAAAGCTAAAACTTAGTGTATACAATCCATTGAAGCTTATGAACATACTTACAGATCCACATAGATATAGGATCAATACAAAGAAAATGCGGAGCACAATACCAAAGCACATTAAGAACACATTTCAACACTTCTTTCATTATTTCTCAAATTTTCTCAAAAGCACTTTGCAAAAACACAACTATAACTTCATAAATATAGCTCCATGTACTCTAACCACTTATGTAGTATCTCAACTATACAAATACCATATGTACATTATGAACTATGTTGACATCAATGACAACATTAATGACAACACCATCAAACACATCCATACTTCCAGCATATTACACCCTAGAATATCCTCTTGTTTTTCAAGTTGATGTACTAGGCTGAACATGCTTTTCTACAACTAATGTAGAGAGGTTTCAACACAAATCCCTCTCCCACAAAATCACAAATTTAGACAATAGATATTGAAAGCAAAATCACCAACTATATTACAATATTATATTCCAAACAAATAATTACAATCTTCAAAAAATCTAACTTTATATTAGATTATACAACCCAAAGGACTGATGAACAACAAATAAAATGGTTTCCAATCTGATTTATAATAGAAATTATTAAAAAAAAACAAATAATTCTTTCTCCTTGAAATACAGCTCAAATTTGTACTCTCCCACTTGCAATCTTCAAAATGCAACTATTCCAACCTTAAATAATTGAATATTATATTCATTTTCTATTACCAATACCTTTAAAACCTTCAATAACAATGTCAAAAACCCTCCCACCAAAATAATTATGGCTACAACAACCACCTTCAAATTCTAGCCAAAAATGGCTACCAAAACATAACCCACATTGCTTGTATTCTTCAAAAACAAGCTCTAGAAACTTCTCCAAAAAAATGTCATGATCAAGTTAGAAACCTCTAAAAATCCATATAAAAAACCTTCCATAATATTAAAAATTCTTTCATAAACCCACTCCCACCAAAATTGCCAAAATTGGAGTCCATTCCTAGATTTTAGGGTAATTTCTAATGTAACTCTTGCCAACTCACGTTGGGTGGCCACTTTTTTATGCATGATTTTAAAAAATTGTAAATGAATTTTTAAACTCTTATTCCCTCTAAGACCTACATTCAAGAATATTTATTACCAATTTTTAAATATTAAATAATTTCTAAAATTTTCTCCCTAATTTATCTCCACAACAATATCTTGCCACAAAATGACAAAGGAATTTGTTTAATAAATATTTTACTCTAACTTTGAAAATTAACCTATCAAATAAATCACCTACCAACCTTCGGAAAATAAATTAAAATATAGTTTTTTGTTGATGCAAGATTTCTAGTCAACCATGGATGCTCGTACATCAAACACTCCGAGTAGAAAATTTTGTTAATAGGGATTCAAAAAATGGAGTTGAGTGGTAGTACCACCCTGCTAGATTGCAAGCAGTCCTCAAGAAACTCCATCACTAAAGTTAGCACCTACAATTGATTCTTCTTTCTCCTCTTCCAACACTTAGCACTCTATTCTTCTCTCCTCTCATGGACTTGTATCCACCATGTACCCTCCTCCTCCTCCTAATACCATACATTCTCATGTCTTCTCTTGTAGAATTCAACACACCACAAAATAACCACCTCCACAAAGTTTCCCCTACATCATCATCAACAATCTCCACACACAAATATACAACATTCATATACTTGTTTGCAACTACAACTCTATCTTCTACTACTACAATCTCTTCCTTAGAGGGTAAACAATCAACTTTTTTAAATTTAAAATTAGAAATTACCTTCTTTTCTGCCCCAACATCATCTTCTTCATCCTCAAAATCCTCCATTTATGCATCTTCATGAGACTATTCGAATCTCTCCCATGTAGTCATGTCCTCGAAAGGAACATCGTTTGTTGCATCTCCTTCTTTATTGTCTACATTGAAGATAATGTTAGTAAAACCATAGAGTTTGTATTCTCCCATTTGCATCTTCTTATCATCTTCATCCAAAATTTTCCTCTCAAACAACCTATCCAACATCTTCATCTCTTCTTTCAAAAAGAGATCATCCTCTTCCTCACCAATCCACTTGTCAAACTTAGGACCATCTATGCTCACAATTTCTAATTTCAAACCTTCTTCATCTGCTTCACATAATGTACTCCATTCACCTGCTATCACTACAACTTTCACCTCATTATCTACCACATTTATGTGGGCTGCCCCAACATATTCTTCTTGATATTCAACCCTTACCAAAGGGTTGTAAAACTCTTTCTTTCCCCTCTTCTTTTTTTGTCCTCTTTCAAGAGAATGTTCTTCTCATATGTCTCTTCCTGTATTTCCACTTCCTCCTTAATCATCTTTTCCAAAACACCTACTTCATCCTGGAGATTTCAAATTCTTCACAACACTTCCTATTTTCCACTTCTTCCCAATACTATTCCCAAAATAAAATTTGTATGGGCATCCTCATGAACCATCTCATACTCTCTAGTATAAACTATCTCACATGCGGTAAACTATCTACACACAAATCACAAACACACCACCACAAGTACTGGTGCAAACTGCCTCACATCGGTGCTTCTACCTACACACTCAAGAAATCCTACACTGATACAACTAATGTAGAGATTTTTCAACATAAATCCCTCTCCCTCAAAATCACAAATTTAGACAATAGATATTGAAAGCAAAATCAACAACTATATTGCGATATTATATTCCAAACCTCTTCAAATAATTACAATCTTTGATAAATCTATTTTTATATCAAATTATGCAACCCCAAGGATTCATGAACAGGAATAAAATGGTTTTCAATATGATTTATAATAGAAAATAATAAAAAAACAACAAATAATTCTTTCTTCGTCAAATACAACTCAAATTTTCACTCTCCTACCTACAATCTTCAACATGCAACTATTCAAACCTTAAATAATTGAATCTTATCTTCATTTTCTATTAACAAGACCTTATAAACCTATAATAAATCTACAATAAAAATGTCGAAAACCCTCCCACCAAAAGAACTATGGATACAACAACCACCTTCAAATTCTAGATAAAAATGGCTACCAAAACATAACCCAAATTACTTGTAATATTCAAAAACATCTCCAAAATCTTCTCCCAAAAAAATTCATTACCAATTTGGGAAGAAACCTCCAAAAATCCATCACAAAAACTTTTTTTAATATTAAAAATTCTTTCATAAACCCACTCCCTCAAAAATTGCCAAAATTGGAGTCCATTCCTAGATTTTAGGGCAATTTCTAATGTAACTCCTACCAACTCACATTGGGTGCCCACTTTTTTATGCATTATTTTTGAAAGTTCTTAATGAATTTTCAAAGTCATATTCCCTCCAAACTGACACCTAGGAATATTTTATTACCAATTTTCAAATATTAAATAATTTCCAAAATTTGCCACCTAATTTATCTCCACACCGATATCTTGCCAAAAAATAATAAAGGCATTTATTTAATAAATATTTTAATCTAACATTGGAAATTACCCTATGAAATAAATCTCCTTCAAACCTTAGTAAAATAAATTAAAATATAATTTTTTGTTGATGCCAGATTGTTGGTCAACCACAAATGCTTTTGCATCAAGAACTACAAACATAGGCTGAGGTCCCTAGTTTTTAGCTTCTATCTTTTGGGAATTGTTTCTGAAAATCCTTTGTTACTGAGAAAATGAAAATTATGTCTTGAAAATTTTGTAGGGTTAGAGCTCTTGAATGAATAAATACCCTTCAATCATCATTCAACTCACTTCAAATATACAACCTACATATATAAGATGAGAGAAGTGGTTGTTCCATATATAGGCTTGCCTAAGTCAAACCCCATTTTGGTATGTCTACCTCCACAATGGAAAATTATGGTAAAAGGTAGCATATCCTTGTATGGATAGAGGATAATTGACAAATAATTAATAAATTGATAACTTGCTATAAATAACCACTCAAATCTGATCTCCTTGATTGAGTGAGGTCACACTCATCACCTTCAAGGATTAATTCTTTCTTGATTTGACTTGATTTCATAACTAACAAGTGTTAGTACACATGAAAAAAATATATCAAAAATACATGACAAACTTACATAACACATGACATGATTCTTGAATGATGAAATATTGTAATAATCTTGATAATTATGCTCTTGACTACTCTTGAATACCTGGTAATAATATTAATTGCTTCCTTAAAATTGCTAGTTGTGCTTATGATTAAAATGGTGATAAAGAATAGGTGTTCAAGAGTAGTCAAGAAATCAGAAATTAAAATAATAAATTACTCACATCAACATTTTTGAATTTGGGGTCAAATTAGGTGATCTAGGGCTTAGTGTTCCCTAGACTAGATCCACCTTTTTTAAGGATTAAAAGTGTTGGGGGAAATATTAAATGAATAATTTAATTTCATGTGTTTTATTTTCTTAGGATATTTATAAAATTGAAAATTAATGTATAATAGGTCCAAGCACATAAGGGGGAGGAAAAACCTAGTGTGAAATGTCAAAGAATACAAATTTTTATGCTTCATTTAGCCCCCACTTTAGTGAGAGTATGAACTTACCCTCAAACTCGAACTAAAGTGAGAATATGTCAAGAGAGGTTGAATAATCCAAATATTGAAGAGATAGGATGGTTTTGAATCTAAGGGGGTGCTAGCCCCTAATACTGAAGATCCTATGGAAAGACAACATAAGGATAAAGGAACACATATCTAAAGTGAAATGCAACATGACAATCTACAAATCATGCATGAAAAAGACACTAAATATAACATAACATAATACAAAGACAAAACAAAACATAATAAAACACAAACATGATGCCAAAAACATAAAGAAAACACATGGCTATTACTACAAAAAATTCAAGTTATGCAAAGACACTTTAGTCTTAAGTTTGTCTCGAATACCAAATGTCATTTCTCAATTGTATGTTAGACAAGAGAATTATCTCATAAAGGCTAGAAAAATGTGTTATACTAAACTACTCATGAGCTACATATATCCATTGGCTAACAAGTTGTGTTATGCTAGGTGTCCATGCAATCTGATGGGCTCCACAAGGATATAAATCTATATTATACTAGGTAACTCATAAAACATATAATCCATTTGTAATAAAGTTGTGTTATGATAGTTGGCCATGTTAATGTGATGGCCAATTTCATGAACGAGCAACTTGTATTATGTTGAACCCATGGTCTGTCTTCCAAATCATGCCTCAAGGAATGGATATAGTTTAACATCACAATAGATTGTTTAATGTCATAGGGGATGTACAAAATTTAATGTCATGGGGTACAAAAAATAATCACCTTAGGGGGTGTACAAAGTTTAATGTCACAGGAACAAACAAAAATCACCTCAAAGGGTGTACAAAAATTAATTTTAGGAGGGATGAAGATCAAAAGGACACACCTCAAAGGGTGTTATAAATAGCACCACCACCAAGGGCATATGTTAGTAAATCATAATATTTCAAAGGATGCTACTCAATACATGGTAGGTCACACCTAAATAGGGAGAATCACATATGACACAACTGCTAAGAGAGGAAAAATCATGGAATGAAGAGTCACACCTTAGGGAGTACTAGACATATTACCACCAAAAAGGGAGACATAACATACCATGAAAAGTAAAAAATTTAGGACAACCAACATATACTAAAAAATACACACTTTCATGAATATCATGTGATATTACTACTAATGAAGACATAATGTGAGAAAAAAGGTCACACTTTTTAGGGAATGTATGATATCACCACTAAAAATTGACAATTCCTATTTAAATAATTGTAATCTATGAGGTAATATACCTACCCCCCTAAAATATTTAGTGTACTTACTACACTAACTACCCCTTGGCCCCCATGTGTAGGGGAAAAAGTGATCCTATACGGATTGTGTTGTATTTGTCGTTAGTGATAAGATATGATTGTATAAAACATATTGTGCCCACATGCATGATAATGAGTATCCAATTATAATAATAGTACCACATAGAAAGGAGTAAAGTCATGGCTACTTAATTTATCATATTATCATATTCATCATTGCAAGGATCCATGTCATCTAATATTTTCTTTAAAGTATGACATTCATCAGTAGCATTCCAAAATAATCTATAATATACACAAAAGGATGAATTTGTATTCCTGTGCTGAGTTCATATTTTTTTTTTCAAAAGTGGCAAGCGACTATAATATATTATATATATAAATAAATATTACAAAAAACTTGGTTCAAAGAGCATATCGACAGGAAATAACTAGGAAGAAAACCTTCGGTTATAGCTCAATTAGGTACAATAAGTTCTTACAAAAATGACCCAAGATTAAGGGTTCATAGAAAAATATTACAAAATAATTAATTGTCCAAATTACCACCAATCGAGAAATTTAAAATATACATTATACATCACATATCAAAAACCCATATTTAGCAGAAGCCTGATAAAGCAGAAAGCATGACCCAAAAAGAGCAACAAAGCACTGAACTGAAAATGGAAATTATTCTTCCATGCAATTGCCACCCTACATGGAATTTTCACCTTGCCCTTCTGGAATATCCTGAAGACTAAAATAATTTGTAAAGAAATAAATCCCAATCTCATCTCTTCATCTGTCTTTACCTCGTGCAGTAGATGAGCCCTTGAAATTTGACTTTGATGCCCACCATCAATAGTGGTAGCTTCATCCTTATCTAGCATTGGTTCCAGTCTCACTACTTCTAATGCAGAAGGAACATCACCCACCTCCGAAACATTAGGGAAAGACTCTATGGGAGGGTGGGGATTATGGTCACTTAGGAAAGAAATTGTGTAATACTTTTCTCTAAAATCAAAAGCCATAGTTGGACACACTCACCTGTAATTATTTCTTAGCACTTTCAAAATAACACTATCATTTTTGAATTATAGAGAAAGTCTAATTGCCTCAAATATTTCATCAAAACCCTACCTATTTTTAATATACTCCCTTGGAAATGTTCCCCCAATATTCCCATTTCCAGAGAAAAAATTGCACCCTTTCACTACTTGTAGCAATGCATGATTATCAAGCAATTGAGGTTTGAAAAATTTAGTCACAATTGATTCAAGCTTGACAAGTGATTGTAGAAGATCTAGAACATTTGATAAGAACACTGAGAGTTCATGAGAGGGAAATATAATGTGCTTGGCTTGAGAGAAATTAATTTCCACACCCAAAATTGATTGCACTAACTCCTCCACCCTAGGGCATGACACGTTAAAAATTAGAGACAAGTTTTCATGGGAGAGATTCTCCTGAAATAGTCATTCCCAATATTGCACTGGGCAATGAACCCTAAAGTTCAATGGCTGAGAAATCATCTTCACAAAATTTTGCACACTTGTAACCCAATTCTTAAATCTCCAAAGACCTCCAAAGAGATTGACGATGCTTTTCGAAGAAAAGATCCAAGTACTACCACTATTTAATGGTGGAGAGAAGGTATTAAATTCATCCTTAACAAAACAAGGGCCAAATATATTACTATATTTCCTCTTCATTTCAACTCATGCGAGATCAATCCTTCTACAAGGATAATAAATTTTCACAATACTTGATGGAATATGAGTACCTGCAAAAAAGACCTATCATAAGTAAAACCAAAAGAAATGAACAAGTGTCTATTTTGAAAGGACTCGTGGCGACTACATATCTTGTCCTTTGTCCTGTGAAACTAAAATTGAGCTAATGAAATTTGGTGATGTAATACAATGCACTACATTCGAGTGAGTGAAATCATTACTCAATAAACTTGCTAGCCAAGATGGAAAATGTGCTCCTAGGGGGTAAAAACCATCATTAATTATTAATACATGGCCACTAAAATGTGTGAAACTGGAGATGGGGAGATGGAGTGACATCTAGGAAAATGCAAGGTACATTTTCTAGCATCACACTCAATCATAGCCAAAGATTTTTTCCAAACAAGCTAAACCAAATTAACCCATATGAGTAAAAGGAATGGATATTTACACCTTTTCTTTTGGAATTATGATCCACTTAAGAGGTTATCCCTTCATGCAAGCATCATGCATCCTGATTAACAATTTTAGCTAATTATGGAAAATATGAAAGTGAAGAGAGGTCATGAGCTATATGTAGTTCCTTCTTGTTGCTTCCCAAATTTGATAGATAATCAACTAGATTATTTCCTTCTCTATACGTGTGCATGATATGATAATTTTGGAATTTATCAAGCAACTGCCATACTCATTCAAGGACATAACAAATACTCCAATTTTGAATCTTCTTTTCTTTGCAAGCATTGATTATCAATAATGAATCCCCTTCAATGTGTAAGTTTCTAATCCCTAGATTCAAAGCCAATTCCAACCCTATTAACAAAGCTTTTGATTCAACTAAATTTTTGGAGCCTTCGAGAATATATTTGAGCTTAATGCTATTACCTTACCCTTTGAATGATGCAAAAAAATACCCACCCCTAATTCACCTGGGTTTCCCTTTGAGGAACCATCAAAGTTTAATTTCATAAATCCAAGTTGTGGAACCTTCCATTTGACATATTTCTTATTGCATTTATCTACCTTAGGCTGCAAGAGACTTCCTGGGAAGGGAAATTTTATATACTTCCAATTTTGTAACATACAATTATCCCAGTTGGTAAAAGATGAACTAATGTATTTGTGCTCTTGAATGCTTGCATTTACTACCTCAAAGTCTGCTTTCTCAATTTTTACGTTTATAACATCAGTTGAAGAACTTTCTTTCTTGAAGATGCACACATTTCTCTCCCACTAAATGTTCCATATAACTAGCACTAGAACTTCTCTCCATACATAGGCAAAGAAAGAAGATTTGTAAAGAATTGGCCAGCTTTGAAACAAGTCTCAAATTTTTTGGTAAAGGGGTGCTATAATTAATATTTTTAAGGACAAACTCCCAACTTTTTTGTACAAACTTGTATCTCACAAATAGTTTATTTTCCTCCTCAAACCCTTCATTACACAAGGGGAACAAGAGTGGGTCAACAATTCTTAGTTTAACTAACTGATCATTGGTTAGAATTCACTTTCTCAATGCCCACCAGGCAAAACTTCCTACCTTGGGTAAGATTTTACTATCCGAACAAAATCATTAGGCCCTATGGGAGATTAAATGTCCTATGTTCTAACTTAAGTCCTTACAACCTTGTGTGACCGTGTAATTACTATCCCTTGAAGGTTCCCAAAACAACTTATTCGGTTTGGAAGAGAGATAAAATATTCTTTCAACACATGTTGTAACATACTGCACTATTGGGCAGTCAAAGAGGGATTTGTTATTATTTTCTAGACTAATTTTCTTGAAATAGGCTCACTCGACTGAACATAATTTAAAAAGGATTCCCCCCAAGCTTCATTTAAAGATTCCATTACCTAGAATAGTTCAGGGTTATTTTGCAATGGAGGGTACTTGTTCCAAGGATCTACCCAAAATCTGACCCTTTGACCATTATTTACCTCCCATGAAATGTACATATTGATTAGCTTCCTGCATGAGATTAGAAAATTCCATATAGCTAAACCTTTTGGGGGATTAGCAACAATAAAAATTCTTGTGGGATCCAAGCTATCCTAATATTTTCCTTGCAGTATTTTGCACCATTTGGCCTCTAGGTTAACATACATTTTCCAAGCTAACTTTCCACCAAAAGCTTTGTTCCTTTTTGAAAGATTCAGGATACCTACTCCACCTTGTAGTTTATCATATTACATAGCCTCAAGGGATATTAACATCACCTTCTTATGCTCATCAATATTACCTTTCCAAATAAAACTCCTAATTATTTTTTCAATTTCTACAATGACATATTTTGGAGCCTTTAAGACTACAAGGAAATAATTGGGTATTGAAGAGAGGACTCCCTTAACCAATAAGATCCTCCCTACAAGAGATAACAATCTAATCTTCCATACCAAGATCCTTGACTTAATTCTATCTAATACTTTCACCTAGTATGTTGCCTTGTTTGGACTTGAAAATAAGGGTAACCCTAGATATGAGCAAGCTAAGGATGCTTTTTGAAAACCAAGAATTTCAACTAGTTTCTTTTCAATGACTTCATTAGAGTTAAGGATATAGATTTTAGACTTTGCAGCATTGATTTTTTCACCTGATGGTGAAGAGTATTTATTTAAAACCTCCTTAATTTGATTTGCTTTCAACAGTGTTTCTCTTCCAAATAGATTTATATCATCTGTAGAAAGAGAGTGTGTAACCACTAAGTCTGTGTTTTAAATTTGAATCCCTTTCCATAGCCCTTGAGAATTTTTTTTGATGATGAATCTGCTCAAATCCTCCACCATGATTATAAATAAAAAAGGGAGAAAGTGGATCCCCTTGTTTCACTCCTTGTGTAGCACTAAAGAATCCTATGGTGGATCCATTAATTATGATTGAAAACTTAGCCCCTAAGAGGAATGCCATAATCCATCTGCACCATCTCACATAGAAGCCAAATTTTAGAAGCACTTTTCTCAAAAAGTTCCAATTGACCTTGTCATAGGCCTTCATCATATCCAAGTTGGTGATGATAGCAAGGATTTTATTGAATGTAATTGAATACAAAGTATCATGATCTACAATGGCCCATTCAAATGTCTCTTTTCCCAGAATGAAGCCACCCGCTCTTGATAAATAATCCTTGGAGTGATAGGTTGCTGTTGTAAGTAAATTGCCTTGGAGAAGGTCTTGTAGATTGTATTGCATAAAGATATTAGTCTATATTCTGTAGATGATTTTGGGTCTTTAACTTTGGGAATAATAATTTTTTGTTACATTGAATTGTTTGAGGAAAGACCCTGATCTTCTTGATTCTTCAATTTCCCATAAAAGGTCAAAACACAAAATATCCCAACATTTTTGAAAGAATAAAGCTATAAAACCATCTAGAACAGGGGCTTTATTAGGATGCAAAGAAAAGACAACTATTTTTAGTTCCTCTAGCCTGAATGGTCTTAGAAGATCTTCATATTTCTTTGCAGATACTAATGTAGGGATTAAATCCAATAAATCCTCCTCATCCTTAACATTTTGAGCGCTTCTGGTTTGTGGTGCTAATAAAAGGTTAGAGAAGAATCTGATGCATTATCTTCTTATATATTCTTCCTTAGTAATCCTATTGCTAGTTGAGATATCCTATACTGATTGGACAACCTTAACAACCCATTTTATCTGAGTGGAAGCATGAAAAAACTTAGTATTTTGGTCGCCCTCTGTCAGCCATAATTCCCTTTATTTTTTCCTCCAGTAGGCTTCCTCTCTTGCACACTATTCTTCCCATTCCTCTTGCAGCCTCTTTTTATTTTCATATAGATTCTCCTTCAAAACCTACTGGATAATCTATTCATGCACAATTTCCAATTCTTTTCAAACTATCTCTTTTTGGTGGAAGAGTATTTTAAAAATTTCCTTATTCCATTTTATGAGTTGTTTTTTGATATGCATTAGCTTTCTACACAACTGGTACATCATTGTTCCTTGTTCAAATGGGGCTGAAATACACTATTGGTGAATCAGTTCCACAAAATTGTGGTGTCTTAGCCACATATTCTCAAATTTGAAAGATGATTTGAAAGTAGGGATGGATACATTTGACACACTGAGAGAGATTGCATAGTGATCAAAATCTGGAAAAGGCAAGATCTCAGACAAAAAGTGATGATGTAAATTGAACCAATTTGAGGAAACAAGATATCTATCCAATCTAACCACTATCTAAAGGAAACCTTTTCTTCTATTGTTCCATGTAAAATTACCTCTAGTTAGGATAATATCTCTCAGTGCATTTGTGTTGATGAATGTGTTAAAGTTTTCTATTACTTTAGATGGAGGACTAATACCCCCAACCTTTTCTTGCAATGATGTAATAGCATTGAAATCTCCAGCTAAAATGATTTTCTCATCTCCTAGCTGTGTTATTGTTTTGAGTGAGATTCTCCAAGAGATTCTTCTAATCCAAAGTTGATGAGGGGCCATAAATATTGAATAACCAAAATTTGAGATCAAATTTAACTACTTCCAACAATTGACAGTTGTTCTCACATCTAGATGATACCACAAAATTAATTTTGGGTTCCAAAGGGAAGCCAGACCTCAAGAAGCCCCTTCAGCAGGTGAGTGCATCAAATTCCAAAAATTCCTTTTTTGTATTGTAGATTTGTACGATTCTTCTAAAAAATTTGTTTCGTGAAGGATCACTATGTCAGCTCCACATCTGTCAATTTGATGTTTGATGCAAGATCACTTGTTAGGGAATTAATTCCCCTGACACTCCAATATATAATATTCATTGTACCCAAGGATAGCAACAGGCTCTCCTCAGATGCTTATTTAATGAATTAATGAATTCTGATTATAAAAATGGTTTTAAGGTAATTTCAATTTTAGACAATGAATGTGAAGCGGGTAGGAGACCATTTCTAATAGCTCAATATTTTTTTTGTATTTTAGAGTATGTGTACTGTAGAAAAGCACACACCTTTGCATTTTCATACATAATTTGGACCTTTTTTAGCACTCCTTGCATTAAATTCCCTTTAGGCCACTTATTATGGGCCCCTAAGACCCTTTTTATAACAACTGCTAATCTTGGTAACCCACCTTTTAAAATGGAAAATTAAGCCTTGTGGGACCAAGACACCCTTGGTGGCATCTTAGTCCCACATAGTGGGACCAAGATACCACCTAGGGTGTCTTAGTCTGAAGGTCTTTATTTTTGAGAATTAAGAATGGGAAATGAAAATACTTGATTCAAATTAGTATTTTGTCTACCTTTGGGATCTAATAACTAGGTTATTAGATAGCAACACCTATAAAATTAAGTTTCACACCCCATTTTTCATAAGAAGCAAATAAGTTTTTGAAGAGAGCAAGAAATTTGAAGCAAGTTTTGAATGAGAGTTTAAAGAAGTAAGGAATTGAAGTCTTGGAGTAGCCTTCTATTATGTTTTTGCAAGTTTTCAAGTCAAGATCTAGCATTGTCAAAGATTAATGATGGATGCCTATGGAGAATCATGAGAGGTTCTAGGTTGGAGATGCAACTAACCATTCTTCCAAGCCTAAGGACTTGTTTCTTGATTGATTCCATCTTCCATTGTTGTCCTATTTTCTGCCTAAGGAAGGTATATTTCATGTTTATGACTTATTAGGGTGATTAGAGATCTCCTTTGTAGGTCATTGTCATTTACATCTTAGGAATTCTATTCTAACACACTTGAATATGGCTTCTCCATGTTCTAGATTGCATAATCTTACAGACACTTAAGATTAGTGTACACATATTTCAATTTTCAGATCTATGATTTTTCATCAAGGTTTTAATTACCAAATAAGGGGTTTGACCAAGGAAAACCTCCATAAATAATCAATCAAATTTCCTTTGTTTCGCAAGTTATTTTATAGGTTTAGATCTAGAAACTTGGTGAAGAAGGAAGTGTAGACCCTAGATCTCAGGACCACATTTATAAATTGCAAAAATTCAAAACAAGACTAAGTCACCACCTAGGGTATCTTCGTCCTCCTCAAGTCATTTTGTAGAAATTCTTTCAGATCTTATTCTGACATCCGAAGACTCTACATTTACCCTAAAAATGATAGCAAGACTAAGAGAATATTAAGGGTGTCTTAGTCCTCCATAGCATTTTTTTATTTCTAGAATCCTCATTTAATTTCTATAACTTTCAAGTACACATACCCTAACTTTCTATTGCGTAATTTCATTGCTTGCATTATTCATTTAGCTTGCATTACTAGGTTTTCTGAGTTCAATTCTTATTTGTCTTTTCCAAGATTTTTCTTGGTGGTAAACCCCTCAAAGATTAAAATAACCCCTCCTAGGTATTCCTTGTTGAGAATTTACTCACCTTTGAGGTTGATAGTCAATCCAATTAGGATTCTTAGGACGATATTGAATGGCCTAAGGAGAATAGTTGAATACCCAAACCCATATTTTCCTTATGGATCATTTTGGTGAACTCAACATCTTTGCACATTCATTTTATGATTTGGATTCCATTAAATTCCTAGATCTACATTCCATTCACTCTTGCATTGCATCTTGTATTAGTGAAATTTCATCTAGGGTTTCTCATACTTAGTAAAATTGCATCTAGGGTTTCTCATATTTGCATTAGTGAAAGTGCATATAGGTTGCATTTTTTCTTAATTGCATCATCTTCTCTCATTCAAAACCTAAAATTGCATTGTTAATCATCCTAATTTCATTTAGAAACATTCTTACTATATTCAAATTGGATTAATTGCATTCACTTTTGCATTCAATTTCTTGTCACTAGTCCATTTTTCTTGCATTCATTTGCATATTTTTCATTTTCCAAACATCAAGTCCCTGGGTAGGAAACTAGGTAACACTATTTACAACTCAAACTTTGTTGATTTTATGAAAAAAAAATTTACTAGGACAAAAACTCCCTTACTGGCATCTTATTCCCTCTCAAGGTTTTTGGTCCATAATGCTCTCTGAATTGTGTGCTATTTGTTCCAGTTTATGGAACCTGTAGATTCCATCAGAAGGACCAAGATTCCCTTCCTAGAATCTTAGTTCCTATGGAGTTTAAGGCTACAGTTTTCAAGGTTAAACAATGATATTTTTGTTTCTTTTTGTTGTATTTAGTTTGTTGTTTTAGTTTTCCAATTTATTGTTTCATGTATATTTTCATAGTTCATGTTTGCAATTGTTTGATACAAATATATTATTGCACTTTAATTTTGTTAGAAATAGATTTCATTTTACACTCATTAGACAATCAAAACACAAAAACCAAAAGCACTACATCTTAGCAAGTATAAGTTCATGGTTATTTAAAGAATGTCAAAACCCTTTGTTCAATTAAGTGTAACCCTTAAGCCTTTTAGTAGTGATGAATTTGATATGTTAGATGAGGACCTTGAGGAATTTGTCTCACAAGTTTCATCCACTAAGGCTTGTTCAAACACACCTAAACAAAGAGAAGTAAATGTCATTCAACCTCAACTTATCCTTTATCCACCTTCAAAAAAACCTCAACCTACAAAAAAACTCATCCTTATCCTTGAAGCACATAAAGAAAATGTGTCGCAACAATTGAATTATAAAAGTATTGCTCATACATATAATGTTGGAAGAATAAAGAAGAACACATCTCTTGATATAGATTTTTTTTGCCATTGATGTCACCATGATATATGAGATGCAATTGCAAGATTCAAAGTCAATGTCAATCTGGTATTCTTAACTGGTAATGCAAAATAGTCCTCTGATATTTTGGTCCGCATTTCCCCTCCGATGATCCTCGTTACTCACAATATTGGGAAATGGTTTTTGGTCGAAGAAAGAATGCATGGAAAGTATCTCATGCGTATAGATCCTTGTTTTCATCACTGGCATCATTTTTTTAATTACAATTTTGTTATTAGGTCTATCTTTGGCCGACCTAATAAGCATGTGAAGGTGCAATAAACTAAATTTTGTTTCTGCAATCCATGCTGACATGTAGTAGTGTGCCACACACTTGAATTGCTTTTGAGAATTTTTTATACTTACCTGGAGCCGACCTGATTGATACTTATGGGCAAGTTAGAAATATTTATAGGATAGTTTTGGAGGTTGAGGTAGACAAGTTGAGATTCATGCGAGTTTTGGTGGATTAATTATGGGTGCGAAAAGAGAAAAAAAGTGATCTGCTAGCATGTGAATTTCTTGAGCTTCAAAGGAACTGAATCTGCACTTTGAGGTGTACTTACATCAGTTCATTCATTGGTTGTAAGCCATTTTATTAGTATATCTTTTGTAGGAAGTGAGCCTCCCTTTTTGGATAGTGAGTCCTAGGAGTGAGCCACCCTTTTGTAATATATTATAACTAGTTATATTATATTGTGAGTTAATCCTCACTGTGGTTTTTCTGATTCTGGGTTTTCCACATAAAAATCTTGGTGTTCTTGTGTTGTATGTTTCATTTTGAATAAATGATTTTTCTTATCTTAACTATCATATGGATTGGATTAATTGGATGGAATTTACTCAATAAGTTTAAGAAGATATTGATTCACCCCCCCTCTTAGTATCTTGGATAATCAAAAATTAGTATCAGAGCTTGGTTCCTTTAAAGAAGTCTAATATCTTGAGGGAGATTTTAAAGATTTAACAAATGGATGATAATGCAGAACCCCAAACTACCCTTGATGACCTTGAAAAATCTAAAAATGAAAATAGATATTTGAAAGAAAATCTTGATGAAGTAAATGAATGCATCCAGAAGTTGAAAGAGCAATTAAAGAAATTCAAAGAGAGACATAGAGAAGTCAATGAGAAGTTGAAACAAGTAAATGAGGATGTTACCAGACTAAAGGTGCAAGTTGAGGAAAAGAAGAGAATTGCAGAGTGTTTGAATGTAGTAGTGCAAAGCAAGTCTGATGAGTGTTCTAGGCTTGAACAAGAATTGGTGAACCTAAGAGAAGAACTAGAAAAAAAAAAAATTTGTGAAGATAGTTTTGAGACAAGCTCTACCAGGCTTCATGAATTAATTATAGGAAAAAAACCTTCTATAGACAAAGGTTGATTGGGACTAGAAGAAATTGAAAGCTCAAAAGCTGTGAAAAATCAAAATACTCAAAGCAAGGGAAAACAAACAAGGAATCCAAAAAGAAAACCACCTAGTAGATAGCCAAATGCTCAAAGGTATCCATCTTTCAATGGAACTTGTTTTTCATGCAATAAGTTTGGTCATAAGGAAATTGAATGCATAAGTAGGATGAACCAGTTCTTTGGTTCCTTCTCTGGACAATGACATGCTTGCAATAATATTGGACATAGAGCTAGTGAATGTAAAACTCAGATAATGAACGATTTTAATGGAGGTAGAGTGAATCAATCCTTTGTTGGTTACTGCTATACTTGCAATAAGTTTGGGAATAAAGAAAAACAATGCAGATAAAGGATTAATGGAAGTGATACAAATCAAATAAATGTTATCTGTTATAATTACAATGAACCAAGACACATTTCAAGGGTATGCACAAGTAAAAAGGGAAAACAACCTGCTTCGGTAAAGAAGAATGGCCCTCCGAAGAATATTGACAAAGAGGAAGTTAAGAAAGAAATGAGCAAGATATGGAAAAATTAAAAAAGAGCCAAAATCTTCTGATGCGTCTGTACCCTCATTCGGTGTAGAAAATTCCTCCAGGAATTAGACCTAGCATGGTATTAAGGGGAGCTTTAGCAGAAAATACTTTGAAGCCCATAATTTCAAGCGTGCCAATCTTTGGCATGAGTTGTTGTAAGAAATGAATAGACAAATGTTTTGCAAAAGAAACCATAAGAAAAAAGTGTGTATGCTCACTTGTGGAGCATATTAAGGTTTTTTAGTGTAGCTGAAGGGTTTTTTCTAGATTTTTAGATTTCATTGCATTTATTGTGAATTAGGGCATCACATTGATCTATAGAGTGAAATTGTTAAGGCATTTTAATCACTTGTGCATTTGAAGGAGGTGAAGAGTGATTTGAAGTGCAACTTGAGAAAATCTAACTTCAATTCTTCCTGAAAGAAATAAAATGGCAACCCCTGTAGTCATGAAAGAAGGTTTGTGAAGATGACCCTCTGAGCACCTTCTCTTTGATTCCTCATGGCATGATGTTGACAAAGGATACCAGAATGTACATTAGGGTTAATACTGAGGAATTAAATCACACCAAATTTATTGGCATATGGCTAAATGAACTCACTGGAGGTAACTTCATGGTGAAACCATAGTATTCGAATCTTGTGGTGAAGAAACTAGATTGTTGGAACAACTTCCCCAAGTTTTGTTCCACTGTGGATGATCGGTATCTTAAAGAAGACCTTATTAGAATGCATGATCAATTCTTGTGGATTGACAAGCCCCATTTAATAACAAAGGAAGTGATTAAGGATATCACTAGACTTTGTGATACCGAATCAATACCAGTGCTAAAAGCAGTGAAAAATGAAGTGGTGATGGATCTCACGAGTGTGACATATGATAAGAGGGATCTTACAACAAATCCTATCACTAATCTAACTATGAAGTATGCTTCAATAATGATTGGACATAAAATATACTTCACTAATAGAGAGAACTATGTGTCGGCCACAATAATATATATCGGTGTTGACATAGCTACAAATGGTGCAAATTATGATTTATGTGAGCTTCTCAGAAAACAACTATTTGAGAACCTGAGGATGTCAAAGGAGAAAAAGTATCCTTTCAAGTTTGGTTCATTGATTGTTTTCCTATTATTTTATTTCCTCATAAGGCTTCTGGGAAAAGATGAAACAGTGTTTTGGGACCCATCTCGACCAGTTGCTCATCAAATTTTTGATCATCTACGTAAGTTGGGTGATTTGAAGAACACAAAAAATTCCTTGACAAAATTCTTTGTTGTATTTAAGAAAAGTATGAATGAGAGAGACAAAATTCAGAGGAAAATTGTTGAAAAGCACAAGGATGACATCATATTCCATGTTTCTTTTGATGAGTGCATGGTTCAAGTAGTTGAACCCTAGACTATCTAGATTCAACCCTTAGGATATGAAATCACTGAAGAGGAAGTTGAAGGTTATGTGCAACTATTATTGAAAATCCCAAAGGATGCCAATGAACCCCAGATTGGTACATATGTAGAAAAATCCATGGAAGTTCATTTGGATCACAACAAACCTGGAAGGAGAAAAAGGGTAAATGAGATGCTCAGAAAATTTGGTTACATAAATGAACAATAGCATAAGGAAGAGCCTATGGAGAAATTTTTTTTGGAGAACCATTTGGTGTAAGGATATTTGACAAGATACCTCCTTCCAAACTAGCTTCTAGCCTAACTATAGTAAAGATTGAGCCCAACACTTTTGACTAAGGAAAAGGAAAAGGCCTGACCCCTTCTAGACCCACTACCAGATCAAGCAAGAGAAAAGGTGTTCCTCTGGTAGTGCCAACTAAGTGAGGAAGAAAAGAAAAAACTTCAAAGGAGAAGAATCTCAACATTACTGAGGACTAGGAGGAAGAGGGGGAAGACCCAAATTCTAGGTTGATAAGGAAAAGAAGGGTAAGCATTTCCTCCAGTGAAGGTGAATCTCAAGAAGAATGTATTGGATCAAAGAGAGTTCACTATATATCATCCTCAGAAGATGTTGATGAACATGACATTAACGATCATGAAACATATGCAAAGAAGGCTAGAGTCGCAGAAGAGATTTCATTAGACCAAGTAGAACATAATGTTCCTCCTATAAAATCTAGTACCCCTCTCAGTCTAGAAGCCTTGGTGAATAGTTTAGTGCGTTATGAAAATATGGTGAAAACCATAGCAGAAGTTTATGATCAAGTAGGTGAAGAAGATAAGGAAAAAATAACAATGGATATCATTAAATATGTCATTATTTTGGAAGTTAAGTGGGATGATATTAAAGATAATGTAATTTATAAATTGTGGGAAGTTCTGATGAAGAGAATATCAGAGGCAGTTGAGTTGGAAGAGAAAATAAGGGCTAAGGAATATAAGGAAATTGCATCCTCTCTATCTTCGGGTGATTTGGAAACTTTGAAGAAGGCTTTGTCCACACTATTTAAAATGAAGAAGAGAGTTAATAATCTAATGACTAGAGATAAGAAGCAAATCAAGAGGATAACGAAGGAAACAATAAATACTATCAAAATTTTGGCCGAGAAGTTTGGTATACTTGGTGCATCTAGTACAACACCTGAATCCATAAAAGAATCTTCTACAAAACTTAAGGAAGATCATCCTTCCGGTATTGGTGATGAAAACGTACCTCTAGAAATGAATGACTCTAATATCCCTCCGAAAATAGGTAGTACATATGTCCTTCTAGAAATTAATGCTTCTAATGAGGCTCCAAAGAGTGAAAAATAGATTGAAGAAAATGTTGAAGCTGAAATACATGATGTTGCTCCTCTGGTACTCTTTGTAGAGGAAAGAGATAATGCTGAAGAAAAAGAGGAAAAAAATGAAAGTGACAGAGAAGAAGAGAAAGAAGAATAAAATATAGAAGAGGAAAAGATAGAAGAAAAGAAGATGGAAGAAAAGAAAGCGGAGGAAGAGAAAGATGAGGAAGAAGAAAGAAATGAGGAATCAAGATAACTTGTTGGAAAAAATGAAGAAGGATCTAAGAAGGTAGTGGAATCACAAAATTTCATAATAGAATCCTCCAATGATGATGATTTCTTGAAGGGCCTTCTATCTAAGTAGATCAAATTCTAGCTAGAAATTCCTTTGGAACTCTTGCAACTTCCCATGAACCAAGGCTATGTGGATCTGGAAAAGATTTTTGCTATGTATAAAATGGTATTAGGTGATGTATTTCATGCATCCAACATAAGAGAAATCATGAAAATGTATCAAAAGGGAATTGAGCTTATAAAAGATGTCATTAAGTCTTTGCAGGAGAAATTTTGAAACTTCTATTGGACTCCTTCAAGGAGTATGCCATCGTACTTGGTTAGAAAAAACAAGAAGTTGAAGAGAAACTGATTGAGAAAAGGCTATTGTTCCTCCATGAAAAGTGTGGTCTGGCACATACCAATGTAGAAAAGAGACTTGAATATGTAAAGGCATGTGAATATGAAGAAAATTATGTGTTTTCCTATTGCATAAGGTGGCTTGATGCCACACAAAGTATAAAATATCTTATGGACTCCATTGAATCCCAGTTGACAGTCATTTCCAGCACATACAATGTATCCAAGGATAGAGACATGTCAACTTGGAGTGCCATCTCTACACATAGAGAAAAAAAAATCATGTTACTGGACCATAAAGAAGAAATAATCAGGAAATTTGGGTTGCTTGGTAGCAATGTAAGGATGGAGTACACTTTGATAGCCAATTCTTTGGTTAATGTTGAGAAATTGGATAAGATCAATCTAACCCTAGATACTCTGGATGAGGCTGAAGAAAGTTATATTACATTGGAGTCTTTGAACAAAATTTTGATATCTACTAAACAGAGTTGGGAGAATAGTAAAACATCTTGGAAAGGAATTCTTCAGGAACTTCAAAGTGCCCCCTCCTTTGGGTAAAGTTTTTTTTTGGTTTTCACACTGTTTGGGTTAAACTCCTAAGGGGGAGTTTAGTATTTTGACTCTTTTTTTTGTACATCATTCTAGACCATGTGTACATATGTATATTCTTTTATTTTGGTCGCCCTTTATCCTTGATGTCAAAGGGGCATAGCGGAAGGAGAAGAGGAGTATGCTCTATACATAGGATTTCTATAAATTATTTTGGCACATGTTGCCATCAATGAAAAAGGGGCATATTGTTGGAAGAATGAAGAAGAACACATCTCTTGATATATCTTTTTATTGTCATTGATGTCACCATGATATATGAGTTGCAACTATAAGACTCAAAGTTAATATTGATCTGGTATTCTTAACCAGTAATGTAGAATAGTCCTCTGGTATTTTGGTCCACATTTCTCCTTTGGTGATCATCATTACTCACCATCTTAGTAAATTTTTTTTGTCAATGAAAGAATGCATGGACATGATCTCGTGTGTACAGATGCTCCTATTTATCGCAGGAATCATTTTGTTATTTATATTTTTGTCATTAGGTTTATCTCTGGCCAACCTAATAAGTGGTTGAAGGTGCAATGGATTAAATTTTATTTGTGCAATCCATGTCGACATGTAGTAGTGTGCCAAACACTTGAATTTCTTTTGAGAATTTTTTTATTCTTGGATCCAACCTGATTGATACTTATGGGAAAGTCATATATATATATATAGGATAGTTTTGGATATTGAGGTAGAAAACTTGAGAATGCAAGTGTTGGTGGATTAAGTGTTGGTTTGAAAAGAGAAAACAATGATTTGCTAGCATACGAATTTCTTGAGCTTCAAAGGAACTGAATCTGCACTCTTAGGTGTACTTACATTGGTTCATTCTCTAGCTATAAGCCATTTTGTTACTATATATTTTGTAGGTAGTGAGCATCCCTTTTTGGACAGTGAGTCCTGGCAGTGAGCCACATTTTTGTAATATGTTATAACTAGCTATACTATATTGTGAGTTAATCCTCAACGTGGTTTTTTGCATTTTGATTTTTCCATCTAAAAATATTGGTGTTCTTGTGTTGTTTGTTTCATGTTCAATTAATGCTTCTTCTTATCTTAACTATCATTTGCATTATATTAATTGGATGGAATTTGTTCAATAATTTTAAGAAGATAGTGGTTCACCCCCCTCTCAGTATCTTGGATATTCAACATATAACACATGGAATAATAGATAACCTAAACCTAATCATATTTCTTTACCATTTCCTAATCCTATATTGCCTAGTGCTCCTTGTTTACCATCACATAGTGGAAAGTGTTGAATATGACAATTGAGATGGGGGGTGAATCAATTGTCACAAATTTTAACCTTAAATTAAATTACTAGAACTAACACATAAACTGATTAAGTGATTGACCATCAAATTCCAATGCACAAACACAATAACACCAGATTTATGTGGAAAACTGAATGAGGGAAAAATCACAGTGAGGATTAGCTCACAGTATAGATAATATCAAAACCAATTACAAGAAGGCTCATTGCCTGAAATATGGCTCACTTCCTGGAATAAGGACTCATTGTCTAGACTCACTATCCATAGGGCTACAACCTAGATGGCTCATTTCCATAGAGATACAAAGAAGAGAAAGAAGACTTGTTATGGAGAGACAACAACCCCAATGCAAAAAATTATTCCACCATAATCATTGATCCATTTGTATGAATGATAGAGTTTTCCTTTTGCTTGCTGCATCCAAAAACTCAACATTAAGCTTCACACTGATCAACCACACACATAACTCACACACTTTCAAAATAACATCAAATTCATGTATTCTCTTTCACTTATCTTCCTTCTTTTCTATTGTACACTTTTTATTGCTAGTGCATTTTGTATCTATACCATTTCCAACTTTGAAAAGATACAAATTCATCTGTCCAACTTCAAATTCAAATTAGGTTGGCATCAAACATCCTAGGGTGGAATTAGAATGAGGGTGACCCAAACACATGCTTCATCAACTTCAAAGGTAGTGCTTGACACACGGTCGACCAAACCAATGTAAAACACATATAAAAATTAAGCTCGATGATTCCAAATGTTGAAAAAATCATTAATAGAACTAGGGAAACATAACTCTTAAACCATAAAGAGAAATCTAGACCAATAATAATTCTCCCGAACCAATAGTTGACAACCTGTAACTTCCTTTATATATAATTTTCTCAATATCCTCAACATATATAGTCAACAACAACTAGTAGATAACCAACTGACTAGTTGACACCAATGAAAACACTTTCATTCCTCTTTCCAATCTTGCAACAATCTCTCCCTTTTTCATTGATGGCAACACATGATGTGAAAAACCATCAAGGACACATAGCAACTTTGAAAATACTTCTCAATGTTTTTCTTTTCCTTCTCCCCCTTAGAAGATCATCTTCATCACCTACTCTCTCTCTTTTTTTCACATTCTCTTTCTCTCTTTTTCACATGTTCTTTCTCTCCCCTTTGACATCAATGGAAAAGGAAAAAATATATGTTCATTGAAACTTCCTTTGACATGAAAACAAAATACTCATATTGAAAACACTTTAAACTATTTTCTCCCTCTAAGAGGTAGTCACCAAAATCATCAGTCCAAAAATATAGAACCATGAATCCACTGGACCGATTCATCTTCAAATGCATATTAGTTTGTAAAAGGAGGGGAAATAACCCCTAGCTTATCTTAGAGATACTCAAAATTATCTTTAGGAAGAGCCTTTGTAAATATATCCACAATCTAGTCTTTTATTGAAACATAATCAAGGTTGACTTCATTCTCCATGACCTTCTCTCTCAAGAAATGATACCTAATAGATATATGCTTCATTCTCAAGTGCATTATAGAATTCTTTGCAATGTTATTTGCACTTGTATTATCACAAAAGATATGAATAGGATCATCATACAACACTATGTTTTCTTTCAATGTCTATTTCAACCATAAAACTTGTGTATAGAAAGAGACAATAGCAATATAATGAACTTCAACAGTAGAAAAAGAGACTAAATATTTCCTCTAACTCAACCATGCCACCAATCTAAATCCAAGAAAGAATTCACCACCACTAGTACTCTTTTTCTCATCTATACTTCTAGCCCAATCTACATCTATATAAGAACTAAGTTTAAAGTCAGTATCCTTGGGATACCATAATCCATAATCCAGTGTGCCATTTAAATATATGAATATCATTTCAACTACAATAAAATGTTTTTCCTTTGGACCTTCTTGAAATATAGCCACAATAAAAACCACATGCATAATATTTGGTCTAGTAGCAGTCAAATACAGTAGTCCACTAATCATAGATCTATACTTGCTCGAATCAGTATTAGGTGAATCATAATATTTACCCAACTTACAACTAGTTACCATAGGAGTACTTATCGATTTGGAACCATCTATTCCAAATATTTTCAACATCTCTTTCACATACTTAGATTGTGAAATTAAAATTCCTTCATGTGACTGATTAATCTGTATCCCAAGAAAGAAATTCATCGCACTAAACATAGACATTTCAGATCTTTCTGCATCTCTTCCACAAACATCTTCCACATTTTTTCATTCCCTCCAAAGATAATGATAACAAAATATACAACAACAATCAATATTTTTTCATTTTTAGTCTTGAAATATAAATTATAGTTTGTCATACCTTTGTAAAATCCTTGTTGACTCAAGCAATTATCTAGCCTTGCATACGAAGCTCTAGGAGATTTCTTCAATCCATATAAATCCTTTTTCAATTTGCACACCATATCTGGTTGATTTGTTAACTGGAATCCTTCTGGTTGTTCCATGTAGACCTCTTCTTCTAGTTCTCCATTCAAAAATTCTAAATTGGCATCCATCTGATAGACTTTGAAATATTTATAAGTAGCCAATGCCAAGAACATCCTTATAGCTTCCATTCTTGATACCAGAGAAAAATTCTCCTAAAAATATATACCTTCTATTTGTGAGTAGCCTTTGCACACAAGCCTTGCTTTGTTTTTGACAACTTTCCCATTCTCATTCAACTTGTTTCTGAATGCCCATTTTGATCCAATGATATTTTTGTTTGGTGGTCTTGGGACCAATTCCCAAGTTTGATTCTTCTCAATCTACAAAAGTTCTTCTTTCATTGCTTCCTTCCAATGTTCATCCTTACACCAGCACAAATTTACTTCAGAAAAAACTTTTCTTCTAGTTAACACACCTTTTGTCTTGTCTCTAATAATTTTAATTTTTGAATGATTCCTTTGTAAATATTTTGATGTCCTAGGTGACATCATCAGAGCATCTTCTTCACTTTCATTCTAGTTTTCTTGCTCATCTTTATCCTATTTTTCCACAACTTCTTCTATTATGTTACAATCATGTTCATCAAACATATACCCATCAATATCAATAGAATTATTTACTGTTTCATCAACCTTCACATTTGAGATTTCTATAATTTTTCTCAATATTTTGTTGAAAAATCTGTATGCCTTGCTTTTAGTAGAGTATCTAAGAAATATTCCTTCACCACTTCTTGCATCAAACTTACCCAAAGTTTCCTCATCTCTTTTAATATAGAATTTTATTCTCAATACCTTGAAATATTTGACTATAGGAATTCTTCCACACCATAGCTCATAGGGATTCTGTGTATTTTTTTCTCTTGCCTAATCTCAATTGAATATATATACAATAGTGTGAATATCTTCCTTCCAGTAAAATTTAGGTAATCCGGCTTCAATGATCATTGACCTAGCAACTTCATAAAATATTCTATTTTTTCTTTCAACAACTCCATTTTGTTGAGGATTTCTTGCGGAAGATAGTTGTCTCTTTATACCATGCACTTCAAAAAACATATTGAACTCATAGGAGGTGAATTCTCCACCCCTATCATATCTCAAGCATTTAATCTTCAAATTCACTTCATTTTCAACCATAGCCTTGAATGCATTGAATCTATCTAATGCATTTCATTTTTATCTTAGAAATGTAACCCATGTACATCTAGAATATTCATCAATTAAAAGTATAAATTACCTTTCACCAAGTAGACTTCACACTCTCATAGGACCACAAAGGTGTCTATGAACCAAATCCAACAATCCCGTAGTAGATTGTCCCCTTGATCTGTAATTACTTCTTGTTTGCTTCCCAAGTTGGAAATTCATGTAGATAGTGTTGATGTAGGATTTTTGCAAGTAGCAGTAGTCTCATGGGAAACTTAGCTATTGGGGGACATAGTGCGCTAGCTAAGTGACCTTTGGGGTTTTATCAAAGCCAGCTCTTTGTTTAGTGGGGGAAGTAAAGGGTTAGAAAGATAGCAAAATATGAAATCTAAACTACAAGTGATGTGCCAAGATCATAAACGAATTTACCTGAGCACAGTGCTGGATGCAAAGGCCCAAACCACCAACTGTTGTTTATTAAGTAAATTTTCTCAAAAGCACTTTAAAACATAACAAACATCCTCTAATTTGAATAACATAATCTGACATAACTTTAACCAACACAGAGGAGTCGAAAAAATATGATCTGTATTTATTAGATATGAAAGATCACAAAAGTTGAAGAACAAGCATTCATACATTATAGGAAAATAACAACACAGACTAACAGTCTTATCAAATATACGAAAAAAAGAAAATCCGAAATGATTGGAACAGTCTGCAAACTTTAGGTTTAATAAAAATATTACAGAGGCTTTTCCTAGTGCTCGGGAACTTTTAGCAACTTAACAACAACCTAATAAAAGAGAAAAAGGGTCGCATATATAGGCCAGTCCACCTCCTGAAAACCATAGAGAAAGATGTCATGAGTAAACATCGATGCCCCAAATCACGTTGAGTCACCACCAAAAAGAACGATCACCCAACAACACATGAACAATGTCATTGCAGGGAACAAAAAACCATGCAACAGTAGAAACGAACACACAACACTGAAGAATAAAATGAGGAGGCAGGTGAGCACCAACGGCGCAACAAAAATTCCTAGATAGCCGACACACAAGAAAATGCAACATGTCGAGCAGATGGGGGATGGCAATAAGAACTAGGGATGCCTAGTGAAAAGCTCTGAGCGGAAGCCATGTGGGCAATGCCGAAAGATAGTAACTGCATGGTGGGCGTAGTTTGGAAAGCGGCCAGAGGAAGCCATGCATCACATAGAAGGAGCCCAGCAAAAGAAAAGTGATATGAAAAAGAAAAAAGCTTCGTGAGGAATCCACATGGAACATGCCGAAGGTTGTGAGCGATTAAAGATAAGGCACAACCATAAATATAAAATAAAAACCGTGAAGGCTAGCGATTTTTTATGAAACAATTTGGTGACTCACACAAAAATTTTAGCTGCGGAATGAAGAACCTCAAAAACCTTGGTTCAGCATCCCACAATTGCTCACAACTTCAAGAGGGCAGCCTATAGACCGGTCTAGACTTCGTTTGATGGTGCAGAGAGATCTTGCAGATTTTCATGTGCTAGCTTAAGATCGATAATTGGCGTGAAATGAAATCCGATAGATATTTTTGTCTCTAATTCTAGCTGGAAGAAGAGTTGTGCCAACTAATGCATGATCTCTTCAATGTTCTTAGCTATCAGAGATTGATCAAAATATTGGAAAATAGAAATGTCCTTCTTCTTCTCCTCAATCTTCACAACAATGTGTTCAACACTCACTACCACCTGATCTATGATGAAGGGCGAAGGGAGGCCTCTCTGAGTTAAGTGGGAAAATTTTGACCACATGTCATAGGTAATTTGGTTCAACCTGGCACTACATTCTGCCACTTGCTAGACAACCTCATGCATAGAAATGAGGACGCTTACACCCATGGTCGTTGTTGTTTGGTCCTCGATACCTACACTGCTTAGAGCCTCATCAAAAGTTGTATACAATTTTCCCAACAAAATCCTAGCCTCTAGAACCTTATCAGAAGTCACCTCTTGTATCTATTGGATTGTTTCACTGATTGTTCCGCATAGGCTGGCCACCTGCACCATAAATTTCAGGGTGAGCTGTAGAGTAAGGAATAATGCCTTGACTTTATCCCAGTATGGCAGATATAACTCCTTGGTGATCTCCAATGAGCTCATCTGTGGTGCAAGAGGTTGGGTCTTAAAAATATCCAACTCCGCTACTCTATTGCTCAAGTTTGCCTTTAGCTATGATAATCTTCTGTCCAATGCAGACACTTGTTCCCTTAGAGTGGAAATTTCCTTTTCTTTTTCTTCCAGGGCCAATTTGGCCTACTTTGTCTTCTGAATCTCCAACTCTATAGTGGCATTCATTTCATTTATTTCATCACTTGTGCTTTGTCAGAGATCCTTCATACCTTCACTCAGTTGTGCGGACTCAGCGCAGAGCCTTTCTTCGTTCACTCGACTCTGCTCAACCTCATACTGGAGGGTCGAGATGATTTTTGTGCTCATAACCTGAAGCTCCTTGATTTGGCTTTCAAAAGCACTCCTCTCCTTTTGCAAGCGACTTATCTCATTTTCTTGTGCTTTATACTTGCTCAACCAGATATCAACCTTTCCCTTTAGCTCCAATATCTACTCCTCCCTTTTCCTTTCTTGGCGATTGAGCTTGAGGTAATCGGTGGTTACTATCTTTTGAGTCTCCTTCATTAGCTTGAAATTATCCAAGAGACAAGCCTATTGCAAGTCTAACCTAATGATATTGACAGAGTAATCACTTGGCAACATTTTTCCTACCGGTTTAATCACATTGGGAGTGATCTTTGCAAACATCAATGAATGTTGGCTCTCATTGAACACAGTTTGTGAGAGAGGCTCTATCTACCTCCCCGCATCCTTTTGTCTCCTCTTTTGAATTCGGCTAGCTCAGGTGCTCTTATTTGCCTCCACCTATGAGAAATATTCCTGGGAAAGGATACCCAACCCACCAACAAAAAGGAAATTCCCAAGGGACTACTAGTGGGAAAGATAGCGTACTCAACGCATCAATGGTTTTGCTAGGCCTTGTAATAATGGCCGAGGAGAATGGTGGAATGAATTGGCTGCTCGAAGAGGATGATAATGCAGTATAAGGAAAGGTTGGGGAAGTGCCAACTGAAGGGTTGGGCCTCAGGGATAAGAATTGTTAGCTCATGAGCCTAGGACTGATACCAAATTGTGCTCTGAGTAAGGGATGAAAAGAAGGGGATAAAAGTGGGAAACCAAGAGGGGAAGGACTTGATTGCCTAAGATATCCAATGATAGAGAAAGCTGGTGCAGATGAAAAAGCTGGGGGAGATGAAGAGGAGAAGAGGGAAAAAATGATATCTAAGCCTCATGAGGAGCTATAGACGATACAACTGCTTCCTCTAGCTATTGCTCTTCCTCTCTACCAGATTCTCTCATTCGTGGCCATTTTTCATCCGGAGAATCCTCAAGGTCTACAATGACCTATCTTCTATGATTGGTAGTCCTTTTCCTCTTCCTAGTTGATTTAGAGGAGCTGGATAGCTCTGACATTTGTGTGTTTGACGAATCCTCCTGTTGTACAGGCTATTTATTGGCATCTTCCTCATGTGTTGGATTCTCTTTAGCAATAGGGGGATTTTGAGTTACCTCCTCTTCAGGCTCCATGGCGGTCATTTTCCTCCTATATTGTTGCTCCGACATTGAAGGGTTTAGAGACTTCTCACCATTGGGATACTCATTCTCCCATATGTCATCAAATTTGTCATCCAAGGCCAAATATTGGAAAATCCTATTTGTTGCCTTTGTTTCCTGCCTATATATCTAGAAGTCTCAAATTTTTCCAGGCTTCCATTTGAGCTTATGCAATTGGCTGCACAGGGACTGGTTGATCTTATGATTTGGATTGGGCTTCCCCATAATGTAGTAAAAGTTCAACCATGACGGTTGCTTGTCATTTGAAGGGAAATATTCAAGGCTTATATATAAGTTCAAATTCCCCTCTTCAACATTTCTCGGAGGGTCCCAGAATGGCTGAAGTTGGTGTGGAATTTTTATGCCAACCTCCGATAGATTATTTTCGGGGTTGTATTACCAAGTGTCCTCGATAACCACCAGCCCAAGGTGTCCCAACTTTGAGTACAAAATCTCTGAAGTATCAATCTTCAAATTCCTTTTCTTAACCAGTGATACGGAACCAAACATGACCGATAGTATCAAATAGGAAGTTAAATGCTTTCCTCCCTAGTAATCATTATCAATATTACATAGCTGCCTTAACACCTCAAGGGCCAACACTTTGTCAAAAATAAAGTGTGGGAGCCGGAAGGGTTCCCGGATGAAACCTCACATGCAAAGCATAGTGAAATTTATGCCAAAGAATCAATCATAGGGTGGCACAAAATTTCCCAACCAGGATTTATGTCCTAGCAATAGGTGTGTAGACATACAGATCCCAAATCTATCCAAATCCCACAAATTTGGAGGTAAAAAAGAATCTGAAATGCATAGTAATCAAATTTTTTTGATAGGATGGGAGTCCATGTCGAAAATGGCCAGAGACATAAATTTCAGGAAATAGTCTGGATTCTAATGCAATATTAAGTAGGCCAGGAAAGAGGAATACCTGAATCTAGAACCAACTTGGAAGTCTTGCAGTTTTTGTTTCATCCCATCACTAATAACCTTTGCAAAGTCCAAAAGTGGAGGAAAATTGTTCCTTTTCAACATAAAGTTGAGACACATATGAAACTCAAAGACCTGCTTGTCTGTATCTAGACCGCACACCAGCGCTAACGTAGAACAAATAGAAGAAGACCCAATTTTTAAAGCACCCAGATTAAATGGGAATCTGGGAGGTATTGAGACATTTGTCGACTGAGCTATCTCAGTGTGGTAAAATTACTGCACCATTATGAGCGTTCCCCACTTATCATGCATCATTTTTATGTCAAAAATTTCAATATTCTAGGTCAAGAGGAGCGGGATGCATAGCATATCCTAAAGAGCTTCAGGGTTGATGACTACCCTGAAATTAGGGCCACCTATCACTCCAGTCTTCGGGTCGAAGCCTATCGCGCATGCTGCCACAATTTATGGGAAATGATGTACTAGGGGAACCATATACTGGGGAAGTCCACAGTCCCATAGACGTTTGTAGAAGGGGTCCATTAATTTCTTCATTCTCTCACATGTAGCTTCCCTAAGGCTCTTGGGATTCTGGGATAACTCAGGATCCAAGACATTATCCCAATCCTCTGATACTAAAGCTTGGCTTCTAGGAAGAACAGTGCTTAATGTCCTCTAGTCCACTTGACTGGTGAAGGGCTAGCATGGCTTTGTTGGGATGCCTAGAGTGGCATAAGACTCCCGGCTACTACATAGGGTGCCTTCAATCTTTGCTCATCTATATTGACTGGAGCTAGGGCTTGTGTTGAACTTTTTGCAATCTCAGCCATTTCTTTGTATTTGTAAGAACCTTTCGCAAACTTTCATAAATGACTTAGCTTCTAAAAAAATCTCTCTCTTGTGAAAGACTTAGCTGTTTTATCTTTTGATAAATTTCACAATAAATGTGCTTTCCATGGTCAACCTACTCTTTGATTTTTTGTGAAAAATGGTTGAGTGAGTGTACATGCCATCCTTTCACGTTTAGTTTCTATATGTGTCACCAGCTTTTCATGCGTGCGAAGAGATCGCCAACCTATCAAATTGCTATCCATATTTAAGAGACATGACTTCGCATAAGGTGGCGCTTGATTTCTCTTGGACAATAGGACCAAGACAACCTTGCCATATCTTTTGCGAGCTCTTTTGCATTTACTAATTTTCTTGATTGTACTTGGGTGCATCACCCAACAGCCTGCTTAAAATATTTTCCTTGATTCAGATGGGATGACAACTCCTAATGCTGACACCTGGCCTATCTTTATTGAATTCGGTAACTTGAATGAAGCAAGTTGCACTGTACCTAATTATTTTCATCACTTCACTCACCGCAACATTGAAAATCAAGGCTTGGTAATACCCTTTTGCCTCTGTCATAATCATGGTTTGCCTCATCAGGTGAACCCCGACCAGTCTATAAATAGGGCCATTAGCAGCATTGCAAATCACAATTATTTCTAGCTTTCTTTGCTTAGCAAGCTTTAGTTATTTTAGCAATTTTCATTTTCTAGCTAGAGTAGCAAGCAGCATGGAGACACCAATTAGACTAGTCTATAAAAAGACTCAAACCGCTTTCCTAGGAAAAATTAGGTGTAGGCGCTTGAAGCGCATGATAGGCGTAAAAAAACTATTATATGTGAAAGCGATCAAATGGGTCCTTAGCAAAGACTATGTGGAATATGACGAATAATACCGGGTCAACACCAACATATTCTCTGACTTTTTCGCCTCGCTGTTGGATATTAATGTCTCCAAACACAAGATCCTAAAGCTGATGAAGTGAGTGTTCCCACGGTGCTACCTCAGAGGACTAGAGAAAATAGTGCCTACCGCTGAATTTGATCATGAGGTCCCCTCTATTCGTAACCTGCGTCGGCTACTATTACATGGAGGACCTGTGCCAACCAGGCCCTTCCTGTTCAACTTTGAGTTGGAGACTCATGAAGAGCGTCACACCAAAGTCCATGTCGGCTGCTTTTTCCTCATGCAGGTACATTACATCGAACCATTCTGAAACCTCCAGTGGTACGAGGACTTCAAAAGAATGGTGTTCCCTCAATTTGCGCCACCGGTTGCTGCCATTGTTGGTCTATCCAATACTTGAGAATATGAGAATGAAGAAAGTCCCCAATTTTTCTTTTTTCCTTTCTTTTTTCCATCACCTCTTAGCAGATATATGTATATATTTCGATACAAGGCCAATGGCCCCTATCTTATGTAATGTAAATGTTCTGGCCATAATATATAATACTTATGTTTTTCATATCCTGGCTCATTTACAATTTTCTTCTATTTCTTGCACTACTGTCGTTATTTTACATAGCACTAAGAAGACCCAAAAAATAAAATAGGAAAGATAATTACATATTTACAATTCAGAAAGCCATCACATAGGTAGAAATAATTAAATTTCTTAAGATGTATTCCATTAACTACAATACTTAAGGCATTACCTTCCATATCTTCCAACTTGAAAGAGTTGAACTATTTACACTGGACAATTTTGGAAGGCCCTTCCCAAAGACTGTTGAATTTTTCGTACCGGTCGGGCTTTGCTCCACTCTCATTGAACTTGAGCACAAAGTCCCCATGTTGTAGCTCTTGATCTGATACCTTTTTATTGAACCATTTCTTTACCACCTACTGGCGGTTGTTCATCGCCTCAAGGACGTTCTCTCTCTTCTCTTGAACCTTGAGTAGCTCAAAAAACTATACCTCCATTGCTCCATTTTGTTCAATCTCCAGAGATTTAAGAAACTATAGGGCAAGGATTTCCATGGTGATAGGCAGCAATGCCTCCTTCTCGTACACCATCTCATAAGGAGATGTCTTTAGTATGTGATTGGGCATGATACGATCTACCCACAGTGTTGTCTAGAGGTTCCTATGCCATTCTCTTTGGTTTTTCGAGCCTATCCTCTTCATTAACCTGATGAGGTTTTTATTTGTAGACTCCACGAGGCCATTCCCTTGGGAATAATAGTTTGAAGAGGTTTTCAGGAAAACTCCATCATTTAATGCAAACTGACTCATCTTTGAGCCGAGCAAAGCTTTGGCATTATCGATGATGATTTTTTTTGGTAGGCCAAATCTGACTACCAACTCCTCTAGGAAGTTAATAATCTCTACCTCCCTTGCATTCTTCAATGACACTTCTTCTACCCATCGGGTGAAGTAGTCTGTTGCTATCAATATTCACTTGTGTCCAGCTGAGGAAAAAGGGTTAATCATTCCAATGAAGTCTAGACCCCATTGAGCAAAGGGTTCTTCTATTACTATGGGCCTCAATGGCATAGTAGCATTCTTTCTCTTTTCGACATAAAACTAGCATTCATTGCAAGACTTTATTAATGAAAATGCATCATTGAAAAGTGTTGGCCAAAAGTAACTAGCACATAATTTTAATTGTTGTAGTCCTTGCAGAAAAATATCCTCTAGCTAGGCCATTGTGGTATTGATCTAATATTCTCTTGGCCTATTCTTCATTTACACACCTTAGCAGGACACCATTAAAATTACTTTTCAACAGTACACCTTCCTAGAGAACATAATTGTTATTTTGTAAATGATAGAAATGCCTCTTAAAAGAAGGGAGATTGATCAGATACCTTCCTATTTGCATGAAGTTCATTTTATCCTCTAGCCAATCGCCCTGAGAGCTTTCTTCGTTTAGTAACATAGGTTTTGGGACTTCAAACTCTGTCACTGGTTCACTTTTTTCAGTGAGGTAATCACACAGTCCCTTTCCTTTGATAGTATTGATAGGCCTGACTTCAATGTCATACTCTAGGATCTTGGTAATCCAGTTAGCTCTTTTCTCTATGATTTCTCCTTCCATGATATACTCCCACACACTAAGATGTGGTACACAAAAAATCACCTTATTATATGATATCAGGTGCTGGAACTTCTTAAGACCTTTCACAATGGAAAAGGCCTTCTTTTCTACAAAATTGTACTTTACCTCATACTCTTTTAAGGTGTGTGAGTAGAAAGCAATAGGAGACTCCCTTCTATCTTCATCATTCTTTTGCATAAGCACTGTGGCAATACTATTGCCAGCACCAGAAACATACATGATAAAATCTTTTGACAGGTCTGGGTTGACTAATACAGGGGCAGAAGAAATAGCCTCCTTTATAAACTTAAAAGATTTCTTGGCCTCAACCGTCCATTTGAAAATCTGGTCTTTCTTAAGCATCAAGTTAATCGATGGAATGATCTCTACAAAATCTGTAATGAATCAGCTAATAAAGTTGACCTTACCTAGAAATGATTGCACTCCCTTCTTGTTTATGGGTAACAAAAGCTCCCGGATTGCATCAAATCTTTCAGGATCAAAGGCAATGCCCTCCTTTGAGACAACATACCCCAATAGCTTCCCCTGGGGAACTCTAAACACGCATTTCTTTGAGTTTAAAGAAATCTCGAATTCCTGGCACTTCTGGAAGACAAGCTCTAAATGATCAAAGTGATCATCAGTAGATTTTGAAAATACTGTCAAATCATCTAGATAGATAAGTATAATTTTATGGATTAAATCCTTAAAGGAAATATACATGGCTCTCTGAAAGGTGGCTCCAGAATTCGAGAGTCCAAAAGGCATCTTGGTATATGTATATGTTCCCCACTTTGTGGTGAACACTGTTTTGTGTTGGGTGATTCCACAAAGCTGGTTTACAATTTCTGGGAGATTCTGATTTTTGCTAAAATCACATATTTTTAGAAAATATAATTATTTAAGCCTTTAAAAGTTCCATTTTAAGGATTTCAATTGAAGAGGGTTTGATGAAATCACCTTAGATCAAACCCCCTTGGATAGAACCCATCTAGTTTTAAACCATACCTACAACGGAGTCTCCTTTACGCCTATCAAAATGCTGATAACAAATCACTTTTGATTTACCTTTTGGGGGATCAAATAAATTCATTTAATATTTATTTCAAATTATCATGGTAGTCCTCGGAACAAGCTATCCAATGAATATAATTTTAATATGTTTTGGTTTTATTATGTATGTATTTTTTTAGTTTTATTAAACATAGGTTTTTCACTAAAAATCAAGCTCTTTATTCTGCACATATGGAAAAATAGTAGATTATGAAAATATATATTTTTTAAAATATTTTTATGTTGGGTATTGATGTCCTTGATACATATAGAAAAATTTATGTTGTATACGGTCCTCCTATGTTTGAATTGTAATTGGTTTGACTTCGAAACTTGATTAAGAAAAAAAAAATTAATAAAACACTATAAAACCAAATGAAAGTTCTAGATATCATAGTTACAAATCTAAATTCAAAAAAAAATAGAATTTTATCCTTCATAAAAAAAAAATATGTTGTATACAATGAGTGTCACTCTTTAAAAATGTTTTTTTTCTAAACTAGTTTTCAAAAGAGATGGAAAAATAAGTGCAATATGATTCCAAAAAAAATGAAAAAAATATATTTAGAATCTATAAACAAAACATCACAAATCACTATTTTTCATCATCTTCAAATTCCTCACGGGTTAGCCGCTATAGGAGCCCAAAAGTGAAGATTTAGCTAAAAAAAATAGTTCAGTGTCCAATTTGCCCAAAAATTGTAAACTAGTATTGTGGAATCACCCTGTTGGTCTTCTTCTTTTACCCAAATCTGATTGTAGCCCGAAAAGCCATCCAACATTGAAAACATTTCGAAACCAGCTACGGTTTGTAGAATTACCTCCATTGAAGGAAGGGGGTAATGATCCTTTAAAGATGCTCTATTCAAGTCTTGGAAGTCTACACAGTCATATGTATCCATTCTTCTTCCAGACTAGTACTGGGTTTGACACCCAAGTGTTGTGTGTGATTGAAAACACTATTCAGGATGCAATCAATTTATTCAATTCCTCAATGGATTCATAGGCCTCTGTCTTTGATGAACCAGCTTCGCTCCTTCTAATAGCTCAATTATATGCTCAATAATCATGAGGTCGTATCCTTTAAGATCATCATATGACCAGGCTACTACACTCAAATATTCCTCATAGAAGTGCCTTAGTCTGTCTTTATTCTTCTAAGATACTTCCTTCCCGACCTTGAGCTTTATGTCTTCTCTGATATACAAATCGATGTATTCACCCTTGTCAGCTACGAGCTTTTTTTTGTCTCCTGTTGCATCATCGGCACCAAACAGGCTCTCCAGAGTGACTAGGCCTCTTAGAAGCTTGTTGGATTTCAACTGGATAACTTGATCCCCATAGGCTTCGGAGATCTTTGGTTGCACCTGATCACTAAATTCCCCAGATGACTGGAGAAATGATGCAATATGAGCATCGCTATCGAACACTTGCCAATCTTGATTGTTGTTTGGAACAACAGGTCTTACAATTACTCTCACCGCATGCTTATTTTTCAATAACTCAGAGACCGGCTCAAACTGAGCTCCAATAGTCGCCATCCAGTTAGCTTCAGAGTTTTTCTCTCTTTGTATAGCCTGAATATTAAATGCCTCAAAGTTGTCAATAAGATCCCAGACTCTATGTCAGTACGATTGCATACGAACATTCTTTGCAGCAGAAATTCCTTAGATTTGGTTGACCACCAACTCTGAATCTCTGAACACACTTATCTGCTTTGCACCCATTTTTTTTGCAAGGCTCAAATCATTGACAAGACCTTCATACTCCGCTTCATTGTTTGAGCATAAGAACTGGAAGTAGTAAGACCTCAAGGTCTTTTTCTTCAGTTGGAGATGTGAAACATATTCCTGCTCCAACTACGGCTCTGCATCTCACTCCATCAAAGTGCAAAGTCCATAACTCTGAGGGTGTTTCACTGCTAGAATCCTTAGTAACTCTAGGCATAGACTGCCCTTCCTCATGTATGACATAATTCTCAAGTCTAGTTGTGTGATAATTCCCAAAAGGGTCTGTATCTATAAACTCATTCAACAAATTTTCTTCATCCTCCATCCGGGAGTTAGTAGCCTCTTCTTCTTCCATAAATTCCACATTGAACCTCTCTTCCTAGGTAATTGAAGTATGTGCCACTTCAAAGTTGAGAGAAGCCTCGTCAGCAACATGCTTAGAATGGAAAGTTTCTAGCAGTAGTTTCATCTTGGCTCCATGTTTGGTCCTCAAGATCAGGTGTGACAAGTCTAGTGCTAGATATCCTTCAACATTTTCTATGAACTCTCAGGACAAAAAAATCCCAAATAGAGGAGGAATATCATTGAGTACGGTATCCTGATTCACAGTGATACTGGGATAGGAAAACAATGTCATAGGCAATCCCTTGATTACCCCGATGACATCAACTTTATTTCCGTGTAGCTGCATGACTCCCTTGTTAAGAGGCTCATATTTTAAACCAAAGGCATCAACTACTTGCTTAAGCATGATAGTGGTGCTAGCACCAAAGTCGATCATACAATTATGTAACAACTTGTCATCAATTATAAGTGTTAGAAAGAAAGGCTTAGGTTTAGGCTTACTCTCTTTTCATGCTTCGAGCTTTTCTTCTGGTTGATTTGTTAGCACTTTGTCCAGGTCTGACTTGGATATTTTTTCTTTATTGGGCTGACTAGGCACCTTCACACCTTCCTCTCCCAATAATTATTTTTGTAATAGAACCTTCTACTCTGGAATAGACAAGACATCCCACAAAGAAGCATTGGTAGAGGACTTCTTCAGTTGTTCCACCACATTGAACTACGTTCGTGACTGATGAGTCACGATTGCTTGCTCTCTAGGTTTTGCAGTTGGTAGAAGCCTCACAGCTGGTAGGTCCAGTTGTTTGGAAATAGTCGGGACGGTCATAGGAGTCTTTTCCTTCGGAGGAGGTGGATTCAGAGAGCTGGAAAGAGCCACATTAGTCTACTATGGGACTAACAACAGGCCTACCAATGAACTGGGCATTGGTTGAGATGAAACATTAGTTGGCGGAGATGTGAACTCTTTGATGAGTCTCCGCTTAGAATCCATGTTGTAATCAGACTACACTCATGTAGTTTGAGTCACAGGAAAGTCATTCAGAAATGTTGACTCCTCTCCTTCCATCCTTGAAAAGAATGCTTGGTCTAGAACTATATCTAACTCTTGCTAAATGGACATCCCTTGCATTTGAGTAGCGAGGACTGCATTGTCCATCTACTAAGAGGTGTATGATTGGTTGTCGGGGTTAGGTGTACCACCTTGGCTATGTTGGTCCACGATCTTTTGTTGAAAATTTCCCCGCAAACAATTTCTCGGCATGTGAGCATCGTTACAAGGAAAACACCATGAATTGGCAGTTTTGGCTAAGTTGTTTTATCCAACAACTAGCTCTTTATTTGAACTAGGATGGATAGTCTGCATCGGCAGGGTCACTGGAATAACTTGCTTATTTAGCTAAGCCTGAGTATTTCCGCATGATCTATCTTGCCACTGATTTGATTGGTACGGAGCTTTTCTGCCTTGATAATTTTGGTATTCCGGATTCTGGTAGCTATATTGTTGCCACTTCATGGTAGTCAATTCATTATTCATGGACCACATCTGTTCTCTCATCTCATTCATCTTGACAGCTAAGGGATTAGGCACTGGAGCCACAATCGAAGCTCCGCCTGGAACTGTTCTGGGATATACATACATACATTGGAGAGGAGTTGTAGGTGTGCTGGTCAAAGGAACTTAGGCTTATGCGGTGTTGCATTCAGGAAATAATGGCATGATGGGTCTCGATGCCAAATTTCCATAAACAATCAGGTTATTTTCTACAGTGACAACTAAGGCATAAGGACCAGGAAGAGTCTCTGCGTTAAGAGCCTGTAACATCATGGAAATATCAAGGTTGATGGACTTCAAGTAGAACATGAACACCAAATCTGGGGGTGGTCAACTACCAACAGGCACTCTCTACTAGGTCGAATGGAACTATGTGTTGAAATCAGGCAGAACTTCATCAAGAGCTCACTTTATGTTTTCCAGTTGATGATACAACGAAGACTTATCGGCAACATTTGAAAAATGCTTGTAAAATGGGGTTCTGAGCTAGTCCCAAGTAGCAATAGTATTAGCCTCAAGAGTCCTATACTAGTTCAATTCCTTTCCTCAGAAGGAGGTGGCAAACAATCTAAGAGCTACATTTTCATTTGACACACCATGTACCAGACATACGTCTACCACATCTTATATGTGTTTCGTCGGTATCTTTGACTCATCCCTAGAATACTTAGGGATAGCTTTTAGGGTGGAATCAGGGATCGAGGCACATACTACAGGAGGCACAAGTGCTACTAAAGGACTACCAGCATCCTAGGCTACATGATTTCTAGCGGCCATAGGTGTAGGAGAAGTAGGCGACTGCGGAGAAGGAGGAGGTGAAGGACTACTTCGTCGACCTCTTGGGTGTATAGAAACTAAGGGTGGTACAAGATGGCTAGGGAACCTTGCAATCTATGACCTAGTTATAGGTCGATGACTCATACACACTTATAAGATCAAGCAAATGTGCTAGTTCATGTTCCACTGGGCGTGCCAGAAAAAGAACTATTGACGTAGGATTTTCGCAGGTAGCAATGGTCTCATGGGAAACTTAGCTATTGGGGGACATAGTGTGCTAGCTAAGTGACCTCTAGGATTTTATCAAAGCCGAATCTTTGTTTAGTGGGGGAGGTAAATGGTTAGAAAGATAGAAAAACATGAAATCTAAACTATAGGTGATGCGCCAAGATCATAAACGAATTTACTAGAGCACAGTGTTGGATGCAAAGGCCCGAACCACCAACTGTTGTTTATTAAGTAAATTTTCTCAAAATCAATTTAAAACATAACAAATACCCTCTAATTTGCATAGTATAATCTGACATAACTTTAGCCAAGACAGAGGAGTCAAAAAAACATGATCTATATTTATTAGCTATGAAAGATCACAAAATCTGAAGAATAGGCATTCATGCATTATAGGAAACTAATAGCACAGACTAACAGTCTTATCAAATACATGAAAAAAAGAAAGGCGGAAATGATTGGAACAGTTTGCAAACTTCAAGTTTAATAAAAATATTATAGAGGCTTTTCCCAGTGCTCAGGAGGTTTTAGAAACTTAACAACAACCTTATAAAAGAGAAAAAGGGCTGCATATATAGGCCAATCCACCTCCTAAAAACCATAGAGAAAGATGTTCCGAGAAAACATTGACGCCCCAGATCACCTCGAGTTGCCACCAAAAAGAATGATCACCTAGCAGCCCGCCAGCAATGTTGTTGCAGGGAACAGAAAACCATGCAGTAGTAGAAATGGACACGCGACACCAAAGAAAAAAACGTGGAGGCAAGCCAGCACAAATGGTGCAACAGGAATTCCCAGATAACCGACGCATAAGAAAATGCAACGCGTCGAGTAGACGAGGGCTAGCAAAAATAACAAGGGATTCCCAGTGAAAAGCTCCAAGAGGAAGCCATGTGGGTGATGCCAAAAGATAGTAATTGCATAGTGGGCCTAGTTTGGAAAGCATCCAAAGGAAGCCATGTGTCGTGTAGATGGAGCTTGGAAAAACGAAAGTGATATGGAAAAGAAAAAAGCTTCGAGAGGAATCCATGTGGCACACGCTGAAGGTTGTGAGTGATTAAAGATAAGGCACAACCGCGAAGACAAAATAAAAACTATGAAGGCTAGCAGTTTTTTGTGAAACAGATAGCATTTATAAGTTGTTTAATTCTCAATAGATCTTTCACAACCTGAACATAACTGATTCTTGCCAATTTATCAAAATTCATGTGACACATTCTCCTATGCCATAGCCAATTATCATTTGCCTATCATAAAACATCATCCTTCAACACCTTTAAGTCTATAAATGTTCCCTTCAGATTTCTTTCCTATAGCAATCAATTTTTTAGATCCTTTATGGATCTCACATTTCACATCCTTAAAGGCAAGATCATATCCTTTTTTGCACATCTAACCAACACTCAACAAATTATGCCTTAAACCCTTAACATAGTAAACATCTTCAGTATGATGCTTTCCATCAAAACTTATTGAACCTATCCCACAAATTTTAGCACCAATATCATCTCCAAACATAACCAGACCTCCATCATATATCTCAAGTTTCACAAACTTACTCTTGTCACCAGTCATGTGATGTGAGCAACCACTATCAACTACCCAAAAATTCTTTTCGTATTTAGCATGTAGGGTAGAGATAACCATACCTTTATCTTTCTCTTTCTCTTTCTCTTTCTCTTGGGGACTTTCTTTTGACTATATTTCTGATTTAGTATAAGTAGGTTCATCCTTAATCGCCAAGAACAATAATTCATTGTCATCTAGATCCTCATATTCCGAATCTTCATCTAAAATATTAGCATTATCATTAACATAGTAAGTTTCGCTAATATTCTTTCCTTTCTTCTTTTCCTCATATCTTTGTTTATTCCTTTTAGCTCTTTTCGGACACTTTGCGGCATAGTGACCAATTTCTCCACAACTAAAATACTTAAAGGGAAATTTACCTTCATACTTACCAAAGCCTTTTCTAATTCTTCTTACAAAGTTAGCCTTTATTTCATCAAATTTTTCTTCATCTAGATCTTCATTTTTTGTAGCTTTAAAAACAGTCTTTGTTTTACCTCCACTTCTTAGATTAAACTTCCTCATCTTATAAGAAGTCAAAAATCCTAGTAGAAGATCCTTAGTACAAGTCTTGTAATCTATAGTCTACTCAATAGCACTCACATTTTCATTGTAAAAATTAGGAAGAGTTCTGAGAATCTTCTTTGCAATTCTAGTTTCATCTATAGTAGCACCAAGGGATTGCATTTCAGCCACAACCTCATCCAATCTCTGTACATAGGCTTTAATATTCTCATCTTCGAACATGTGTAAAATATCAAATTGTGTTTCCATATTCTATAATTTTTCCTCTTTTACCCTCTCATCACCATCATGTTCTCTTTCTAAAGCATCCCAGACTTCCTTCTAATCTATCTTCAAATTATGCACCTTACTCAACTTGGAATGTACCAGACTATTCTTCAAGATGAACTGTGACTTATTATTCACTTCATGTGCTTTAATTTCATCAGGTGTACTCAAACTAATAACAAGAGGAGTGTAGGGTTTCTTATAACCTTTCTCTACATCATATCCACAATACTCTAGATATTATTCCATCAATACTTTTTAGATACCATAACTAGTTCCATCAAACCTTAGATAGTCATAGATCATTTTGTTAGGCAACCCAAACCCTCCTCAAGTTGTTAAGCTCTTCACCAAGGAACCAAGCTTTGATACCAATTGTTGGATAGGAAAATTGAGAGGGGAGGGTGAATCAGTTGTCATTGATTTTAACCTTAAATTCAATTACAGTACTAACACATAAACTGATTAAGTGATTAACCATCAAATTCCAATGTACAAACACAATAACACTAGATTTACATGGAAAACCCAATAAGGGAAAATCCAAAGTGAGGATTAACTCACACTATAGAGAATATCAAAAATGATTACAAAAAGGCTCACTACCTAGAATAAGGACTCACTGTTTGGACTCACTATCCATAGGGCTACATCGAGGATGGCTCACTACCACAGAAATACAAATAAGACAAAAAAAACTTGTTACAAAGAGGCAAAAATCCCAATACAATAAATGATTCCACCATAATCATTGATCCACTTGCATGAATGATAGATTTCACCTTCTGCTCACTACATTCGAAAACTCAGTGTTAGGCTTCACACTAATCAACCACACACATAACTCACACACTTTTAGAATAGCATCAAATTCATGTCTACTCTTTCACTTATCTTCCTTATTTTCTTATGTACACTTTTCATTGCTAGTGCATTCTATATTTATACCATCTCCAGCTTTGAAAAGATACAAAGTTGACCATCCAACTTCAAATTCCAATTAGGTTAGTGCCAAACATCCTAGGGTAGAATTAGAATGAGAGTGACCCAAAACATGCTTCACCAGGACCAATAATATATCCAACACGCTTCATCAACTTCGAAGGTAGTGCTTGATACACAGTCAACCAAACCAATTTAAAACACATAAATCAATTAAGCACAATTCTTCCAAATGTTGAAACCATCTTCAATAGAACCAGGGAAACATAACTCTCAAACCATAAAGAGAAATTTGGACCAAAAAAAATTTTCATATACCAAAATCTGACAATCTGTAACTTTATTTTGTATGCAATTTTCTCAATATGCTCAACATATATAGTAAAAAAAAACTAGTAGATAACTAGCTGACCGGTTGAAATCAATGAAAACACTTTCATTCATCTTTCCAATCTTACAACAGAAAGGATTATGATCTTTTTGAACAACTTAATAATAATCCTACTAATATTTCCTTATGGGATCTTATTCAAACCTCACCTAGTTACCAAACAATGGTTTAAATATCTTTACAAAAAATTGTGGTTTCCCCTAGTACAAATGCAAATGATGTGGTAGATCTAATACAAGGAATGAATACCATTAATGTAGACATTACCTTTCACCAACATGAGCTCCCTCCCTTGGAAATGAGAAAGATATATATGATGCATTCATGATAATATCCAGATACAACACCATGAGAATAAGAAGGACCCTTGTTGATAATGGCTCAACTTTTAATGTGTGTAGTGTGAACCTTTTAGACAAGTTGGGACTGGATAAATCAAGAATGAAGTCTGATTCCTTATCGATTTGAGGGTTTACAAATATAGGAAAACAACTACTTGCTATGATTACTTTTCCTATTTCAGTCGGAAAGGCTACCTTACAAATTCCTATTCATGTTATGCCTCATGAACTTTCATGCAATCTTCTTTTAGGAAGACCATGGATTCGTGAAATGCATAGGGTGCCTTCGACTCTTCATCATATCATGAAGTATGTCTATACAAAATATATATACCAAATTAATATGGACCATGAGCTTGAAATTTTCTTGCAATTTGAAAAAGGAAACACAAGTCCTTTGAAAACATTAATTCCAACATAAAAAATTGAACCTCTGAAAGAGGAAACACAAGAAATGGAGATAGTGTCAAAATTAGTAGATGATGACTGGGGTTCCTTGGAATTCACACCTTCATTTATGGGAGAATATAATCACAAGAAAAGAAGAAAAACAAAGACAATAAATGGTTATGTCAACACAAAACTTGAGAGAAAACTCACAAGTATCTACCTCACCTACTCTTGAAGAAGACACAAGCTACACAACAAACTTTGACGAGATAGATTATCAACAACCACCAAACCCAAAAGAAATATATTTTTTTTATGGGAGAGTCGATGAACTTATGAAGCAATTGGGTTATAGTGGAAAAAAATGTGGAAAGAAAGAACAAGGAATTCTTGTTCTTGTGGAACCTAGCAGTCAAGAAAGAAAAAATTGTTTGGGATACTATCCTTCTAAAATAATGTAAACAAACAAGAGAAATTCATTAAAAATCAACACCATCATGTGTATACCAAAAAGAAATCTTTTTTTGAAGCATCTAGAATTGCTTGATATGGATTTTGAACCATCATGGGAATAATTTGTAAATGATAAAGCCTTGAAAAAAATGCTAGGAGTTTATGATAAATCATCTACTCCTCAAAAGAAAAAGATTACATGTGCTATGATTAACACCAAATAAAAATATGGAGAAAAAGAGAATGATGACATTGACATGAATAATGAAGAGTACAACCTTGAATTTCTGAGGTCAAAGAGTCTCCCTATAGGAAATACCATGGATATATCAATGGAAATCAATGATAACGAGAAAGTGATTAAGATTGGGAAATGCCTCGATGATGGAGAACAAGAGGATACTACAACTCTCCTTCATGAATTTCCTAAACTTTTCACTTGGACCTATTCAAATATGTTGGGAATTTATCCTAAGATTGTAACACACAACATAGGATTCCTTGCTAAACATGCCAAGCCCATTAGACAGAAGATCCAAAAAATGAACCGTAAAATAGCCTTTCTAGTTAAGGAATAAATTGAAAAACTACTTGAGGTTGGTTTTATAAGACCTATAGATTATTCTCCTTGGATCTCAAACATTGTTGAAGTCACAAAACTAGAAAATTGTATTCAGATCTGTACATATTTTTGTGATTTGAATAAAGCATCTTTATAAGATGACTTTCCCCTTCATAATATTGACATGATCGTAGACTCGACTATGGGATATGCTTTGTTTTCATTCATGGACGGATTTTTTGGATATAATCAAATTTTCAGCAACCCTCAAGATCAGTACAAAACAACATTCACAAGTGTCGAGGGAACATTTTTTTGGGTTATCATGCCTTTTGGATTGAATAACACAGGTACAAAATATCAAAGGGCTATGGCACTAATATTTCATGATTACATACATAAGATTTTGGAAGACTATGTGGATGATATTATAGCCAAATCTTTAACAAGGCAAGATAATGTGAACGCTCTATGGAAGATCTTTGAATGAATTTGAAAATACAACATGAGATTGAATCCGTAAAAGTGTTTCTTTTGTATAGCTAGTGGAAAACTTTTACGTTTTATTGTATGTCACAGAGGCATCGAGGTGGAGACAAATAAAATTGATGTTATATTTAACATGCTTCCTCCTAGAAATATATCTCAATTGTGTACCTTACAAGGAATAATTTAGTACATTCATTGTATCGTAGCATCCTTACAAGATTGAAAATTACCATTTAAAGGCATACATTTTGATTGGAATGAAGATTGTAAATAGGATTTTGAGAGTTTGAAAGATTATCTTTTCACTCCACCTATTTTACAACCTTCCTGGCAAAACAAATCATTCATCCTTTATACACCAATATCAACCCATGCTCTTGCAGCATTGTTGGCTCAACAAGATGAAAATGGTAAAAAAAATCTTGTTTATTACACTAGTTGAACATTAATTGACTATGAGAGGTGATACAAAACAATATAGAAACAATTATTAGCTCATTCACTACCATTAAGTTGTAAAATTACTTATTGAATGCCAAAATACAAGTGATGATGAATTTTGACCCTTTAAAACATCCTTTTACTAGAACAAACTTATCCAGACGCTTACCTAAGTGGGTAATGTTGTTGACCAAGTTTGACATTAAATTTGTCTCATAAAAAGTAATTAAGGGTCAAGCCTTGATCAACCAATTGGATGATGCTCCTTCTCCTTTAGATTTTCCTAGTAATGATTCCTTCCCCAATGATAATGTGTTGAAAATCGAAGAATATAAATAGGAATTATATTTTGATGGATCCAAGTGTAGGACTATGTTTGGTGCAAGTGTTATAATAAAACCACCTGCAAAAGAGCCTATCCCCTCATCATATCACTTAAACTTCCTATGTATAAAGAAAACTACTAAGTATGAAGCATTACTCATAGGATTGTGTGTCGCTCTTGTTATGGGTCCTAGAGACATTAAGATATTTGGTGATTCACAATTAGTTATCAAACAAATAAACATATCAAACAAAGCATGACAAATTATCAAAATGCAAGGATCTCACAATGAAATTGTTAGAGAAGTTTGAATCATTCACCATTGATAACATCCCTCAAAAATATAATCATTATGCAGATGCAATGGCAAGTGCATCTTCTCTTATATACTGTCAAGATCCTTCAAAAGAATTCACCTGCATTATGCATATTGTTATGAAACCATAAATTGATGATAAAGAAGATAAAGTGTTAGAAACAACAATAAAAAACTCAAGCAAATGGTATGATACAATATTCAATTATTTGAAAGATGATACCTTTCTTGAGACAACAAATAAAAACACTCACTCTTGTCTTCAAAAATTTGCATCTAGATACATTATCCAGGTGGTAATCATATATAAGAGGTCCTTTGATGCCCTTTATCTTAGATGTATTAAATGATCTGAAATCCCTATAAGACTTGAACAAGCTCATCGAGGTGCTTATGGGGGCCATTTTGGAGGAACATCATTAGTTCAAAAGCTAATTTTTATAGGATACTACTAGATAAATATAGACTGAGATTCCTTTTAATATATGTTAAGAAATTTCATAAGTGTCAAGAGCATCAAAAATTAATCCATACCCTTACCTCCGAACTTTGCGCACAAGTTCTTATTTGGCCATTCTCGATATGGGGTTTGGATATTATTAGAAAAATATCTCCACCTTCATCCGAAGGACATACATTTATAATCACGATAATGAACTATTTCATGAAATGAGTAGAAGCTATTCCCTTATGTTCAACTACCACCGATGTAATATGTCCTTTCATATTGGACAACATTATTTCTCACTTTGGACTTGCTTTTGTGTTAATTTCAAACAATAGGACACAATTTAAGAACAATTACGTGAAAAAGTTCTTGGAAACACTTAATATACAACATCAATTTTGAATGTCATACTACCTATAATCTAATGGAAAAGTTGAATCAACTAATAAAAATCTTAAATAAATTTAAGAAAATAGTGAAAAAACATAATAAAGATTGGTATATGTGATTAACATACACATTATGGTCTTATCATACTAGTATCAAAACTTCAACAAGTAACACACCTTACAACCTTGTTTATAGTGTTGAGGCAATTATGCCCCTGGAGTTAGAGATTCCTTCCTCATGAATCACTTTTCGAGGGCTAATTGATGACAATACTTATAGGAAACAATGATTACACCAACTTGAAATTATCGATGAAAGGTGCATTAACACCCTCGAACATCTTCAAGATTACCATAAGAAAATGAAACAAATTTATAATGACCATGTCATCCCTCACTCATTTAACAAGTTTGATTTGGTACTATACGAGAATCAATGAAATGTCAATGCTAACCTGACAGAGAAAGGAAAGTTTAGCCATAATTGGTTAGGACCTTATGTAGTTCAAGAAAGATATGGGTTTGGAGCATACTTGATATCTGAAATGGATGGTACACCTCTTTGAGAACCTATTAATGCCACAAATTTGCACTGGTACTATGCCTAGCCTTTCTAAATAGTGTGAGTTCTTAAAGTGGCATTGTTAGAGAAAATGGATAGTATTCCATTATCTCTCATGATTGCTTCATTCCTAACACCTAGCTTGTTGTGTCTTGAATTATGAGTAGTGGGTCTACGGTTGTTTTGGATTCTTACTTTAGGTATCATGCTATTCTAACCTTATGGTGTATGTTATGTTAGGTTAAATCCTTATTTGAATTTAATATTCTACAATTAAATCATAAGTGAATTTAATTTGGCATAACATATTACCTCATAAATTTAAGAAAGCTTAAGAAAAGACATGTTAGATCATGGAGATATTTATTGATTAGTCTAACAAATATTATTTAATAAATCACATTACCATCTAACACATAAAAATAAATCCAAGCATGCTTGTATATATATCAAAAAATTTAATACATCTCATCAAATAGTACAATGTCACTATGGCCTATGACTATTGGATCCCTTGGGATGTGGTGTTTGCACCCATTGAGAGATAAAGGTGTGTGACTTGGATCCACTCATGGTGGAAATCTCTTGCATAGTCTATAGTTCCCCATGTAGCTCACCCTTGCATATCACTGCATCCACATGCTCTCACTTTGCATAGTCTCTCATCCTATATTTTGGCATTCTCTCTGCAGTTGCTTGACCACTGACTATAAGATAGCCTCTCTCTCAGATCTACAAGCTACTCAACCCTCCTCTAGCTCTACCTCAAGTGTTGATACTCAACCCTCAACATAATTAGTGTGCCTGGACTCACTGTCATATGCTCCCCTAAGTCCCACATAAGGCTCAAAAAATTCCATGCGTTGTGCCATGAATGGCGAGGGCATGAACTCTATGGCAGTAGCCTCATTTGTAAGTAAGGGTGGCACTATCTCTACAACCACATGATGGAAGAGATCCTCAGGATCTATCATGGACCCTGCAAGATAGAAATCATAAGAATAATCAATACACATCATCATAATATATACATATACATGAGCATGATATACATAAAAACACAAAGCATAATAATAAATATCATCACCTTGGTTTGTAGCATGATGAATAGGAATATGAAATTCCCCACTACTCTCTCCATGTTCTCGGACACTAGCACATGTAGACTATGACCGTGTAACTTGTGTGGGAATTGTATGTCTCCATTTATGTCTAGGAGGAAAACGCTCACCTTTGTCACTATCCTCACTCTACTCATCCTCTGTCTCCTCATCATCCTCTATCTTCTCATCATCCTATATCTCCTCATCCTCCTCCTCTCCCTCGTAATTTTTTTCCTCTTCTAACTTCTCATCTTCATATAGAAATAGATCTACTAGATATACTCTCCTACCTGACTCTCTATCCTCCTCCCCTAGATCTAGTAAAGGTCCCGCGAATCCCATAGGATAGTTCATAAGAAATATAGTTCCTAGACAAACCACCTCCCACCACTCATTGTACTCCTATGTCATGCCAATGTAATCCAAGTTAGAGACTAGAGGCATGTTCATATCCTCCTCCTTTGTGTCACTTTGGATGATGTCGTCTATTGTCAGTCATTTAAGGTCCCCAAGTCTATGGGAACTACGTACTGACTTTCTATATGAAGACGGTAGTATGGGCCATCTCTATACTTTTCCAAACTATTTCATGGCATGATCATAGTATAAAGGTCTCACTACATGATCATGCCACCTTAGCAAGAGCCTATACCTTTTCATCCATCTCATATGTCCTATCATGTTTGGCCAGAATAGCTCCATAAAATAGGGTCTCCATATAGTGTCCTCTTCGCTCAGCCTATCAAATCTAACCTTCTATAATAGTACATCACCATGCTACCATGCCTCTCTCAGTGGATAACTAAAGGCCCGTGTGTATCCCACCCATATGTAAATTGGTAATCCTCTTAGCTTGGTGCATGTAATGTTCTCTAGGATTCATGTCTCTAGTAGTGTGCAGTGGAGCATGATGTTCACCTCTCTATAGCTAAACCAACCAGAGTCATAATACAAGTGTGCCAGCATGCTCCAACCCCAGACATAGACAACATGGTAGTGCTCCATGTCCTGAATCATGTGCACTAGACCTTGCTCTAGATGTGCTCTATGACCATCAGAGACTAGTATCAATGCTACTATAAAAATCAAGATATGTCAAACTAGTGGTGAATGTGCATGTAGAAGCCATGAAAGCTCAATGTGTGGTCCCATGCTTCCATGGTGAATTGGTTTCCCTAGGTAGTACTTAGTGTCAGCTCGCATCTCCTCAAATCTCCTCCCCTATACTAGGAATACCCTCTGTCCTTGGATGTGACCGTCATCTCTTCTGTAGGTAGGCGGAAGGTGCAAGTGTCTGTGTCCCATCTCTTTTCCAACACCATCAACATGGTGTCGAGATACTGCATAGTCAGGGAGAGATAGGCCCAGTAGAGGCCCGTCTCCTAGAGGATCTACACATCCTTATCTGGTAGTTGATCAACAAGCTCTTGAAGATAGCTAAATGTATGGCCGCCCAAGTGTTGGCATGACCAAGGTGCATTCTTCCATATAAAAGAAGAAAAATGTCATTTAAAACATATTAAAATCTTAAATTTGTGCTTTAGTTGTCAAAAAGTGTGCTAAAGTTGCTCTAGAATATCTTAATTAAGGGTTCTAGACACTTTATTCCTTAGTTGGGACACTTTGCAACAATCTAAAAAAATGAAAGAAAAACCCTCCCTAACCTCTAAATTCATCTAAAAATTTCATAAAAAACATAAAAATTTCACTAAATCAAATTACAGAGAAGGCAAAATCCACTCATAGTCAGTTGTAGTTCATCCCGTGTGACCACTTCCAATAGAAGCTTGATCCGTGGATGGGTGGATGGGCATCTTCTCCACATGGTAACTCAATATACTCTAAGATCACTTTGAAACAAGGTAAAAGATAAAATAAATGTGATTTACCTTCTCTCGTATCTCTATATACATGCATATTAGGTCATTTTTGTTAAAAAGAAAATAAGTTCTTTTTACTTAAACTAACATATTTGGAGATAGAAAACTCCATTTTTGATGTCATTCGTTGCATTAGAATCATGGTTTCACTCCTATTTTCATCACATGTCTATCATCAAGTGGCATGGTACTTGGAAATGCCCTATCATGGAATTTTTCAATTCGATGTGGCTGGATTTCTACCATCATTCCACCTCAGTAAAGAAATCAAAATCAAGGGGGCATACAATTACCCTTGAAATATAATTTTCTAGGTAAGTTATATAAGAGGACTATGTTTGAGCTACTAATAAATTTGTGATGTAAGATGTAGTTCCTAAAATTGTGGTTTTTTAGGTAACTATAGTGGGGGCTTCATTCTCCCTACCAAATCCATATGAGTATCCTTTTATAAAGTTACTTTTTGAAGTACTTTAGCTTGCATATGTATGTAGTGTCATACAGGTGCTAAAGTGGGGGCTAAATTTAGTGTATAAAAGTCCATACCTTTGCATTTTCACACTTAATTTGGATCTATATTAGCATTCCTTGCATTAATTTCCCTTTAGGTCACTTATTATGGGCCCCTAAGACCCCTTTTTGTGCATCTTGAGGCATATTTCATCCATAAACTTGATCAAAATCCATAAACAATTTCTAATCTTAGTAAACCACCTTTTAAAATGGGAAATTAAGCCTTATGGGACCAAGACACCCGTGGTGGTGTCTTAGTACCACTTAGTGGGACCAAGATGCCACCTAGGGTGTCTTATTCCCAAGGGATTTATTTTCGGGAATTAAGAGTGAGAAATGAAAATCCTTGATTCAAATTAGTATTTTGTTAGCCTTTGGAATCTAATAACTAGGTTACTATATAGGAATTCCTATAAAAGTAACTTTCACACCCCAATTTTCATAAGAAGCAACTAAGTTATTGATGAGAGGAAGAAATTTTAAGGAAGTTCTTAAGGAGAGTTTCAAGAAGCAAGGAATTGAATTCTTGGAGCAGCCTTTTATTGTGTTTTTGTAGGTTTTCAAGTCAAGATGTAGCTTTTTCAAATATTAATGATGGATGCCTATGGAGAATCATGAGAGGTTCTAGGTTGGAGATGCAACTATCCATTCTTCCAAGCCTAAGGACGTGTATCTTGATTTATTCCATCTTCCATTTTTGTCCTATTTTCTGCCTAAGGAAGGTATATTTCATGTTTATGACTTATTAGGGTGATTAGAGATCTCCTTTGTAGGTCATTGTCATTTAAATCTTATGAATTCTATTATAACACACTTGAATAAGGTTTCTCCATGTTCTAGCTTGCATAATCTTACAGACACTTAAGATTAGTGTACACACATTTCCTTTTTCAGATGTATGCTTTTCAATCAAAGTTTAATTACCAAACAAGGGGTTTGACCAAGGCAAACCTCCATAAAAAAACAATCAAATTTCCTTTATTTTTTAGGTTATTTTATAGGTTTAGATTTGGAAACTTCATGAAAAAGGAAGTGTAGACCTTGGATCTCGGGACCACATTCAGAAATTGCAAAAATTCAAAACAAGACTAAGTCACCACCAAGGGTGTCTTAGTCCTCCTTGGGTCATTTTTTAGAAATTCTTTTAGATCTGATTCCGACATCCGAAGACTCTACATTTACCTCAAAAAATGGTAGTGGGACTAAGACAACAATAAGGGTGTCTTAGTCCTCCATAACATTTTTTTATAGCATTCTTGCATTTCTAGAATCCTCGTTTCATTTCTAGAACTTCCAAGTACACATATGCCCTAATTTTTGTTGCATAATTTCATTGTTTGCATCATTCGTTTAGCTTGCATTACAAGGTTTTGTGAGTTGAATGCTTATTTGTCTTTTTGAAGCTTTTTATTTGTGGTGAACCCCTCAAAGCTTAAAAGAACCCCTCCTAGGTCTTCCTTGTTCAGAATTGACTCACCTTTGAGGTTGATATTCAATCCATTTAGGATTCCTAGGATAATATTGAATGACCTAAGGAGAATAGGTGAATACCCAAACCCCTATTTTCCTTACAGTTTAGGATGGTGTAAATTTTTTATGTAATGGTGGATGACCTTGATAAATAATTCCTTTTATATTTTTAGATGTTATTTGTTCCAAGACGGTGTATATATTTCATGTTCATTCTCTATATCACAATCTTGTTTAGTAATAATCTTAAATCCTTGACTATAAATTTTTTCTTGGCTGATGTGTGTATCACTCAATTTGTTTTCATAGGATGGAGGATCATTCATGGGCTCATCATGAGTGTTATTTGCAAAGGTTCTTATTTGTAGCAGCCAATGTATAAATTTTATTTACCACTTTCCCTGTCGGAAGAAGATAACATGTCTAGTGGAGGTATAGTAGTTGTTGATTATTGATAATGATGAGTAGGCCAATCCAATAAAGGATAAAGGACAATGTTTGCTTCAGTGTTAGGTATTCTGTTGCTTAAGAATTCATTTATGATTACTTCATCTTCCCTCAAGATATCCTCATGAATAATATATGTATTAGGAGATGAAGGCACATGAATCTCATCACTTGAAGGAGAGTAATTATAAAATATATGACATGAAACATAAACCAAATATTTTAAAGAAGATAACATCTTACTAAAACATTAAGTCATTGCGACAAATTTATGCTTAACTAATATATGTAAACCACTATAATAAAGTGAACAAAGAAATTAAACTAAGATCTAGATATAATACCTTGAGAGGTTTTTACCATAAAAATATAATAAAAAATAGTCTGGTTAGTGGTGCAATACACCCTAGACCAAAAACGTATTTTTGCAAATTTCAAAATTGTGATGTGTACTTTAGTGTTTAAGTATATTACTATGTGACTATGCAAGTTTGGTAGTGAATAATTTTTTAAGAATTAATAGAATTATGATTTTGCAATATGAAATATAATTATGCAATAAATTTTCAAAACCCGTAATGATGAATGAAATTTGGAAATGCAATTTTCAGATTGTAAAGCATAAAATTTGACTGGTCCTATCTTGACAAATATGAAAATTGAAATCTTGTATGATTTTGCAGCAATAAAAATGCACTTTTTCCACTTTTTCTATGTATGAAAATGCCTAAATAAATTTTTTGAATACTTTTAGATTTGATAATGGTCCTAATCTAATTTTTTTAATGCAAACATGAACTAATCTTAATTTTCAAGGATTGAATTTAACCCTAGATGCAAAATGTAATATTTTTTTTTTCTTTTTCAATGTTTTTTATGACAATTAGATATGCAAATAATGAATGCAAAAACTCTAAGATCTAACTTAGATTTGAAAAATTCATATTTTAGAGGTGCTAAAATGTTTAAAATAGTCAAGTTCACCAAATTTTAATGTGAAAAAAGAGATCCTAGACCTAGTATACAATTTACTAAGATCAATATTTCTTTTAATCAACATTAGAAGACAAGATGACAAGGTAATAAGATTGTATAACAACCTAAAAGGAGAGCTAGTCTTCCCTAGACTTGGTTCTCTTGTTGTCTTCAAAATTGAGTGAATTTATTTTGGATTTAATTGATTTAAATAATTATAAAACCTAATCTGAAAATGTAATTTATTTTTATAGACGAAACATAAAAGTAATATACCAAAGATAGTGTTTTATTGGGAAAAGGATGAAGACCACCTTCTCAATTACTTTAGATAGGATTAAAGATGACCTCAAGAACCACTTGGCTACAAACCTATATGGGAGAGCCAAAATGATGGATCATAGATTTAATCCAACATTTATTTGTATATGTGGATGCAATTTGAACGATGACTAATTGATTAATTTCTAAATGCAATGATTCTCTTTTGAAAACTATGAAAATGCAATAGTCTATTATGATTTATGATAAACTGACTGCAAGAAGACACAATTCAGATCTACAGATGTAGAGGGAAGACATAGAGGAACCTAGAATTTATATTTGATGTAGATATAGCTAGTAGTACTCCGTCAAATGTCCTCCTATTTTTGAGGAACTACAAACATAGACTTAAGGTTCTTGGTTTGTAGCTCTTGTCTTTTGTGAATTTCTATTGAAACTTGAGAAAATTTAGATTTCATGACTTGACAACTTGTAGGGTAAGAGGGCATGAATGAATAAATAGCCCTCAATTCTCCTTCAACTCACTTTAGATCTGCAACCTGCATACACAAGAGGAGAGAAATGGTTGTGTCATATAGGGGCTTGCGTAATTCAAACTCTGTGTTGGTATTTCTACCTCCACAATGGAAAATTATGATAAAATGGAGTGTATCCTTGGATGTATAGAGGCTAATTGACAAATTATTGCAACTCACCACTCAAATTTGATCTCCTTGATGGACTAAATCCACACTCATCACCTTAAAGGATCATTTTTTGCTTGATTTGATAACTTACAAGTGTTATAACACATGAAAAATTTCTTTAAAAACATATGAAAACCTTACATAACACATGAAATGATGCTTCAATGATGAAATGTTGTAATAATCTTGATAATTCTACTCTTGACTACTCTTGAATTCTTCCGAGTAATATTAATTTCTTCCTAAATATTTCTAGTTTTTCTTATGATTAAAATGGTGAAAATAACTTGGTATTATATGCAATTATTCTAATTTATTGAAAAAAAAATACTAATAGCTGAAATTTGAAATTAAAAATTAAAAACTAATAAATTATTGATATTGATATATTTGAATTTGGGGCACAATTAGGTGATCTAGGGCATAGTTTTTCCTAGATTACATCCACCTTTTTTGGGGATCAAAAGTATTTGTGGGGGGGGGGATATTAGATGCATAACTTGATTTATCATGTTTAATTTGATTTTCTAAATATGTTTATAAACTTGGTAATTAATGCATAATAGGTCCAAGCACATAGGGGGGATTAAAAACCTAGTATGAAATTTTCAAGGGTGATAATTTTTAATGCTACATGATCATAACCAAGTCTCTTTCCACTATCAAAGTTTGAACCTTTGTGGCCTCTTCATCTTTATGTGTAGTCATCATGGCTAGCACTATAGACTACTAAACTTCACATACATACATATCCTCATAGGTAGTCTTGAGATGTGCTATGTGCTCAAATATTTGGATATGGTGACCAATTATAAATCATGGTCTATTTCAATCCAATAATGGTCCCTTGAGCTGAATAGTTGGGACCATCTCAAATATGAATTGATCAATGAATTTGAGCCACTCTCATGTAAACACTACAAAAATAAAATTAGAATACATTATTAATAGATCATAAAAATAATAACATATCTATCACATGCCATATTATACTCTATATTATATAAAGGCACAAAGTAATCAATCTCTCACCTAGGTCCCTAGGTTGCTAGTGTGGGTATTAGGGTACAAGAACACTACTAGATTTCATTCTCAATATAGTAAAATTCTTAGAATGTGGTCTTGTTGGTATTGCAGTTGTGAGTGCAATGATTGGAGGTGCTAAAAAAATTATGCTACTACTGGAGGGACTAATATTCATTGCACCTAGGCCTTTCCTCCTCCTCCTTATCCCCCATAGCCTTCCCTCATCCATCTTTATTATTTCTCTCTAAATCTCCTAAGCTCTATGATGCAACGACTTATAGAGGTCATAAATTTTGACATAGATGTTCATTTGGGCTCAAATTTTATAGGGAGATAAGTTATGATTGTTACAGTAAAGGTTTTAACTTAATTGTGTTAATTAAGTTACCTTTATTCCCTTCTTAAGATTTCACTTTAGTTTGCATAAAGTGACATTTAACAATTATATTAATTATTAAATGTTCTCCTTTTAGGGTTTCTTCTAGGGTTACACTTTAGAGTTTCTCGATCTTCTTTTAGCAGGATTGATCTCATTGTATTATCACATCAATTCATTCTCTCATTCTCTCTGATATATATATTTTTAGTTTTTAGAGAACCCCTGCTTGTTTGTCTCCATCTCTTCTTTTGTGATAGGTTATTTGCATGCAGGTGATCTTTGGGGTTTGTGAAGTTGTATTTTCTCAACTTCTACATGGTATCAGAGCTTCAGACCTGTTGCTTCTTGTTCTTATTTTGAAGATTTTTGGAGCTTCAAGGGTTTGGGATTTTTTTTTTTATCTAGGGCATACCTGCAATTTCAAATCATTTTGAGCCCAAACAGACCTTTCCATTGCGTCTGCAGCGGTCCAAAACCCCTAAATCGATTGTTCATTCATCCATTTTGGACAAAGTTGAATTTTGGGGCAATTTATTTTGCAAGTACAGTCATACGACCATCATCTGCGCGTGGATCAAAGAAAAATCGTGGTAAAAAAAATAATAATTTTTGTTTTTTGGCATATTTTCCATCCACATTTTTAAAAAAAAAATTACTGTCAAGTTTTTTTTTTTCAAAAAAATCAAAATAAAAAGGCAAAAGCCGAGCCTTTTTAAGGCCCTTTTGCACACGTAGGTTCTGTTGTCAGACTATAGGGTACTACTCCGCCCAAACCCACAGACCTCTCTTTGGTGTGGTGGACCCTATCCCCACCCTATTTTTTTCAAAATTAAAAAAAAAAAAAAAAATTCATTGTTTTATTTATTTTTATTGTAATAAGTCTAGTTATGCTTTTGCGATGACGGCCGTTTGGCCATCAAATTTAAGCCTGCATTTTTGCTGCAACGGCCGTATGACCATCAAATTTAATGCATCATTGGTTTTTTTCCTCTTTGGACCTGTTTTTCTTCCAGAGGCTGTAACTTGGGCATACGATATCATTTTTTGGCAAACTAGATATCGTCAGAAAGTTGGTTCCGTCATCTTTCTAGTGGTGTGGGTTTCATCACTTATTTTTTCTCTTGATGCATTCTACAGTCAGTTTTTTGGCTGTCCTTCATGTATTTCCAACTCTTTTGTCCTTTTTTGGGCATTTTGAGCATCATTTGTAAGCCATCTTTTATGTAAACGCATTGAGATAAAGTGCCACACTATTGTACCTATATTTTTGGGGATTTTGCACATAAGGTTGTGCCATATTTTGTACTTGCACTATTTTTATAAAGTGCCATGGGGGTTGTGTAGTTTTCCTTTATTTTCCATTACACCTTTGTCCGGTGAGTGTCCCTCCACGACGACAGTGGATCATATGATTCCAGTCTCATGCATGTGTGCTTTGTTTTGCACACCACTTTTTCAGTTGCAGGTGCTTTCTTGCACACTTTCAGATGTTGTATTTTCTCCTTCATGCACTACAGGGTGTTTCACACTATTTCAGTGGATCTGTCAAGCTCTCCTAGTTCAACATTATGGGGGGGTATTATAATGTTTATCCTAATGCATCCTTGGCTTCACCTTGGAAGGGATCTTCCATTCTCTGTTGAGCAGTGTTTTTTAGACTATTGGTACTTGTGCCATTTTTATCTTCGTTCTAGGTGTTTGTCTTTGTTTGCCATCTGATTCGAGTAGTGTTGTTTAAGGCACTCATGCAGATTCTTGTCTTCTTGATCCTGATCATCCTATCTTCAGCGGAGGTTCTTCAGCACCATAGCAGACATCTTTCGACAGTTGTTTGTAGCTTCTTCTACTTAAGTGATGTTCTTCATGGCTTTCTACATGTCTTTTTGGAGTAGAGCTTTTCCCATGAGGTTTTCTCTATTTCTCCACTTTACAAAGATTTGGTTGTATTTGGGTACCTGATCTGGCCTAGTTGTCGGGACCCATGTTTGCCTTCTTGCATTGTAGTTACCTTTGCTTTCTTGCACATGTTTGTAGTTGCATTGTTGCTCATCTTAAGGGGGGGTGTTAGAGTAAAGGTTTTAACTTAATTGTGTTAATTAAGTTACCTTTATTCCCCTCTTAATATTTCACTTTAGTTTGCATAAAGTGACATTTAATAATTATATTAATTATTAAATGTTCTCCTTTTAGGGTTTCTTTTAGGGTTTCTCGATCTCCTTTTATAAGGATTGATCTCATTGTACTATCACATCAATTCATTCTCTCATTCTCTCTGATATATACATTTTCAGTTTTTAGAGAACCCTTGCTTGTTTGTCTCCATCTCTTCTTTTGTGACAGGTTATTTGCATGCAGGTGATCTTTGGGGTTTGTGAAGTTGTATTTTCTCAACTTCTACAATGATGGATGTGCTTGTAGAGGATACATGTTTTAGCAAAAAATATCTATGAAGTATTTATGATAAAATCCAAATTTAGGAAGGAGATGAATGGAAGAAAAAAAATTCAGACTAGAGATGGGTTATATGAGTGGATGATTATTCCATTTAGGTTATCAAACAAACCTACTACCTTCATGAGTTTAATGAATATTGTTCTATGACCTTACATTAGCAAGTTATTTGTAGTTTATTTTGATGATATTCTAATTTTTAGTAAGATAAAATGGGAACATTCGTATCACTTGAGGACCATACTAAATTGTGTTAAGAAAAGAAAATTTTTATGGAAACCTAAAGAAGTACAAGTTTATGCAAGAAAGTCTTATATTTTTTGCTTTTGTATTCTATTCAGATGGAACCAAGATGGATTTAGAAAAGGTCAGATAAATATTAGAGTGTCCTAGTACAAGGATCATAACAAAGGTAAGAAGATTTCATGGGCTAGCCACATTCCACCATAAAGCCAAGGGGAGTTTTAAATTTTTGAAGAACAAGGAGATTGAAGCTCCCATATTGGTATTACCAGAATTTGATAAGGTATTTGAAGTGGAATATGATGCCTCACATGTAGGTACTAGAGTTTTCCTTAGCCAAGTAGGTAAACCCATAGCCTTTTTTAGTGAAAAGTTGAATGATGTATGGCAGAAATATTTTGTGTATGAAGTATAATTCTATGTGACTATACAAGCTTTAAGGCATTGGAGGTATTACTTGTTTCTTAAGGAGTTTGTATTATTTATAGATTATATTGAATTAAAATATCTTAACACCCAAAAGAAATTGAATATTAGGCATGCAAAATTGTATCTTTCTTACAAGGCTATACATTTGTTCTAAAGTATAAGGAAGGAAAATAGAATGAGGTTGCATATGCTTTAAGTAGGCATGATATGTTTTTGAAAACAATAGAAAATAAGGTAATTAGTTTTGATACCATCAAGGATCCATACGAGACTAATAATGAATTTTGGGATATTGCAAATCAAATGAAATATCCAACTGCCAAAAACCCAAAGCACATCAAAGGTGAATATCTTATGCAAAAAGGATATCTCTTGAAAGGAAAATAACTATGTATTCCACCTAGATCTATGAGAGAAAACATTATTAGACAGCTTCATAGTAGTGGGTTGATTGGACACTTTGGCAAGGATAAGACAATAGCCTTGGTAAAAGATAAATATTAGCCAAATATGAAGGGAGATGTACCTAGATATGTGTCAAGGCGGACGATTTGTTATGTGGCTAAAAGATAGTCACCAAATAAAGGATTATATATGATATTACTAGTACTTGCAGGACCATGGAAAAATTTAAGTATGGATTTTTTGTTAGGGTTTTCAAGAACACAACAAGGTAATGATTCCATTTTTGTGGTTGTTGATTAATTCTCTAAGATGTATCATTTTATTTCTTGCAAGAAAACTAGTGATGCAACTAAAGTTGTAAAATTATTGTTCAAAGAAGTTGTTAGACTACATGGTCTCCCAAGGACTATCACCTCTGATAGAGATACCAATTTTGTAAGTCATTTTTGGAGGACGTTGTGGAAAAACATGGGGACTAATTTACAATTCATTATTTCTTACAACCCTCAAACAAATAGGTAGATAGAATTTGTCAATCAAAGTTTGGGAAACCTTTTATGATGCATCATTAGAGATAAGCCTAGGTAATGTGACTTCACATTACCTCAAGCTGAATTTTCCTACAATAATTTAGTGAATAGGTCAATAGGTAAATCATCATTTCATATTGTTTATGGAAGGAATCCTAAGGGGGTTTTAGAGTTGGTACAATTACCAATTAGCGACAGAATTAGTGATGATGAGGAAGCATATGTAGAACACCATTAACAACTACTAAGAGAGGTGAGGGAGAAACTCCAAGAGAGAAATGATAAACATAAAACTGAAATATATGTCGCTAGAAGGAATAAGGTATTCAATGAAGGTGGCTTATTAATAGTCTATTTGAGAAGAGAATAATTTCCCATAGGAACGTACAACAATTTCAAGTACAAAAAAATGGTCCTTGTAAGATTCTAAAATTAAATAAATTACAATGCTTATGAAGTGGGCTTACCATAGAATTTAGATATTTCTCTTGTATTTAATGTTTCTAGTTTATATGATTTCCATGGTGAAGATAATAATCAAGATAGTGACGGTGAAGTGAATTGGTAGTAGTAGATTCTAAACAAGCCAAGAGAAAATATTACATAGGTGTTAGATAAAAATAGTTCATTTCAACTAGACAAGGTCAATACAATAGGTATTTGGTACAGTGGGAATTATTAGTAGCAATCTATGACACATGGATTATAGAGTGAGAATTGAAGAAGTTTGATCATGACAAGTGGCAACAATTTGAAGACAATAACTTGTAGGATTTGTGTTATTTTCAACCAGAGGAGAATGATGTAGGGACTTCTTGAGGTCACAAAATTTAACTTGGATGTTCGTTTTGGATCATTTTATAGGGAAATGCATTATTAGGAGTTTTTTGGATTGTTCACATATATCAACTTGATAGGTGGCCATTTAGACACTTTTTCAAGAGCAAAATCTTTCATCTGGGCCCTCAAAATCATTTTTTTTTAGTTTTTAGAAAGTTGTTTTCTTTAATAACTTGCAACTCGCGTTTAGAATTTAAATTGTAAGTTGAAAATTCATTTCACCATAACGTTAGGATGATTTTGGGAAAAATATAAGTTCAAAGGGATATGTATGCGAGATTACCAAAAATGGTAATTTTTAGGTGTTTTTAGTTTTTTAGATATAAGGTTATCTCTTTTAGTTGTAGAGGTAGAATGGATGAAGGGTAATGAATAATTTAGTGATTTTAATTCTTAATTTTTAGTATCTCTTTTATTTGGATATGATGATTTTACCTGTTCTTTAGTTTAGTTACATCACTTTGCATACAAATATCCACTCTAGATGCATCCTCTAAGAAAATTGGCACTAGACCATCATCCTACCATTAGCAAATGAAGGCTTGTTTAATGTCTACATTTTTTATGTTGAAACCTCAAAAATGGTCATTGTTTAATTTTTTAGGATAAACAACTACCGATTTTCTACAAGTTTCACTCAAGGCAACCTTAGAGACCTCAATCAAAGGATAGAATGAGGGAAAGAGGTCTGCTAAAGGTTGTCATAGGGTGTGATTAAAGACTAAAGAGGGGTTCACTACCAAGCTAGGTATTAGAAAGATAATAAATGTAAAAGATGTGCAAAACCTAACTATATGATCTATGTTATGAAACTAAAATGTAGAATAAACGACTAAGAAAGTTTAGATGTGCACTTGGAAACTGAAGAGGCTTCAATGAGGGTCTGAAATATTGGAAACATTGAATTTAATTCTCACTAGGACTCATACACCAGTAGGGCGATTTAGTCCCTGTTTAGGGTTTTTGGGTAGAAACTAGAATCTAGTAGTGACAAGTCTAAAACCTCTAAAACCCAAACAAAGAGCTATACTAGGACATATACGCCACAAGTGATGTATCAATAAAGTTCTTATTTTTTAGAAATTTTTAAGATCTCAATATGTTCTCCTATATTTTCTCTTCCTTATAAACCCAATTTTTGGATCTAATCCTGTTACAAGACCTGCAAAATAGAATATTGTGTTGATTTTCTTATGGGGGGTTTTCCTTGGTCAAACCCCTAGTTTGGTAGTTAAACCTTGATAGAAATAATGGATCTTGAAATTAAATGTGAGTGCAATCACTAATTTTAAGTACATCTAAGATTATGAGATCTAAAATGCAATGAAACCCTATTCTAATGTGCTAGAATAAGATGGATGAATGAAACATGGAGATGATGAATCACTTTGGGGATATCTCTAATCACCCTAATAAGTCATAATAATGCATGTACCTTTCTTTAGGAAGAAAGTAGAAAGATAATGGAGAATGGAATCACTTAGGAAACAAGTCATTAGGCTTGGTTCAATGGCTAGTTGCATCTCCCCAACCTAGAATCCATCATGATTCACCATAGGCAACCATAATCAATCCTTGACGATGCTAGTTCTTGAATGAAAGTGAGCTTCAAGACCTTCAAAAACACTATTATCCTATTCGAAGAATTCAACTTTTACTTGCTACTTTCTCTTGAATGCTCTTGTGAAAGTATGCTTGAGTGCTTGTGAGTGCTTAGATTTTGAATTATTTTTATAGATGAAAATAATGATTTGAAACCTTTTTTTTATTGGAGCTTCCTCTAATTTACCATTTATTAGATCCCAAATGCCAAAATCAACCAAAAATTTGAATTAAAAACCTTAATTTCCCACTCAAAACCTAAAAATGAGCCACAATGGACTCATACGCCACTTGTGGCATATGGGTCTCACATAGGGGTACTAATATGCCCAAGGTGGCATATGAGTCCCACCCTAGCTTCTTAGGGTGAGTAAATTGTAGGTTGTTATAAATTTGAATGTATTTATTGATTTTGTGGGAATTTTGGTCAAAATAAGCCTTTAGATCTGAAATAAAGGGTCTTAGGGGCCTATTAATGATCATTTAAAGTGTCATATATGTAAGGGTGCTAAAATAGGTCCAAATTAAGTGTGAAATTGTACCATCTCCAAGAAGAGTACAATTTTTTACACTGATTTTAGCCCCCACTTTAGCACCCATATGACTCTACGTAGATGCAAGCTAAAGGAATTTGAACAATAAAATCTATTTCATGAAAGGATACTCATATGGATTCATTTGCAAGCATGGGAGAAAGAAGCCCCCATTGTAGCTATCTATAAAAGTGCAATGTTAGGAATTGCAACCTATAAAACCAATTCGTTAGTCGTTAAAAAAAATCCTCTTATCTAAATTCTTCATGAAATCAAATTCAAGGGTAGATGTATGTCCGCTTGATTCTACTTACTTTATGAAGGTCGATTCAAGGTAGTAGTCTAACCACATTAACTTGAATAAGTCATATCATAGGGTATTTCCAAGTACCATACCACATAGTGATAGAAATTTAAGGAGAATGGGAGTGGAATCATGAATCCAACACAACTTGAATGGTGTTGAAAGTGGAGCTCTCTAGCCCTCGATATGTGAGTTTGAATGAAAGAGTTCTTTTGACCCTAATATGAAAATGACCTAAGTTAAACATATATGACTAAAAAGTGAAGCAATTTGTAATCATTTTGTCTTTTACCTTCTTGTAGTCTGGTTTTGGTCGAGAGTGAGTGATATTGTTGAGTGTTCGAGTGTATGTGCCTCTAAGACTCAATAGCCTACATGAGGAGGTAGCATGTGGTGACCTTCAACATACTATGAGTGGATTCTTCTCTACCTTAGCTTTTGTTTTATGCATTTATTTTATGTTTTATGTATTTGTAGATAGATTTAGGACCTTGGAAGAAAAATTCGCAAAGCATCCCTTTTCTTGCAAAGTGTCCCCTTTTTTCGCAAAGTGTCCCACTTTTTCACGAAGTCTCCCACTTTTTTCCAAACTCTCTAGGAGCCTTAGAAAATTACCCTAGAGAAACTTTAGCATAATTTTTGACTGTTTATGTATAGATTTTAGATTTTAGAATGCTTATAGGTAATATTTTTGCTTTTTTTTGGTTAGATTCCTCTATGATCACGACAACGTCTTGGCGGAAGACTCTTCTATCACTTACAAGACCTCATAACAACACTATCAATGGAGGATACATGGATTCTATAGGCTCCTGGTATATATTGGGATTACCTCATGCCTCCCATGAGGTACCATGATGCCATGCTCATGGCATTAGTAGAGAGATGGGATGTAGACAATTGAACATAACGTCTACCAACTGGAAAGATGACGATCACTCTAGAGGATGTACATCAAATCCTTTGAGTTCCAATTCAAGGTGAAACTATTAATTTCATAGAGGATCATGGATACATGAAGATATGGGAAAATATAGGGTACTAGCGTGGATGACCAATTCGAGATGAGATTGCAGGGCCACATATTGAGCTACAGTGGCTAGTCTATGCATGATCACCATTTTTGAGACAAATTATTATTTTCACCATAGCACTAGTACTAGTCCCAGATGGTTAGGGAGCACACCTAGATGGAGCATCATGGGATCATATATGCATTGGGCACAACATTATTGCACATCTATACTATGATATGGGATGATTTTCTTATCAAGAAGTCGAGAGAAAGGTGCATTGTACACTTCTATAGGTTTGGTGCCTAGAGAATATTACATGCACCAGGGTGATAATATTTCTATTTATATATGCCTTGGGATATCCATGTTCCTTTAGTTATCCACTAAGATGAGCGTGGCATTATGGAGATTTTCATTTTTAGAGAGTCCAATTCGATCACCTGAATCAGGAGGAGATCCTTTGGAGACCTTGCCAACTAATACCACAATGGCCATATGAGACCTGAAAGTTGAGGAGGATGTAGAGGGATAGGTTTATACTAGGGATCCACTATTACATAGTAAGACCATCCTACTACAATTGTGTCATGAGATAGCTCAGATAAGTACAGGTGCCACCAGTAGCATGACCATTTTACAAGTGATCACTGCCAAGTGCTCGGAGGCCAGGAGAAAGAAGACGACTGAAAATGGATGATGTTGTACCCAATGATCCAAATGACTTAGATGTTGAAATGACCCTAGTCTCCGACGTTGACGATTTTGGTGCTACAAGTGAATTTTAAGAGTGGTGCACCATAACACAAATAACTTCGGTATTTCCTATGGACCATCCTATGGATTTTTTGGGTCATCTTCAAACTAGAGGAATGAGGAGGAGGAGGTGGTTGAGGATATAGGGATCAAGGCTGCAAAGCTATTTACGGATGAGGTAGAGGAGGAATATGATGAGGATGCAGACTCAGACTATGAGGAGGAGAAGGAGGATGAGTAGGAGGATGAGGGACAACTGATGAGTGAGGGTAGTGACACAACATATGAGGGTCTAGTTTCCCATAAGTGGAGAGATTCAACATAGCCAGTAGTTGCATTATGCACTAGAACTTATGAGCATGGAGAGGCTAGCACATCTTATATTCCTCTTGTGTAGGATGAGGTTGTATTTATAGAGCCGGCTAGAGACCTAGGTGATGACACATTATTTATGATTATTCTTATGCTTTCATGATTATTATTTTGATTTATATATGTATATATCATGATGTGTACTAATTAGCTTTATGATTTCTATGTTGCAAGGTATGTGAAAGAGTTCTATGATATCTACTGATAGGAAGCCGCAAAGATAGTACCTCCTTCAATTTAAGACTAGGCTATTGACATAGACTATGTGCCCCCACCTATCATGGAGTAGCACCTAGAGTTGTTCGAGCCTTATGTTATATTAAGATTATTATACGAGGGTGCTACTAGGTGCATTGATAGAGTCGAGGTTGCATATGAGGAGCTTTGACTGTCTCAATATATAGTGAAGGTCGGGAGACTTCATGTAGAGATTTCTAGGCTATAGGTGAATAAAGACCATATAGAGCGAGAGCATCTAAAGGCCATCAAACAAGAGGATGTAGTGGATGGATGGGCAAAGGGCGTACAATATGCACTAGATTCTCTTATTAGTTCATGATCGCATACTATTGGCTCTCAAAAAATTGTCTCTTGATTGGTGATAACACCTAGTCTTGAGGGACCTGGTAGTCATAGGCCACATTAGCATTGTATATTTGATGACATGTACTAAAAATTTGAGATTTATATATGCTCATTTATGGTTTATTGTTTATGCTTATGTGTTTAAGTTAGATGGCAATGTGATTTATCAAATAATATTTGTAAGATTATCTAATAAATTTCTTCATGATCTAACATTTTTTATGTGATCTAATTAAAAATATTCCAGTTTCTTTTAGATGCAACATTATGATTAAGTATGTTATGTTAAATTAAATGCACCTATGATCTAATTAAAGAACATTAAATTATTATAAGGATCTAATCTCACACAATATACAAGATGAACTTGAATAGTAGGAAACCTAAACTAACCACCTACAATTAATTTAAATAATTACTTTAGAATTCAAGAAACACAAATGATTGTTTTTAAAGAATGAAGCAATGTTGGAGCATATAGAATGCCAGCTATCAACTCTAGCACCACTACTTTATCATTCACATTATTCAATAAGATTAGACATAGTACTGGTGCAAATGCACTGCATTAATAGGTTCTTTAAGAGGTGTACCCTCCATTTCTATTAATGTGTATGCTCTAGACCCATAACTTTCACCAATTTTATAAGGTCCTAACAAATTAGGGATTAATTTTCCTTTTTTAGTCGAGGCTACATTGACGTTACATTGTTTCCCAAATAACACAAAATAACTCTAAGTAAATGCACAAGGTATGACATGATCATTGTAATTACGTTGCAATTTTCTAGAATAAGCTTGGAGATGCTCAAGATTGTTAATGCATCATTCATCAAGCATTTCAAGCTAATGCAATAATTTCTCATTATAAGTATTTTCGTCAATAATTCCTTGAAGATTGATTCTTAATAAGGGAATTTCTAACTCCAAGGGAATTATTTCCTTGGTACCATAGATAAGGTTATAAGGAGTGTTTCTAGTTGATGTTTCAATACTAGTACTATAAGCCCATAACATGTATTTCAACTATGTGTTCCAATCCCTATTATGTTTTCTTACTATTTTCCTTCAGATTTATTCTAGAGTCTTATTAGTTGATTCAACTTGACCACTAGATTTTGAATAGTATGGTGCTCAAAAATGATGTTGGATGTTCAATGTTTCTAAGAACTTATTCATGCCATTATTCTTAATTGGTTTCCCATTGTCTGAAAGTAATACGAAAGGAAGTCTAAAGCAACCAATAATGTGTTCCAATATGAATCAACATATTACATCAACAATTGTTTAATGAAAGGGATGTCTTCTACCCATTTCATGAAATAATTTGTTGTAGTAATTATAAAGGTGTGTCTGGTGGAAGAAGGAGGTGAAATCTTTCCAATAAGATCTAGAACCCATATTGAGAATGGACAAATAGGAGCTTGGGCATAAAGCTCAGAAGCGGAAGCATGAATCAAATTGCTATGTTCTTGACACTTGTGACATTTCTTAAGGTATTCAAAGCAATCTCTTTCCATATTTTTTCAATACTATCCTATGTGGATTAGCTTTTGAATTAAATACCTTCCACCAAAATGGCCTCCATAAGCACCTACATGAGCTTCTTCTTAAGTGCTATGGGGATTTCAGATTGTTTAAGGAATATAAGTAAAATACCATGAAAAGACCTTCAATATAGCACATTAGCATGGATTATATGTCTAGACGTGAGTTTTCAAAGGTGGTATTGAGTATTCTTAGTTGTCAACTTAGGAAATGTACCTTCTTTTAAATAATTAAATATCAGTGTATATCATTCACTAGAGCCATTTGTGAGAGCTGATAATAATTCCTCCATTTTTCTTCTATTGACGGTTTCATAATTGGATGGACAGGTAAATGTGAAATATTTTGAAGGATCTTGAGGGGATATAAGGGAAGCCACCCTTTCCATTGCATCCTCATGCCAATTATCTTTTCATGGGATGTTATCAATGGTGTATGAATTAAAGGTGTTTAAAAGAGTCATCGTGAGATCCTTATATTTTGATAATTTTTCATGCTATTCTTGATACGTTCCATTTATTTTATTTATAACTAATTGTAAAAAACAAATATCTTAATGTCTCGGGCTCCTAGAGTCACAGTGGCACATAATCCAACAATTAACACTTCATACTATGTGGTGTTGTTTCTGCATAGGAAGTTTAAGCGATCAGACAAGGGAATAGGCTTTCCAATAGGTGGGACTATTATAATCCTTGCACCAGAGCAAGTTATACACTTAGAGCCATCAAAGTATAACTCTCATGTATCCATTTCGATCATCAACACATTATCATCAAGGAATGAATCATTATTAGGTAATGTGAGGGGAGATGGAGCATCAACTAACTAGTCGATCAAGGCTTGTCCTTTAATTTCCTTTTGTGAGACAAATTTAAGGTCAAACTCAGTTAACAACATAACCCATTTAGCTAAACATCCTGATAAATTTGTTTTAACGAAAAGATGTTTGAACTGATCAAATTTTTTCATCACATGTCTTTCAACATTTAGTAATTAATGTCTCAATTTACTAGTAGAGAATACAAGAGCCAAACATTATTTTTCTATCATTGTGTATCATGTTTAATAATCAATCATAGTTCAGATGAGATAGTAAATAGGATTTTCTTTACCATTTTCATTGCATTGAGCCAACAACGCTACGAGACAATGGGTCGATGTTGCTTTATAAGGGATGAATGGTTTGTCTTGCATACCATGTTGTAAAATAGGTGGAGTAGGAAGGTATTCTTTCAAAATCTCAAAATCATGTGAACAATATTTATTCCAATTAAATCAAATCACTTTCCTAAGAAGATGCATAAAAGGTAATGTTCGATCTGCTAGGGATGCTACAAAATGATGGATAGTCTAAATTATTCCTTCTAACATGTTAACTATAGCATCAATTTTCTTTGTGTCAACCTCAATGCCTCTATGAGATACGATAAAACCTAAAAAATTCCACTATCTATGCCAAAGATGCTTTTTTGGATTCAATCTCATGTCATATTTTCACATTCGCTCAACTATTTTTCAAGGGATATTCACATTATCTTGTCAATTTAAAAATTTGGCGAGAATATAATCAACATAATCTTCCAAAATATTATGTATGTAATCATGAAATATCAATGTCATAGCTTTTTGATAGGTTGTGCCTACATTCTTCAATCCAAAAGGCATGACTACCCAGCAAAATATTCCCCAAACTGTAATAAATGTTGTTTTGTATTGATCTTGAGGGTTGATAAAGATTTGATTATATGCAAAAAATCCATCCATGAATGACAACAAAGCATGTCCTGTAGTTGATTCCACTATCGTGTAACTATTAGGAAGGGGAAAATCCTCTTTTAAAGATGCTTTATTTAAATCATGAAAGTCTGCACACATCCTAATATGATTATCAGGTTTTGTGACTGGATCCAAGGAGAATAATCTATAGGACATATAAAACTAGCTTCGAGGAGGTTCTCAATCTCAGCCTTGACCAATACTTGGCTATCTTAGGATTCATATTTTGTATCTTTTGTCTTACAAGTTTAGCATTTTTGGAAGGGACTATATTATGTGTCACTATCTTAGCATCAGTTCTAGGCATATCTAAAATAAGTCCACGCAAAATTTTTATGAAAGTCATTAAGTAAAGTTGCATGGTCTTCTTGTTCATTATCATCAAGGAACATTCCCTATCTTAATTAATTTCTCTTCATTGTTAATATGCATCGGTATGTTGATTGTATATGTCTCACCAAAAAGTGTATACCTTGCCACTTTCTCACTCATTTTGGCCTCTTCCACTAGATTCTTCCTTGTTTTACCTTGATTCAGTCTTGTTAGCTTGCAATTCAACAATGACCTAATGATGTTTTACTAAGGTGTTGTGAAGTGTTGTAACACATTTCCTCACTTTTCTAAGACCCTTTCAGCATAATTCACTTAAATAACATCTTCTTACACCTTCCTAAGCCTTATGACATAGTATTATAAAGTGTTGTGATGCATTTTCACACTTATCTACACTTATCACCCCTAAATTAACCCTTTTCAATGCTAATTTTGTCCCCTTAATGTACTTTTAGGACCGATTAAAGTTTGTTTCAAGAGGCAAAGGTAAAACATTGTTAATCATGAATTCCCAACCACCACTTGGATTTTCCCAAGTGGACTAGGTTGCCACTTTGGGTGACCTAGTCATTTTAGGCATAAAATTCAAAATTAAAACATAAAACTTGTAGGAATTTTCCCCCAAAACCCTAAGGTTGGCCTATCATAAGTCATTTTCGAGAAAGTTAGGGTTTAGCATGTACAAATAAGGTTTTTCATCCTCATTTTGTAGTCTTCTTGGCTCATTTTTCACCTTCACTCCTCTTGACAAGCACTCTAACATTCAAGTCTTCCAAAGCAAGCAAACAAGCATTAGGGTTTCACAAGAAACCTCCATTGGAGCTACTCTTCCATGTTGCAAACATCTTCAACAAAGGACTTGGTAAGAGTTTATATTTTCTTTTTCATTCAATCTTCTATTCCTTTCATTACATTTCATTTAGATTTCATTATCAAAATTGGGTTTGACTAAGGCAAACCCCTAATCTCTAACCCTAACCCTTGTCCCTTCTCTATGCATGTGTGTTTGTAGGTTTTTTTGTATATAGGTTTGAGGTGTTTGGAAGGTGATCTCAACCCATCAACTTCATTCAAGTCAACAAAGCCCTAGTTCAAGCTTGGAGACCCCTTTCATCCCATCTTCAACCGAACCTGAACTAGACACCTATCAAGAACCAAAGTAAAAACCAAAGACTCAAACATCCACTTCTACATTCTCAAAAACTCAGAAGTGGACTAGATCGCTAAAAATGGTGACCTAATCCCTCTAAGGTTACCTTTTGGGGATTTTTGTGGATTCAGATACCCTTTTGGGAGAAACCTGTTCCGACAAGCCTTCTGGGGAAGAGGACTAGGTCACCCCATTTGGCAGGAATGTCCCTATAAATATTTTTGATAGATTCCAGTAGATTCCAAGACTCCTCATCTATTACTTCCAATATCTAGGTGCACAAGTTCTGTTACTCTCAGATTCCTTTATTTTTGCAAGCATTTAGGTTTATTTAGATTAGTTTGTATTAGTTTACTTTCATTTCATTTGCATTCTTTAGTTAGATTTAGTTTCATTCTATTTCCAACACTTAGCCACACCTTTTACACACACATATCACAAAACCCAACCAAACCCCATCCTTCCTTTGAATGCAATCACCAAGAACATATCAACAAAGAAGAAAAAGAGTCATTCCCAAACCAAGAGCTCCTAGGGTGAAAAACCCTAGGAACCTAGTAAAGGGAATCCTCTTTCCCTTGTTTGTATATTTTTTTGGTGGTTCATTTTGGTGATCCCGACAGTCCAACACTAGATCACTTTCAGATTTTTCATCTTAGGACAAATATTTCTTTGCATTAGGCATTTGCATTGTTTACATCCTAGGGTTTATCAAATATTGCATTAGTGAATACTTCATTTTAGTTTTCATTTTTGCATATATATTTTCATTGAAAAATTTCTCACATTTTGCATTTTTCATCTCAGAAATACATCATATAGTTTGAAACACATCAAAAACCACTCAAAAACTTCAAAAAAATTGACAAAAACCCTAATTGGGACTAGTTCACCATTTTGGGTGACCTAGTCCCTGTTTAGATTTTTAACTACCAATTACATCCCCTAAAACCTCATTTCTATGATTCCCAGACCTCCTAGTACCATATACTATAAGTCTAGAAAGTTATGAGAAGATAGGTTTATGCTTCTCTCTCAAAATCATCCATTTAGGGTAGTCATTTTTTATTTACCCTCCTAACCAGATCTGCAAAATGTTTACATTTCTAAAAATGTGCATAATCTTCATTAAAGTACTTTTCACTCCTTCGTATTCACTGTTTACATTCATAAAACTATGCGTAAGTTTTCTCAAAGTACTTTTAATTCTTTCATTTGCATTGTTTACATTCGTCAAACTTAGCATATATTGGATATACATGACCTATATTTTTGCCTATACATTGTTCACTTTGCTGAAATATTGCATGACATGGTTACAAATTCTTTTTTTTTTGTTCAAACAATATTAATGTCTTATATATCTAGATATGCTAAGACACCTTCCTTACCCCCTCCCTATGAGAGTATTTTTGTGATAGAGAATACAACCTTGGACGTTTTGAATAATCATATTAGTTCTTCCCATAATCTCTCTCCTCTTGGTGATGCAGAGATTTTGGTGTCAGAAGAGCCAATTAATGAGAGTTCTTAGAACCCTCATTGTTTCTCTCCTTTTACCTCTCTTAACAAACAAGACAACGTTACCATAAAGGATCATGATAGTAACATTTGTCCTTCTCCTAGTAGCTCTCCTACTTGTGAGGAAGATACTTTGCCATTAGAACACACGTTTGATGAAAGTAATGACTCCCCTTTCTCCTAGGGAACCCCTTATTAAACACAATACTTACACCATTACTCATTCCCCTACTTTCTATGGAGTCCCTTTAAAAGAAAAAACCTTTGAATGTGAAGAAAATTCAGTTTTTCATTCTTCTAAAAACTCTCCTCCTAGGGAGAATATCATGGTGCAAGAACATGTGACCCTTGAAACTTATTCTTTAAACACCAAACCTTCCCTAGGAGAAGATAATCAAGTGACATTAGAATCCCCTTCACCAACACATCATGAAAATCAAGACAATATTTTTGAGGTTATGACCACACAACTGGGATCTCCTTTAATTAGTGAGCCTCTTAAGTCTCCTCCCATTAGTAAATACCATAAAAAACTCAGAGCTGTCTTAAAATCCATGATGCAATCTCATCATACCAATGTTTTGCAGCCACTAAGTTGTAACTTAGTGACTAAAACACATAGGGGATCACCCACCACTCCTCAAACATTTCCCTTTTCTCAGATTAGAGTCCCTCATGTTGAGGACCTTAAAAATACTCCTACTAATATATATGTATGGGAGCTTATTCAACTCTCACCTATAGTCCAATTTCTCTTTCATGAAATGGCACAAATATAAAAGGAAGATATTGAATCTTACATAAAATAAAAATATCTCAAATCTCCCTCGTATCCCATGCAAGTACCCCAATCTGACATCACAGTCTCTAAACATGAGTTTCCCTCACTTGAGATTCAAAACAAGAATGATCCCTTGATGATAATGGTGCTCATTAATGAAACTATAGTCAGGCACACTCTCATAGACAATGGATCATAAATTAATCTTTGTAGCATGGACCTCCTAAACATACTTGGCATAGACAAAAATATCATTCAACTTAATGATGTTCATATTCATGGCTTTGACAATGTTAATCAGAAACCACTAGGGATGATCACATTACCTATCAAAGTCATACCAGCGGTGTTGCCTACTCCTATCCATATCATGCAAGGACCCATTCCATACAATCTCCTCCTAGGGAGACATTGGATTCATGCTATAAATGGAGTCCAATCTACCCTTCACTGCACATTGAAATTTGAATACAATCACAAGATATACACAATTGATGGAGATGCACAAAGCTATGAATCAAATAATCACAAAATTTCCAATTCCCCTAATCCTTTCATTCCTAGATCACAACTTATACAAGTTGATGCTACTCCTTCACCCACAACAAATCTCTTTCATGATAATGAGCGGTCATTAGATTATATAACTCCTTTCAATAAAATTTCCAACATCTCACCCTCTTGGTCTAAAGAGTCATATACAAACAATTCATTCATAGATACAAGTTCTAGTAATGCTTGGGGTCTTACGCCTCCCTTCAAAGGAGAGTGTGAAACCTTACAACCTACACCAAAACCACCCTATGTCTTATATGCTCAACTTGGTTCCACATCAACCAAATTACCCCATGGTGGTGATGGGGGCTATATAACTCCTATCCCTCATGAAGTATAAACACATAACACTTAACAAGATTTGTGTTCTTATACAACAACCAATCCTCCTCCAAACAACACAACCTCTTCATCTAACTTGGAAGACTGTTATGGTATCGACCACCATCTCCTTCCTCCACATGGCTGCAATGAACACATAATGACACATGACATATCATACTATTTCAAGAAATATTTAGGGTTACCTTCCTCCTCTCCCTTTCCTTCAACCATCTCATGAAGCTTGGTTCTCTCCCTTCTGTGGGGGCACCTAACTCCTCTCCCTAATGCATACCTTCATTCTTTCGTCTCACCTTTGCCTTCCACTAAGTCGGGGAAAGAGGTTTTTTAGCCTTGTCCTTGTATGTCACTTTTCGTTACATCTTTTGACTAGAAATTAACATCTCATGAGGGTAAGTGCACCAATCTGTGACACAATTTTGCCTCTTAAGATGTCACTTTTTTTCTAAAATCAGAAAAATCTGATTTGCACAAGAAAATGAAGATAGTTACGCTCAAAATTTCAAGATGTGGCAAGAAAAAAATTTGAAGTGCTCCGAGTCTAGTTTCTAACCTACTTTTTTTCTTTAAATTAATGAATATTAAGGGTCTCAAAAGGGGGGGGGCGGGGAAACATGTCCTATTTTTATCAAAAAAAATAGTGTAGCACCTGAGGGCTCCCCCCTTTTTGATTAACTTTTTTTTAGAATTTCAAAATCCCAATAGTGAGAAATTACCTAACGCCATGTAGTTTATCCTCATTCTTTGGGATAATTTTTTTAATGAATATATAATATTTTATGAATTTTCAAAGTGGACACATCCTGAAAAGCTGAAATTTGAGCGTGCTCCCCTCCAAATTTTTTGCAAACTAATCGAAAATTGATTTTTAGTTTTTCATCATGTAGAATGGAGTCTAGTTTCAAAAAATATCACATTCTGCTGAATGAGTAAAAATCTATCCTAAAACTAGCACATGTTTGTTTTTGACCAAAAACGAAGGCATTTACAATAGAAGCCATGGATCAAAACCTTAACTAAATCAAAATGAAAAAAGAATTATATATTTAGATAGCTAGGAGATAGGTTAATGCTATCATGGTGTTTTTATAAACTCTCATTGAAAGACATGCAAATGAGATGGGGAGCACAGACGAAATATGAAGAAATTTGGTACCCTTTCAAAAAATCACGTCTTTTTCATGAAATGGTTTTTTAAACCTTTGGGTTGGATGCCCAATAAAAAATACAACCCATAGGTTGGTATTTCCCAATGCAACTTATTTGGCGCACACCAAATTTGGCACTCACCAAATGGGATGCTTCATTTGGTAAGTGCCAAATGTCGTTCATGACTTTTGGAATGCATTTTTGTAAACTCTTTGATTTTTGCTTTCTCTATTAGGGAAACTATATACATGAAATAAACATTTAAGTATAAGTTGACATTTACATATGGAACTTTACTTTCTTATACTTTAAGTCATATTTCATGTATATATAGGTAGGATGTTTGAGAGCGGTTTCAGATCTCTAAGAGTTATAATCTAAATTCTAGTTTTTGGAAGATCTTAAAAATTTTAGACAGTCAAATTTCAGTAACCAGCATGTCAAATTTCAATAATCAGGAGGTCGGATTTTAGTAATCAGGAGGTCAAATTTCATATTTCTCTCTCTATCTCACTCATTTTCATCTCTTATTCTCTAGACCTCTCTCTCTGATTATCTCCATCCCTTTATCTAACATTATCTTCCTTGAGCTCAAGAACTATGTCTCTACATGTCCATATCTCTCTCTTTCCCTCTCCAATATCTATCTCCCTCCCTACTTCCCTCTCTACATTTCTCTATCTCCCCTCCCTCTCCTTTTATCTCTATATATCTCTCTACTCTCTATATCACCTCTCTCTATACCTACCTATCCCTCTCTCCCTCTCTCTCCCCTCTTTCTCTCTCACTCTCTGCTTCCCTCTTTCTCTCCTTCCCTCTCTAGTTCTCTCTATCTCACTTCTCTCTAATTCCCTCCCTCCCTCTCTAATTTCCTCTATCTCCCCCTCTCTCTACTTCTCTCTATCTCACCTCTCTTTCTCCCCCTCTCTCTCCCTCTCTCTTCCTTTCACCCACCTTTTCTCTCTACTTCTCACTATCTAACCTATCCCTCTATACATCTTTCTCTCTCCCCCATCCTTCCCTATCAATCTCTCCATCTTAATCCTTACCTCTCTAATTTTAAGCTCCATCACACATCTCTATCACCTATCTCACTTTTCTCTATCCCCTTCCCTCTCTACTCTCTTTCTCTCTATCTCACCCCTCTCTTCCTACCTATCCCTCCCTCCTCTCTCTTATCTCTCTCACCTCTCTCTCTCCATACCTACCTTTTCCTCCCTCTCTCCTTCCCTATATACTTCAATTTATCTCCTCCTCCCTCTATCTACCTAGACCTCTCTCTATTTTTGTCTCACCTCTCTCTCCATCCCTACCTCTCCCTATATCTCTCCTTTCATATCTACTTCTCTCTACCTAGTTGTCCCTCTATACATATTTCTCTCCCTCATTGCCTCCTCTCTCTCAATAT
>CM021106.1:178144104-178302044 GCA_007115665.2 Sequoiadendron giganteum | reverse complement strand
TCCTTTTATCTCTCCCTTCTACCCTTAACCCTCTACCCTCTATCTCTCTCCCACTCCCTCCCTCTCTCTCTCTCACTCCCTCTATCTCTCTCCACTATATCCTTAACCTTAAACCATTAACCCTTAACCCTTAAACACTAAACCCTTAAAAACTCTACTATCTACCCTCTACCCTCTATCTCTCTCCAACTCCCTCCCCCTCTCTCTCTCTCAAGTCTCTCCCTCCTACCCCATCTCACTCTCTTAGGTATCTCTCTCTCAATCACTCCCTCTATCTATCTCTCCTCCACCCTTAACCCTAAACCATTAACCCTTAAACCTTAAACCCTTAAACCCTATACCCTCTATCTGTCTCCAACTCCCTCCCTCCCTCTGTCTCTCTCAAGCCTCTCCCTCCTACCCCCTCTCTCTCTTTTAGGTCTCTCTCTCACTCACTCACTCTTATCTCTCTCACCTCTACCCTCTACCCTCTACCCTCTACCCTCTACCCTCTACCCTCTATCTCTTTTACACTCCCTCCCTCTCTCTCTCACTAACTCCCTCTATCTCTCTCTCCTTTACCCTTAATTCTAAACCCTGAACCCTTAACCCTTAAAAAATATACCCTCTACCCTCTACTTCTCTTTATCTCCTCCCCCCTCTATCTACCTAGACGTCTCTTTGTTTTTATCTCACCTCTCTCTCCATCCCTACATCTCCCTCTATCTCTTCTTTTATATCTACTTCTCTCTACCTATTTGTCCCTCTACACCTATTTCTCTCTCCCTCCTTGCCTCCTCTCTCTTAATATCTCCACCTTCTTTCCCTCTCTACTTCTCTCTCTATCACCTCTCTCTCTCTCTCCACCCTTAACCCTAAATCCTTAACCTTTAAACCCTAAACACTTAAAAACCTCTACCCTCTATCTCTCTCCCACTCCTTCTCCCTCTCTCTCTCTCTCAATTCTCTCCCTCGTACCCCCTCTCCCTCTCTCAAGTCTCTCTCACTCACTCACTCCTTTTATTTCTCTCCCCTCTATCCTTAGCCCTCTACCCTTAACCCTTAAACCCTCTACCCTCAACCCTTTACCATCTACCCTCTATCTCTCTCCCACTCCCTCCCTATCTCTCTCTCAAGAATCTCACTCCTACCCCTTTCCCTCTCTCGGATCTCTCTCTTCTCACTCACTCTGCTCACTCACTTTCTCTGTCTCCTCTACCCATGGCCAACCCTAAGCAAACCCTAAGCCCATGAAATCCTCTCTACCCTCACCCTTAACCATCACCATTAACCCTCACCCTCTGCTCTCTCCCACCTCCCTCTCTCAAGAATCCCTCCCTACCCCTCTTCCCTCTCCTCTCTTGGGTCTCTCTCACACTTTCAGTCCGCTCCCTCATCTCCCCTCTACTAGCCCTCCTCCCTCTCTCTCTTTCAAGTCTCTCCATCCTACCCCCTCTCCCTCTCTCAGGTCTCTCTCTCACTCACTCAATCCATCTATCTCTCTCCCATCTCCCTTGAACCCTGTACCCTCAACCCAATACCCTAAACCATCAACCCTATAGGTCCTCAACCCTATACCCTCAATTCTCAACCATCTACTCTATACATTGGATCCTCAACCCCCATCTATCTTTTTCCCTCCCTCCTATTCTCTCCTTATCTCTATCTCACTTCTCCCTCCCTCCATCACACCTTATCTTACCTAATCCCTCAACCCTATACCCTCAACCCTTAAAACCTGAAACACTCAACCCTATACCCTCAACCCTTAAATCCTTAACCCTTAAACCCTCTACCATCTACCCTCAACCCTCAACCCTTAAATCCTAAACCCTTAAACCCTCTACTGTCTAACCTCAACCCAATTCCTTCAACCCTAATCCCTCAACTCTTAAACCCTTAAACTCAATTAAACACTCTACCCTAATACCTCAACCATTAAACCCTCAACCCTCAACCCTCTACCTTCAATCCTAGACCCTTAACCCTAAAACCTCAACTCCTATACATTTTACCCTATATGTTGGACCCTCAACCCTAATCCATCAACCCTATACCCTCTACCCTCAACCTGAAACTCTTGACCCTCATCCCTTAAACCCTCTACCATCTACCTTATGCATTAAACCCTTAACCCTCAATTCTCAACCCTCAACCCTTAATCCCTTAATCCTTAACCCTTAAACCCTAATCCCTCAACCCTTATACCCTCTACGTTATAAATTAGAGCCTCAACCCTAATCCTTCAACCATATACCCTTAAACCTATACCCTAAACCCTCTACCCTCAACCCTAAATCCCCAACCCTAAACCCTTAAACCCTAAACCCTTAAACCTTATACCCTCTACCCTCAACCCTCAACCCTCTACCCTCAACCCTATACCATCAAACCAACACCATAAACCATCAATCCTATACCCTCAATTCTCAACCCTCATATATCTCTATCCCTCTCTCCTCTTCTCTCCTTCTCTCTATCTCTCCCTCCATCCTTCCCTCCCTCTCTACCCTAATCCTCAACCCTATACCCTCAACCCTTAAACCCTTAAACACTCAACCCTCACCCCGATACCCTCTACCCTAAACCCTATACCCTCAACCCTTAAACCCAAGTAAACTCTCTACCCTAATCCCTCAACCCTCAACCCTTAATCCCTTGACCCTTAAACCCTCTACCCTCAACCCTCAACCCTCAACCCTCAACCCTCAACCCTCAATCCTCAATTCTCAACCCTTAACCCTTAATCCTTCAACCCTAGGTAGGTAGGGAAACATAGGTGAGATACAAAGTGATGAAGGGAGAGGTAGGTAAACAAAGGGATAGGGGAGATAAATATAGGTAGAGAGGGAAGGAGATGTAGATAGAGGAGAGATAGAGAAAAGTAGAGAGGGGAGGGAGGGACAAGTAGGGAGTAGATAGAGGTGTGTGTATGAGAGAGAGATAGAGAGAGAGAGAGAGAGAGATGGAGAGGAGAGGAGAGATAGAGAGTAGAGAGGGAAAGAGGTAGGGAGGAGACACGGTTGAGATATAGAGTGATGGAGGGAGAGGTGGGTAAAGAGAGGGAGAGGGGAGATAAAGATAAATAGAGAGGGAAGGAGATGTAGAGATATATGATAGATAGAGAGAAGTAGAGAGTGGAGGGATGGTGGGAGAGGAAAGGAGGAGATAGAGGTGAGTGTATGTGAGAGGGAGAGAGAGTGAGAGGAGAGAAAATGAGGGGAGAGAGGAAGGGGGAGAGATAGAAAGAGATTAGAGAGGGAAGAGGGGAGAGATAGAGAGTAGAGAGGGAAGGAGAGAGTAAGAGAGAAAGAGTGGGGAGGGAGAGAGTGGTAGGTAGTGGAGGGAGAGGTAGGTAGAGAGGGAAGGAGAGAGGGATGGATAGGAGGGAGAGAGGGAAGGAGGGAGAGTGAGATGGATAGAGTGGTGAGATAGAGAGGAGAGAGGTAAGGAAAGAATGAGAAATAGAGATAAAGAGAGAGAGGGAGAGGTAGAAAGGGATAAGTGAGACATAGAGAGGGAAGGAGGGAAAGTGGGATAGAGAGATAATGGTGATTTAGAGAGGAGGGATTGAGAGGGTGGGAGGAAAGTGGGAGAGAGGGAATGGTTATTTAGAGAGGAGGGGGTGATAGGTAGGGATAGAGATAATGGTGAGATAGAGAGGAGAGAGTGGGAGAGAAAGAGAGGGATGGAGAGATAGAGAGAGAGGTATGTAGAGGAAGGGAAAGGAGAGATAGAGAGTAGTTAGGGATAGAGGTAGGGAAGGAGGCATAAGTGAGATATAGATGGATGGAGAGAGAGAGAGAGATGGAGGGAGAGGTATGTATAGAGAGGGAAAGAGATAGGAGAAATACAGAGTAGAGAGGGGAGGGAGGGAGATAGAGGTGTGTGTGTGTGTTAGTTAGAGAGAGAATGGTGAGATAGAGAAAAGGATCAATTCAGAGAGAAAGAGGGAGAGGGAGGGATAATAGTGAGAGATTGGGAGGAGAGACAAAAAGAAGGGGAGGGAGGGTGAGGTCGAGAGAGGGAGGGAGAGGAGAGATAGAGAGAAGCAGAGAGGGAAGTAGGGAGGGAGGGAATGTTAGAGAGGGAGATAAAGGTTTGTGTGTGAGAGAGAGAGAGAGATAAAGAGAGTGGTGAGATAGAGATGGGAGAGTGAGAGGGAGGGAGAGAGAATTATGAGATAGAGGAGAGAGTTAGAGAGAAAGCAGGGGAAGAGAGGGATAGAGAGTGAGAGAAAGATGTAGATAGAGGGAGGGAGAGGAGAGATAGAGAGTAGAGAGGGAAAGAGGTAGGGAGGGAGACATAAGTGAGATACAAAGTGATGGAGGGAGAGGTAGGTAAAGAGAGAGAAAGGAGATAAAGATAAGTAGAGAGGGAAGGAGATGTAGAGAGAAGAGATAGAGAGAAGTAGAGAGGGGAGGGAGGGAGGCAGATGTAGGGAGGAAATAGAGGGTGTGTGAGAGAGAGAGGGGAGAGACAGAGAGGAAGGGAGAGAGAGGGAGTGGAGAGATAGAGAGTAGAGATAAGTGTTGAGAAAATGTGTCTCAACTTCTAGCTTGAAGCCCCTATTTTCATGACTTGGCAAAAATCTGGTGTTTCTGTAGTTTACCACCGTACCGCACCTGGCTTTACTCTAGCCTCAACTACTTTACCGCGGCAGTCTTATCTTACCCTGGCGGTACCACAGTGGAAGGGTAGCGGTCACCTCTCTACCGCTCGTAGTCTCATCCCTAACCACGGTGGTTGTGGTTGGCTTCATTCAGCCAGTCGCATTGGTCACCGCCATACCATGGGCGGTTAAGTCCTTAACCACAGTTCCTGCGATAAGATTGCCTACGATTCATATGGCAGTTACCGCCTTACTGCAGGGTGGCCTGTCATCCCCCACAGTAGCACGGTTTAACCACTAATGGTTATGCTTGGCGGTCATCATGATACAACGGGTCTTCACTAACTGGCAGCAGTAGCACAATGCAGGCAAAGGGATAAGCTCAGTGTCGGTCACTACCTTACCGCAGACTGGTCAGTTGGTGTCGGCAGTAGCACAGGTTTTCTTCAACGAGCTCGGTGGAGTTGAAGGGTGAGCTCGGTCGAGCTCACCGCATTACTATGGGTTGACTCGGATGCAGCTGTAGTAGCACGAAAAATTTATGGATGAGCTCAATTGACCAAACTGCCACACTGCGAATGGGTCAGTTGGACTCAGCGGTAGCCCAGGGAAGATTGAGGGAGCTCGACAGAGCTTAGCGAATTACTATGGATGGGTTGTCTTAGCTCGGCAGTAGAGTGATAGAGACTTGGATGGGTTGGATGGTCTCAAACCAGGTTTTCACTGAGTTGGACTCAGAGTCAAAGCGAAATTGAATGTAAGATGGACACATGGAAGTTTGACTGCAATTTGGTTGGCCAAAGGAATTCGTGGCAACAACAGTAATTGCAGGTTGACTTAGGCTGGTGAAAGGACCTAATTTGGGTGTTGGCATTAATGCTTGGGTGGTTCGATGCAGTAGATCAACATGGGCAGATCGGTTGAGTGATTGGATGAGAGATTCATGAACCTGATGTTCGGTGATTGGTTGATGACATTGAATGCAACGTATGACTTAGCAAGTCGAGTACAATATTGGATGGAATAGAGAATTCGATCTGTATGTTAGAACATAACATTGTAACAGTGAGAAATAATTGGAAGTTTTTGATGTGAGCTGATCAGAGAAGACTGAACATTGTATGTAAATGTTTTATTACTAGAATACAATTGTCTTGACTTTGTGTGGTGGGTTTTTTACCTGAAAATATTTTCCCATGTATATCTTGTGTCAATCTGTGAATGCTGAATTCTCTTATCTATTTTACTAGTTGTATTCATCTCAAGTAGTTTTAGAAGCTATTAGAACCTGTTTATGATTTTCTCATCTATTGTATTAGTGTTAAGGGAATGTATTCCACACTTTTGGTTCATTACATCCACCCCGTTTTCCATTCAAGTGGTATCAGAGCCTAGCCTATTGTGTTATCCTTGAGAGAAAGCTCAATTTTTTGTGCTAATATTGTTTCAGTGGGTGTATTGCATTGTTAAAACTTGTTTTAGTTTGAGATGGCAACTACATTAGATAGAGTAGATATTGAAAAGTTTAATGGTAGCAACTTTGAGTTATGGAAACTCAAAATGGAAGACTTACTGGTGGATAGAGACCTCTGGTTAGCAGTTTCTAGAACTAAGCCACAAAGTATGATGCAAGAGGCTTGGGATCTTGCTGATAGAAAGGGAAGAGGTCTAATAAGACTAAGTCTAGCCAATTTTGTACTCTTGAATGTCCATGAAGAGAATTATGTAGCTTCATTGTGGAAGAAGCTTAGTGATATTTATCAAGGAAAGTCTCTGGTAAATAAGTTATTCCTAAGGAAGAAGTTGTAGTCCTTGAAAATGGAAGAAGGTGCATCTGTTGCAAACCATCTGAACTCATTTAACAAGAGTGTTACTCACTTGGCATCTATAGGTGTAAAGACTAAGGAGGAAGATCATTGCATGCTCCTGTCATGTTTACTACCTGACAATTGGGATCATCTGGTGATGGCTATTGGAAGCACAACCACTACATTCAAGATGGATGATGTGGTTGCTTCGCTCTTGTCTAAAGAAATACAAACAAAGTCTTCAGAGATGGCCAAAGAGGCTCTTGTTGTTCAAGGTAGATCAAAGTAGAAAGGCAAGAAGAAAGACAAGAAGTTGAAATCCAAATCTACAAGGAGATCAAAGTCTCTTGCTAAGAAGTTCAAGGTGAGATGCTGGAACTATGGGCAACCTAGTCATATATGGAAGCACTACAAGGAGAAGAAGAAGAAGAATATCTCTAACAATGAATCTTCTCAAAGTGATGCAGACGCCTTCATTGTAGCAGCCTTGATAACTCAGGCATCAGATGATATCTGGCTGGTTGACTCAGGTGCGTCCTTTCACGTGACGTCCAATAGAGAATGGTTCTCTAAATACGAGAAGTATGACGGTGGAAAGGTATACTTGGAAAGTGATTCAACGTTGAAGATCGTTGGTAGAGGAAGAGTTAGAATCTAGTTTCCTGATGAGAGAATCAAAGGTATTGGTGGCATACTTCACATACCAGGTCTGGCTCGTAATCTTCTTTCTGTTAGTAAGTTAAATAATTCTGGTGTAGAAGTTTATTTTTTTAAGTAAGGGATGTAAAATGGCTAGAGGTGCAATGGTACTGGCTAAGGGTGTTCGTACTGACACTCTGTACAAGCTGGATGCACATCATGTTCTTTGTAATAGTGCCTCTGTAAAGTCAAGCAATGTTGCACCTATAGAGAAACATGAAGACACCTCTCTATCTGCAAATGCTTTGGAGGTAAAACTCTTAGCTGAGAAGACTATGCTATGGCATCATAAACTTGGTCACATAGGTGAGAAAGGTTTAAAAACTTTGAAGAATAAAAATCTTGTAGAAGGGCTTGATGATTGTAACTTTGAGTTTGATTTCTACGAACATTGTATCTATGGAAAACAACACCGTGTTTCATTTTATTCTATTCCTCATAAATATTTTGGTATAATGGATTATGTTCATTCAGATGTGTTTGGTCCAGTTAATGTTCCTTCGTTATCAAAGTCTAGATATTATGTTTATTTTATTGATGATTGTTCGAGAAGGGAATTTGTATACTTTCTTATAAGTAAATAAGAAGTATTCAGTCGGTTTAAAGAATTTAAATCTTTGGTAGAGAATCAGACTGGAAGGAAAATTAAATGTTTGTGGACAAACAATGGCGGTGAATTATGTTCTGCAGATTTTGAAAGGTATTGCACTGATGATGGAATTAAAATGCATAAAACTGTAGACATGAAAAATATACAATTCGATTTGACACACTAGATCCTGATTTACTAACACCATTTCTCCCTGAATCATACTCTCAACTTCTCATCAATTTTCATTTCTTAATTAGATAAATCATTATTTATTTAATTAGGTCTTTCTCCCTTGTTGATTAAATTAATCAATTTAATTTAATTGATCCTTTGTCTTTGGTCATTTAAATAATTTATTTTTTTTAAATTAAATCTCTAAAATCCTCTTATTAAATTGAATAAATTAAACATTATTTGATTTAATCTAACATTATCCCCTTTAGTTAAATAAATCAAAAACATTTATTTAAGTAAACCTTTTCTCTCAATTCTTGACTTAAATCAATTTATAAATTTGAGTCAAAATTGTCAAATCACCTAATCTCTCATTAAATTGATCAAATCTTGATTAAGTTAATCCCTCTCACTAAAATCCTCTAGAGAATGCAACTTGCACAATAAATCAATTACTTTGATTTATTTAATCCTCTATTTTTCCTCACATGGAATCAAAAGAGAATATTCCCTCATTTGAATTCAAAAAGGCCAAGTGGACTTGGTCCTTCCAACAAGGCATTTAAAACCTCTTACAAGTCCTTTTTCCTTGAGCCAAGTGACATTAACTTCATTTCCCTTCCCCCTTCAGCAAGTAATTTCACAAATTCAAATTCAAACTAATTTCATTTATTGGCACTTTGGTCAAAATGTGCACAACCATCAACCATTCACATGGTGACATATGGCATTCAACCATTGGATTGAAAGTTAGTCTCACATTGCTCAAATCTTGCTTTCTCTTCCAAATTCAAATCTATAAATTGGAGATTTCTCTCCTCATTCAACATCCACAATTACATGCAAAGTTACTCTCTTAACATTGAGAGCCTATTTTGTGCACATCACTCCATATTTGATCTTTTTCATATGTAGGTTATGCTCAAATCTCATTGGGAGATTTGAACATTTCACAATCACTCACATTGCAACTTAGGAGTTGGGAAAGGGCCAATTTCAACATTCAATTGGCACCAATTCCCCCATGGGATCTTAAGTTTATTGGCTTAATTAGGATTTACATGCTTTTTTACATTATGTTCTTCATTTTCCTAATTTGAGTTTTAATAAATGGATTTCATAGGGAATCTTTCATGCTTGTTTGCATATGATCTAACAATTTGACTTGTTTGTTGTTCTTGTGCATTTGCAAGTTTTGGGGTTCACATTTTGGCGCTAGAAGGAGGGAAAATCTCATGGATTTCATCACATTATTCAACATTTCCGTGCTTTTTTAACATTTTTTTTGTACATAGGAAAACTACACTGCACACAGTCCTATGACGCTATATTGTGCCGCTTTCAGAGGCACGGCGCTATATTGTACAACTTTCAGAGGTGTGTCTCTATACCGAACTGCGTAAAACTTCTAAACTACACTGCACCTACTTTTCTGCCTGCTAATTTTCAAAATTCTTAACTATGTCGTGGATAGTCCCACAACACTATATCACACTGCTTTCAGAGGCGCGACGCTATATTGCGCCACACTTATTCCAAACTGTGCCGCACTAGCTTTCCCACCCAAAAATTTCAAATTTTCAAAGTTTTTCGCCTCACAAACTGTGTCGCGTGACCAAATTGTGCCGCACCCATGGTCTTTGTTTCTCCAGAGTGTCGCACCCAGTCAAACGTGTGACGCTATATACCGTCACATCTGTTCCAAACTCTGTCACATTTGCTAACTATGCCACACCTACAGATTTCTAAATTTTTAACATTTTTTTCTGATGTAGGAACTTCTCGAGGTCATAACTTTTGACTTGGATGTCATCTTAGAACATTTTTGCGGCTTGAAACTTTCATCTTGGCCCTTAAAATGACATTTTAGTGTTTTTTCCTAGTTCTTTTAAAAGTTGTTTTTTTAATAACTCAAAGTCCATGCTTCAATTTAGGATGTTAGTTGGAAATTCATCCCATATTAGTTTTATAAAGTTTTTGGAAAAAAATAAGACTCTCAAAGTCATACATGCAAAATTACCAAAAATGGAAAAAATAAAAAATTCTTAAAATTTGCCTAAAAAGGAATTTTTTTGATCAAAAGTGAAGGAAGGAAAACGAAGGCCAAGGGTTCTTTATGAATTTATCATATCATTGTATCAAATGTGTTTTTAACACTTTGGGACAACTTATAATACCTTTCTAAGGATTTGTTTGCTTTATGCTTTAGGAAACACTAAATTTCATTTGGGTCTTAAAAAGAACATTACAAATTCTTTCAATTTTTTGTTGCAAACAAAGGGATTAAAAAGAACCTTAGAAACAATCTGCTAGATTTTGTTTAAAGTCTAAAAATTGAACAAGGCAACTTCCACATTTGAATTTGGTGCTCTAAAAAGAATTCATTTTTCTTTGAACAAGTGTTATTTTGTTTTGTAATTATTTATTCAAGTTAATATCATTAAAAGGGCATATGTGCTTCTCTAGCACCTCACGACGATCTTGAGAATCAAAATTTCTTTTGGTGATCTTAGGTTGAATAAAATAATTGCCTCCACATTTTAATTTTTGGATTAAAATTGAGCCAAACATGTGAGTGTGAGCATGGTATATTGTGGGTGTTCTCCCTTTGTTTTTCAATGAAGGTTGATTGAACTACAGGATATGCTAGCTTGCTATTGTTTATCTTAGAGGGTCTGCCTTGTGGGAAAAAGTACTCACCAAAGGGAGCAACGCAACTAGGAACACGGTAAATTCAAGCGACTTCCAACCGGTATATAAGTGTGGATTCTTGAAGAAAGTTCAAGAATCATGAGGATTATTCCAACAAGAAGGGCAGAAATGGTTTCTCGCCGCATGGATAGACCCCCACGAACGGAATACCCAAATTAAAACCTCTTGTTAGAAAAGGCCAAATGTTATCTATTTGTTGGTGCAAAAGGTCATGTCCTTTGAAGCCGTCTCACGTTATACATGCGGTTATGTTGTAAAGTTGAAAAGTATGCCATGGGAGATTCATGGGTACTGATGTTTGGTTGACCCGAGAAGTGTGTGTCGTGGAGGGGAGCCAGTGTGGTCAAGCATCTAGTCATCCACACAAAATATGCGCAGCTAGATTCATCCAAGTGGGAACCCAACAAATACTGTCTTTTCAGCTTAGGGTTGTGCATGTTATTGAAATCAAAACACCTTGCTTGGTGCTCAAAACAATTGAAAAACAAACATTCACAAAGAGCTCCAAATTTCAAACCCGTTCGAAGAAGCAAATACCTTTTATGAATTCAAGTGCTCTTGCTTGCACTAGGGATTCCATCCTTAGAGGTTTCTAAGTGCTTGGGTTTAATCATCATTTATTTTCACCAAGGTTAAACACTAGGAAACCTTTGCCTTGATTTCCACATAATGCACTTTGTGGGATGAAAGAAAATTAGGATATTGGACATTTAGTTTGAAAAACATAATCAAGAAGTGCTTGTGTCAAATGGAACCGAATCTAAGGAAGATAACAATTAATTGAACCACAAATGTCCTTGGTCCCTTTTGAGTCATTTGGTTTTTATACAAACATTGGTCTTTTGGTTGAATTACTTTTAGGGAAAAGCATGTTCTTCAATATCTTGGTCTAGTAAACAGGTCCTCGTAGGGTCATCTAGGATCAAGTCAAAAAATTCACCCATATCAAAAATCAATCAAACATCATCTCACCAACAACTTTTGGAACTTTGAAACATCACTTATGCTATACTTTTAGGAAAAATCAACATCACCTTGTTTGACTTAACACACCTAGTCAAATTATCAATCCTCTTGAGCGAATTTAACCCTAGGATAACATAACTTTCTAGGGTTTACAAGTTTAAAAATCACCTTGTTTGGCTTAACACACCTAGCCAAATTATCATCTTGTGTACATGTTTTCTCTAGGATAACACAACTTCCTAGATTTTACAAGTGGATAATCATCTTTGTTTGACTTAACACACTTAGTCAAACTATCATCAATCAAAATCAAGTCAAAACAAGTCCTTAAGTCTAGCATTGATCCAAAGTCCCTGAAAGTTCAAACACCCATATCATTCACCCCTTTCATCCTTCATCTCATCATTGGTCATAAACCCCTTAGAGGTCAACAAGGTCAAAACACAAGAGGAACATGGAATATAAACTTGATTCCTACATCATGAGTAATCCAATTCAACCAAACTATCCAAGCCTTACAATGCCAATTGATTTTCAAAACTTGCATTTGTACAATCCTTACATGGGATCATTATCTCCTACAAACCTCGATGGTACAACAAATGTGAGTTTTTCGAATCAAAATTTTGGAACACCTTTCCCTCTGGTAGATTTAAATCAAAGTCAAAACTTACAAATCTATCAACCAAACAATCAAGGCATGAGCCTTCCCCCTTTACCAACCATCAATCAACCAAATCTAAGCAACACCCCCTTCATAAATCAAAGCATCATATCAAATCCTCCCATTTTTCCATTGATACAACAGATGGCAACCATCCAAGTAACACCAACAATCAACACTATTCCCAATCCACCGCCACCACCACCAAAACACAACATGACAAATTCATTCTCCATCATGTTGCAAGCCACTCAACAAGCTTCTCACCAAAAGGTACTCCAAAACCAACAAGTTGCACAACTAGCTACTCAGCAAGCACAAGCACATTAGCTTCCGAACAAGCCGCACAAAATGTGCAAGCGGCTCAAGTAGCCCAATAAGCACAGGCTCAAGCTCAAGCCCAACACCAGGCTCAATAGGTGCAAGAACAATTTTAGGCACTATTGCAAGCAATCCATCAACAAGTCCATCAACAAGTAGCACAACAAGGATCCCAACAAAAATCTTTGTTGGCACAGCAGCAACAAGACCAACAACAAGCTTTGTTGAAACAACAACAACATGACCAACAACAAGCATTGTTGTCTCAACATCAAACATGGGCCTTACTCCCACAACAGAGCTTGCAACAGATTCCCACCATAATTTTTGAAAACAATGGTCAAGACCTATCCATCGATGAACACCTTGAAGATGTTTCCACCTTATCCAATGATCAAATCAATGTACATCAAGAGCCATTTTTTAGTTATGATCAAGACCCCTCCTACAAAGATCTATTTCAAGGAGTGTTGATGTTATTTGATCCCATTGACATAATCCAAGATCCCTTGACCCATGACCATGTTGAAAATGTCTCTACATCACCTAACAAGTTAGAGGACATATCTTAAGAACTTATCCCAAAGCATGATCAATAGTTATCCCCAAGGTCTAGCAATGGTCCCTCCCAAGGAATATTGACATCCTTCGACCTCACAGTTGTGAATAGTGAAAGAATCCTCAACTCACCATTTGATACAAGTCCATTCAAAGATCAAGAGGATATTGAGCCACTTCCCATGCCTAATGATGATGTCCAAGAACCGTTTGAAATTGACCCATGTCAAGAAATTGATCCAAAGCATGTTGAAATCAATTCCAACATTAACCAAGATCAAGAATTCGTATCTCCAAGATACTACAATGATCTAATGGGCACTCTTTTATCTATACAAGATGTCGCAAATAATGATCATATCCATATAGCACATATTCCTCTGCCTACTCATGAGATGCTTTCTTTGGATGGACATGTAGATGATCTTCATTCAAAACAAGAGTCTCATGCTCTTGACATCATTACCAAGGAACAAGAGTCTCCTACTCTTAACATTTGTACACATGGTCAAGATATAGAGAAATCCAAAGACATATCAGAAATGGGTCATGAAGAAGGCTTCTACAGAAGTTGTGAATCAAAAACGTCATGTGAAAGAATATCAAGAATGGATCATGAGGAAGAATTTTGTGTGGAAAATGAAGCATCAACACTTCTTGACAAAGCATTACAATATGATATCTCACAAGATCAAGCTAAGGATATCAATCAGGCATTTATCCCACATATGGAGGATCCTATCACTTATAAAATTGGATCACTTACCTTTCTTAGGGCAAGCTACCTCATCAATAAAGAAGTTGTCACTTTTGAAGATCCACCACAAAGTAGAGAAGGATTAGAACCTTGTTTCCAAGGTAAATCATATCCTACCGCAAATAAGTTTTTTCAGCAGATGAATTATCAAGGTAGAGGATTAGGCCTACATGAACAGGGTATCTTACAACCAGTGCAGATTATTGGTAATCCTAAGCATCAAGGCCTTGGTTATTCAACAAGGGATACAAACATATCAGTAATACTTCCACAAAACTGGGGGCAACTTTGTCTCGAGCAAATGTCAATATAGGGAACATGAAGAATCCTTATGATGAAATCAATGCCAATACTACAACTAGCCATGTCATGAATCTTCATCCACCAATCACCCCATCCACAAATTGGGACCAACGTCAAAATAAATACTTGAATCAAAGCATGAATAACGTTATCAAATCAAAATAAGCTAAGAAGCATATCGAACAAATCAAATACACTTGAATACCAAAGAATACAAAGAAAGATTATCCCTATCGAACTCCATCAGTCAAAGAAACTATGAGGCAAAATAAAAATGGGAAAAGTATCAATCAAAAATGTCCACAAAGGAAAAAACAGGCTTCTCAAGTGACATACAAAGTGTATCAAGAAGTTGGTCCTAATTCCATGAACACTTCCATATCCACCCATTATTGCTCATCTTCCTAAGTTTGGAGAGTCAAAGGTTCCAAACTATCAGCCAATCCATCTTTTATTCTTAAACACACTCCACCATCCATGCCTCCACGCATAATATCAAATTCTCACATTGACCATGTGTTGGAAACGACCCTTCATCATAAGGATTTAGAAGGCATTCTATCGCGATGTGCGCACAAAGATAGAGTTAACTCCGGTATCAACAAAGCAAAACAAATTTCTCAAAAGTTGCTTTCAAGTGCACGTATCTTGGCAAGGAAACTTCTTCAAACAGGATATCAATGGACATTATGATAGAATCATCTACATCAGCACCACCAGGTGGTTTAGAATCAGCTTAAAATCTCTCAAAAAATCAAAAAATCAAAAATTCCAAAAAAAATTAGAAAATGGATTGAAAATAGTAAAGATAAAAAATTGTCCTCTAGTGAAAACCGCTTTGGTGGCACTTCGAACAAGTACCATGATGAAAACTTGGAAAATAAGCGTCATGTGTAGAATCGAGCATCTATGTACATCAGTTTAGGAGAAAGCATCTTATCGCATCCATACTAGAGCCAACATTCCAATCATATCATCCATTCATCCATGAACTACTTATTCAACCCATGGTTATCTATCTACCTTATCTAGATCTTGATAAAGGTTTGGTAAACGCTTTACACTTGCTTTATTGTAGACATCTTGACATGGGTTATTTTCATTGATCCTATCCAATCCAAACATTATCTGAGCCTTGAAGCATTATCCGAATGAGCATTCCTCTATTCAAACACCTTATCTTATCGCAAGATGATCCGTATCCATTCGTCTACCAATCTATCCAAACATCCACCTATGCCATTCCATACATTTCTAGACACTGGGGGCAGATATTTGCATCTTGCTTCGAGAATAAATCTTGATATATATCCTCCAACTTATTTGGTAATCTGAACATTGGTAGACATGAAATTAGATTGGTCAAAGAATTTGTGAGCCAAAAATATCCAAATCACTAGCCCATGGCATATTTTGACAAGAATATGTTCCTTATCAAGCTTTATCTTTCGTCAAACATCAATCCAAACAATTCATATCAGTTGCACCTAATGTGCATGTCAGTGTCACATCAAATTTTCAAAGCAATTTTGTTCCAAATTAAGCTTCATCCATCTTGATCAATCAAATCCAATCAATCACCACCTTGTTTGACTTAACACACTTAGTCAAACTATCATCTTGTGCACAAGTTTACTCTAGGATAACACAATTTCCTTAGGTTTACAATTTCATTATCATCACTCTATTTGGCTTAACACACTTAGCCAAATTATCAAATCCATAATCACCTCGTTTGACTTAACACACTTAGTCAAACTACCCTCTTGTATGAGTTTACTCTAGGATAACACAACTTCCTAAAGTTTACAAGTTCATTATCACTTTTGTTTGGCTTAACACACTTAGTCAAACTAATCAATCCATCAATTCGATTGATCAATATTAAGCTTGGTTTTCAACAAAATCTCAAAACAAAGCACTGATATCATCATGCATATCATATCCAAATTGTCAAAATCATGCGAAAAATCCAAAAACATCCAAAACATATCAAAATCCAAAAACATGTTAAAATCTCAGAAAATCTTCAAAAAATTCATCGTTGAGTCTTGTCATTCTTCCACCTTGTCTGAACTACGTCGTCTTTGAGCTTGAACATAGGCAAGGTTGATCTTTGATCAACCCCCGAGATATTTAGGTCAGTCCTTTAGGCGTCTGTCACACGGGAAATCTATTTGCTCATTTATTTCACATTTAGGTTAGTCCTTAGACGTCTGTCACATTGGAAATCTATTTTCCCATCTATTTCACATTTTAGGTCAGTTTGTAGGCGTTCGTTGCAATAAAATGGTAATTTTTTTTCCCATTTATCTCATCAACAATCAAGTCAATTATCGTCCAAACTATGTTGTCTCTAAGCTTAAACGTAGGCAAGGCCATCCTTGATTGGCCCCCGAGACACAAAATACCAAAACATTTGCAAAACATCTCAAAAATACTAAAAACAGCCTCAAAATATCTAAAAAACCCGAAATGGTGCACCCAACTCATCTCGCTTTCACCCATGATCATCACTCCTAATAAAATCAATCGTCGCCTTCACCCTTTGGTGATTCGGTAAGAAGCAAGTCTAGCAGGTTCAAAAGTGAACACCCTAATCATCAGAGTCTTAAGTCTAAGTCAATAAGCAAGCAAGTTGGTCAACTCGGAATATCAATAGCTTATCACCCAAATCAGTCCCATCAAAACCTTGATCACAACATGTCCTAGGATGAAGCTTTCCCGCGATGGACATAAGCATCAGGTACCCCCTAGTAGTTTAGCCTTGGCTAGTGGTATGAAGAACATTGGCTTGTTTGTTTACTTTATCTTGGTCTTTTGACTTATCTTATTTTGTGCTCATTCCAAGTACCTCTCGATGATGCCTAAACAAAAGAGGTTTAGAGAGAAAGGAATGGGGAAAATATCATTATCTTTTTTATTTGTTGTGTTTGTGGGATACACTTGTAAAATAACTTAGCCATATGTACTTTGTTGGTTTGTAGGGAGGATGTTTTAGGTATCTTGTTGACCACATAGGAAGGCTTTCTTTTCTATGTTTTGGCCCGAGATGTTTAAAATGTCTAAACTACATCCTGAATGAAGTATGCATGCTAAGTGTGAACAAGAATACTCCTATTTGATTGACGAGTCAAATTCCATCACACTAGGTGCAACACCATCCTTGTCCTTTATACCTTGATGCATCGTACCTATATGTGTTATCAGACATAAAGTAATTGGCCCTTTGAAAATCCTAACTCCTAGTAAGCAATACATCATCATCACCGGTAAAAATGTGAACTTGTGTGGATACTCCTTCCATCCATCTTATTCTTCTTATTCTTCTATCTTTACTAACATTTCTATCTAAAATCAGTGTGTTGTATCAAAATATACACAAGGCTACCCATGGTCGATGAATATCTATACATCATCAGAATTGTCTACATCAAAGAATTATCTTTCGTTCTTCGATCAATAGAACCACTCCTCTCGCATTTTATCACAATCTCGATCAGAAAATTGAACATTTTTGCTCAATCTCTAGAGGGGGTAGTATACCAGCATAATCCTTCCACTGGGGCAATAGTGGGGCATTCAGAAAATCAAGAAATTTTGAACTTTGATCACAATAGTTTATTCTTTGAATCAATGCAACAAGTACATTGTTTCAAAGAGGGGGAAAATGTAGACATGAAAAATATACAATTCAATCTGACACACTGGATCTTGAATTACTAACACCATTTCTTCCTAAATCATACTCTCAACTTATCATCACTTTTCATCTCTTAATTAGATAAATCATTATTTATTTCATTAGGTCTTTCTCCCCTGTTGATTAAATTAATCAATCTAATTTAATTGATCCTCTATCTTTGGTCATTTAAATAATTTATTTTATTTAAATTAAATCTCTAAAGTCCTCTTATTAAATTGAATAAATTAAACATTATTTGATTTAATCTAACATTATCCCCTTTAGTTAAATAAATCAAAAACATTTATTTAATTAAACCTTTCCTCTCAATTCTTGACTTAAATCAATTCATAAATTTGAGTCAAAATCTTCAAATCACCTAATCTCTCATTAAATTGATCAAATCTTGATTAAGTTAATCCCTCTCACTAAAATCCTCCAGAGAATGCAACTTGCACAATAAATCAATTACTTTGATTTATTTAATCCTCTATTTTTTCTCACATGGCATCAAAACGAAATATTCCCTCATTTGAATTCAAAAAGGCCAAGTGGACTTGGTCCTTCCAACAAGGCATTTAAAGCCTCTTAAAAGTCCTTTTTCCTTGAGCCAAGTGACATTAACTTCACTTCCCTTCCCCCTTCAACAAGTCATTTCACAAATTCAAATTCAAACTAATTACATTTATTGGTACTTTGGCCAAAATGTGCACAACCATCAACCATTCACATGGTGACATATGACATTCAACCATTGGATTGAAAGTTAGTCCCACATTGCTCAAATATTGCTTTCTCTTCCAAATTCAAATCTATAAATTGGAGGCTTCTCTCCTCATTCAACATCCACAATTACATGCAAAGTTACTCTCTTAACATTGAGAGCCAATTTTGTGCACATCACTCCATATTTGATCTTTTTCATAGGTAGGTTATGCTCAAATCTCATTGGGAGATTTGACCATTTCACAATCACTCACATTGCAATTTAGGAGTTGGGAAAGGGCCAATTTCAACATTCAATTGGCACCAATTACCCCATGGGATCTTAAGTTTATTAGCTTAATTAGGATTTACATGTTGTTTTACATTATGTTCTTCATTTTTCTAATTTGAGTTTTAATAAATGGATTTCATGGGGAATCTTTCATGCTTGTTTGCATATGATCTAACAATTTGACTTGTTTGTTGTTGTGCATTTTTAGGTTTTGGGGCTCACAAAGACAACGCCTTACACTCCACAGAAAAATGGAGTTGTTGAAAGGTTGAACAAGACGTTGATGGAAAAGGAAAGGAGTATGTTGAGCGGTGCAGGTCTGGAGCAAAAGTTCTGGGCTGAAGTTGTGGCTACAACATGTTATCTAATAAATCAATCTCCTTTCTCTTCTCTTGTTGATATGATGCCTTTGGAAGCATGGTCTAGTAAGAAGCCCTCTTTGAGGCATATCTGTGTGTTTGGCTGTGAGGCATATGTTTATGTGCCAAATGAAAATAGATCAAAATTGGATAACAATGCTATCAAATGTATTCTCATTGGCTATGGAGTTGGTGTGAAAGGATACAAGCTTTGGAACCCTATTACTGAGAAGGTTTTGTACAACGAAAGTTTGATATTTCGTGAGCTAAAACCTTTAGTAAATGATCAAAATCTTGAAATAGATCAAAGTGACAAGAAGAAGGATGCAGTTGAGATTCCCCAAACTCTAGAAAGGGAAGAGTTGCATGGTGTACCAGAGACTGAGGAGAGCTCAAGCATCTCTGGAAGTTCTGATGATGAAGAACAATGTCAGCCTGTAAGAAGATCTATACGAGAAAAAAGGAAACCTGAAAGGTATGGTTTCTCACGGTTAAATTCAAATCGTGCCTATGCTTTAATTACCATCATTGATGAGCCTAGGACTATGAAAGAAGCAATCAGCATGGTTGATTTGAATTCTTGGCTGCGAGCCATGAATGAAGAGATGGATTCTTTGAAAAAGAATGAAACCTGGAATTTGGTATCACTTCCTAAAGGGCAAAAGCCTATTGGCTGTAAGTGGATATTCAAAAAGAAAATAGGGCTTGACGACAGTATTGAGAAGTATAAGGCAAGGTTGGTTGCAAATGGATTTTCACAAATTGAGGGAATTGATTATGGAGAGATTTTTCCCCTGTAGCAAAGTTGACATCCATCAGATTTTTATTGTCATTGGTAGCTGTGTATGATTTTTAAATTGAATAGATGGATGTGAAGACAACGTCTATCCATTGTGAGCTGGAAGAAGAAATCTACATGTCTCAGCCTGAGCATTTTGTTGAAAGAGGTAAACAAAATCTGGTATGTAAGTTAAATAAATCTCTCTATGGTTTAAAGCAATCTCCTAGAATGTGGTACCAAAAATTTGACACTTTTGTGTTTTCAATTGGATTTGTGAGATCAAAATCTGATCATTGCACTATTATAAATATGAGAATGATCGTGTGCTTGTTATTACCTTGTATATGGATTACATGTTATTAATATGAAATAGCAAGTCTATGATTTATGATCTTAAATCTCAATTGTCTGCAAAGTTTGAAATGAAATATCTTGGTGCAGCAAGGTACATTCTTGGAATGGAAATAACGAGGGACAAAAAAAAAAAAATCTTTGGGTCAGTCAAAGTAAGTATGTGAAAATAGTTCTGGAGAGGTTGGGCATGGATGATTACAAGCATCTAGTCGTTCCAATCCTATAGGGAACGAAGCTATCTTTTGAAGACTTTCCAAATTCTGCTACTAAGATGGAGGACAGGACCAGTGTGTCTTATCCAAGTGCTATTGGCAGTTTGATGTATGCTATGGTCTACACAAGACCAGACATTACCCAAGCAGTGGGAGTTCTAAGCCGATTTATGGAAAAATCGGGAAGATCACATTGGGATGTTATGAAGAGAGTGTTGAGGTATTTGAAGGGGAATTCAGACTACGCCCTGTGTTACCATGGTAGCTTGGTTACATCACAGAGGACTCTCAACATTCATGAGTGTGTTGATTCATATTGGTCAGGGGACATTGATAGTAGGCGATCCACTAGTGGATACACTTTCATGCTTAATGGTGGAGCAATCAGCTGGATGAGCAAGTGAAAAGTTGTAGTTTTTTTATCCACCATAGAGGCAGCGTACATGGATGTAACTCATGCTTGTAAGGAAGTTGTTTGGCTGAGGCATTTATGTTCAGACATAGGATTTAATGCTGACTAGATCACTATTTTCTATGACAGTCAGAGTACCATTTGTTTGGCAAAGAATCTAACCTTTCATTCCAAGACCAAGGACATTGATGTGCAATATCATTTTGTAAGGGACATGGTTGAAGATGGCAAGCTCAGTTTGGAAAAGGTGGACACCTTGAAGAATGTTGTAGATGCTTTAACAAAGAGAGTTAGCACTAAAAATTTCATATGGTGTACAGAATCGATGGGCCTTGGGGCCTATAACAGACAATAATTTTTTCAAAGTCATGGAAAAGCTGGAAGTGTTTGCCAAGTAGGAACTTGTTGAGAAAATGTGTGTCAACTTCCAACTTGAAGCCCCTATATTAATGACTTGGCAAAAATCTAGTGTTTCTATAGTTTACTACTGTACCATGCCTAGCTTTACTCCAGCCTCAACCGCTTTACCACGGCAGTCTTATCTTACCCTGGCGGTACAGCAGTGGAAAGGTAGCAGTCCCCTCTTTACCACTTGTAGTCTCATCCCTAATAGCGGTGGTTGCAGTTGGCTTCGTTCGGCTTGTCGTGTTGGTCACCACCATACTGCGGGCGGTTAAGTCCTTGACCGTGGTGACCACAGTGAGACTACCTACAGTTTGTCTGGTAGTTACCGCCCTACCACGAGGTGGTCTGTCGGCCCCCACAGTAGTGCGGTTTAACCACTAACGGTTATGCTAGGCGATCACTACCATATCGTGGGTCTTCACTAACCAGGCAATGGTAGCATGGTGCAGGAAAAGGGATGAGCTCAGTGTCGATCACCACCTTATTGCGGATGAGTCAGTTAGTGTCAGCAATAGCATGGGGTTTCTTCAGTGAGCTTGGTAGAGTCGAAGGGTGAGCTTGGTCAAGCTCACCACATTACCATGGGTCAACTCGGATGCAGCTGCGATAGCGCGGGAAAGTTATGGAGGAGCTCTATTGGCCAAACCACCACACCATGAATGGGTCAGTTGGACTCGACGGTAGCATGGGGAAGCTTCAAGGAGCTCGACAGAGCTCACCGCATTACCGCAGGTGGGTCGTCTCAGCTTGGCAGTAGAGCAGTAGAGACTTGGATGGGTTGGATGGGCTCGGACTAGGTTTTGACCGAGTTGGACTTGGATTCAAAGAGTGACAGTGAATGAAAGATGGAAACATGGTAGTTTGACTGCAATTTGATTGGCCAAAGGCATTTGTGGCAACAACAGTAATTGCAGGCTGACTTAGGCTGGCGAACAGGACCCAATTTGGGTGTTGGCATTAATGCCTAGCTAGCTGGATGCAGTAGATCAACATGGGTAGATCGGTTGCATGATTGGATGAGAGATTCATGAACCTAATGGTCAGCGATTGGTTGATGACATTGAATTCAATGTATGACTTAGCAAGTCGAGTACAATATTGCATGGAATAGAGAATTCAAACTGTATGTTAGAACATAACATTGTAACAGTGAGAAATAACTGGAAGTTTTTGCTGTGAGCTGATCAGAGAAGACTGAACATTGTATGTAAATGTTTTATTACTGGAATACAATTTTCTTGACTTTCTGTGGTGGGTGTTTTACCTTAAAAAGGTTTTCCCACATATATCTTGTGTCAATCTGTGAATGCTGAATTTTGTTATCTATTTTACTGGTTGTATTCATCTCAAGTAGTTTTAGAAGCTATTAGAACTTGTTTATGCTTTTCTCCTCTGTTGTATTAGTGTTAGGGGAATGTATTATGCACTGTTGGGTCATTAGATCCACCCCATTTTCCCTTCAAGAAGAAGAGAGGATGATGATACAACTTGCCGACTACTAAAATTTGACCTCGTGATTACTGAAATTTGACTAAGTCTGAAATATTTAAGATCTTCCAAAAACTAGAATTTGCATTATAATTCTAAGAGATCTGAAACCACTCTCAAACATCCTATCTATATACATGAAATATAACTTAGAGTATAAGAAAGTAAATGTCCATATGTAAATTATAACTTATACTTAAATGTTTATTTCATGCATATAGTTTCCTTGGAAGAGAAAGTGAAAATAAAAGAGTTTAGAAAAATGCATTCCAAAATTCATTGCAAAAAGAAACACAACTCACACTTGTTCACTCATTTCAAAATTCAAGCCATTTGGTGCTCACCAAATAGGCTTAGTATTACCAAGCCTATTTGGTGAGCACCAAATTTGGCACTCTCCAAATTTGGCGAGTGCAATATGGCCTATTACGGATTTTTTTTGCAATTTTGCACTGAAATTGTGTCATAGATTGGTGCACTTACCTTTGAACGTACAAGAGAAAGCTTGAGAAGTGGATAACATGTCTTAGTTTAACTTGCATGTGACATACTATCCTTTCCATGATGCAACCATGCTTGGAAACAACTCTCTTGACATAGGGCTTTCCAAGTAGGCTCTCATGTCCTTTTTGCATTCTTGCCTTTCTCTACTTTAAAGCAATTGCTCACAAAATAGTGTGTAGCAACTCCTTTAAAGTGGGGACATACACTAACACCATTTATTTTTTCATTTTCTTTTCTTTTCCTTTGGTTCCTAGTGTATCCTTGCCACTTCATCTGATGAGTCTCTCACTTTGTGGGTGACATTGTGTGTAATGTCCTTCATGAAAGTGACTTATATTAGCATATTGCATTCCTCTTAATGGCTTGATGCAATGAAATGCATCCCCTAAGTTGGGAATTTTCTATTCTATGATTGGTCCTCTCTTAGAAACATTACACACAATGTTCCCTAAGTCAAATACCTTGCATGAAATAAATAAGACTCCTTTGAACATCCCTTTTTCATTATACCCTCTTTGCATTTTTCATTTTGCACCTTGCATACATGACCACCTTTCATAACACAACTTGCATGATTGTGCTGCCATCTTGCACTTGTTCATGGGTTCTAAGCATCCAAGGCTTTGCTTGTCTCATGAATCACACCCCTCTCCTTTGTGGCACCTTATCAAAGTTATCAGGAGGTATAACTTTGGTATGGTTGAGTGGGAAGCCCAACTACTGGCATGACTTTCACCATAGCCACCTTTCTATGTGTGAGTGCATACCAACCATGTGTATGTATCTCACCACATTTTTTAATTCTCACCCAGCCAACAACCAAAAGTTTTGTCAGCCTAGAGTGAGTACATATTTTTCCTTTCAAACAAACAACCTAGATCTAATCCACAACTAGATGGACAAACGGTTGAAGCTTGATTTCAATTTTTCACATCACTCCTTGTGTGATATGTTATACTTATGATTAGTTTTCCGTGAGATCTTGATCCCGGGGTCTTGATCATCCATCTTGATCATGATTCATCTCACCTTACAAGCATGAGTGCATTTGATCCCTCTCAACACACATGATTCAGCTACTTTAGTGTGAGTTTGAAGAACGTTCATACTCTCACTAAAGTGGGGGCTAAATGTGTCACCAAAAAGTGTATACCTTGGCACTTTTTCACTCATTTTTGCCTTGTTTTACCTTGATTCAGTCTTGTGAGTTTGCAATTCAACAATGACCTAACATTATTTTACTATGGCGTTGTGAAGTGTTGTAACACATTTCCTCACTTTTCTAAGACCCTTTCAACATAATTCACTTAAATAACATCTTCTTACACCTTCCTAAGCCTTATGACATAGTGTTATAAAGTGTTGTGATGCATTTTCACACTTATCTAGGCTTATCACCCCTAAATTAAACCTTTTCAATGCTAATTTTGTCCCCTTAATGTACTTTTAGGCTTGATTAAAGTGTGTTTTAGAAGGAAAAGCTAATAAACATTCTTAATCATCATTAAATTCCTAACCACCACTTAGATTTTCCCAAGTGGATTAGATCACCACTTTGAGCAACCTAGTCCTTTTAGGCATAAAATTCAAAATTAAAACATAAAACTTGCAGGAATTTTCCCCCAAAACCCTAAGATCAGCCTACCATAAGTCATTTTCAGGAAAATTAGGGTTTAACATGTACAAATAAGGGTTTTCATCCTCATTTTGCACTCTTCTTGGCTCATTTTTCACCTTCACTCCTCTTGAAAAGCACTCTAACATTCAATTCTTCCAAAGCAAGCAAACAAGCATTAGGGTTTCACAAGAAACCTCCATTGGAGCTCCTCTTGCATGTTGCAAACATCTTCAACAAAGGATTTGGTAAGAGTTTGTATTTTATTGGTCATTCAATCTTCCATTCCTTTCATTACATTTCATTTAGATTTGATTATCAAAATGGGGTTTGACTAAGGCAAACCCCTAATCTCTTACCCTAACCCTTGTCTCTTCTTTGTGCATGTGTGTTTATAGGTGTTTTTGTATATAGGTTTGAGTTGCTTGGAAGGTGTTCTCAACCCATCAACTTCATTCAAGTCAAAAAAGCCCTAGTTCAAGCTTGGAGACCCCTTTCAAGCCGTTTTCAACCGAACCTAGACCAGACACCTATTGTGAACCAGAGTGCAAACCAAAGACTCCAACATCCACTTCTAGATTCTCAAAAACTCAAAAGTGGACTAGGTCGCCAACCTAGTCCCTCTGAGGTTATCTTTTGGGGATTTTTGTGGATTCAGATACCTTTTTGGAAGAAACTTGTTCCAAAAATCCTTCTGGGGAAGAGGACTAGGTTGCCCCACTTGGCGGGAATGTCCCTATAAATATTTTTGATAGATTCTAGTAGACTCTAGGACTCCTCATCTGCTACGTCCAATATCTATGTGCACAAGTTATGTTACTCCCAGTTTCCTTTATGTTTGCAAGCATTTAGGTTTATTTAGATTAGTTTGTATTAGTTTACTTTCATTTCATTTACATTCTTTAGTTATATTTAGTTTCATTCGATTTCCAACACTTAGCCACACCTTTTACACACACATATCACAAAACCCAACCAAACCCCATCCTTCCTTTGAATGCAATCACCAAGAACATATCAGCAAAGAGGAAAAAGTGTCATTCCCAAACCAAGAGCTCCTAGGGTGAAAAACCCTAGGAACATAGTAAAGGGAATCCTCTTTCCCTTGTTTTTATATGTTTTTGGTGGTTCAGTATCTCCCAAAGGAAATGCACCTTATTTCGAAATTGCAAGATTGCATTCTTCATTAGCTATATCAATCTCCTTACTTTCCTTTTCTATGTCTTCTTTCTTAGCACTAATCATAGCACATGTAACCCATTTATTTTTAGGAGTGAATGGTTTATCATAGAATCTAAACATTTATTTCAAGGCTTCATCATCTTCAAAGTATTCTAATGAGTCTTTGCAATTTGTATCAATCAATTCTGGATGCTTCGAGGTGAGAGTTGTTTTAAGGTTACACATGATGGTGTTTATTTTTAGCTAGGGTTTTTTAGATGCTTGTGTTATCTTAGAAGCGAAATATCCTGAACCACTTTTTGCTTCTTGTGTGTTAGGCTCTATAGGAACACAGATGCCTTTTTCTTTCCTTCCACATCCTTTTCCATTATACCCAAGTTGTCTCATAAGCTCATAACCTCTTCAGTAAATTCTTTCCATTTCTTTCAGGTTTGGTGGTTGATGATAATAGATCTCATCAAATTTTGATGTATATCTTGTGTCTTCTTCTAGAGTAGATGAGGTAGATGCTTGTGAGTTTTCTTCTTAATTTTGTGTTGACATTACCATTGGTTTCTTTCATTTTTTGGTTTCTTTTGTTGTAATTTTATATTCTCCCATAAATGTTGGTGTGATCTCTAAGGAACCCCAATTATCTTCTAATAACTTTGACACTTTTTCCATCTAGTGTTTCTCTTCTTTCATAGGTTCTATGTTTGAAGTTGGAATTGATGTGTTTAGGAAATTTGTCTTCCCCGCTTCAACTTGTAAGCAACTTTCAATCTCGGGGTCTATTTCAACTTGGTATACGTTATTGTTATAGACATATTTCATGATACGATGATGATTTGAAGGTACCACATGCATCTCATGAATCCAAAGTCTTCCTAAAAGAAGATTGTATGAAAGGTCATGAGGCATAACATGAATAGGAGTTTGTAAGGTGGTCTTTCCAAATATAATAGGAAAAGTAATCACACCAAGCGATTTCTTCCCTACATTGTCAAATTTTTGAATTGATAAGGAGCTAGGTTCAATCCTTGGTTTATCCATGAAAATTTAATCCAAAAGGTTCGCACTACACACATTAAGATCAAATCCATTATCAACAAGAGTTATCTTTATTCCTATCTTATTAAATCTAGATATTATCATGAAGGCATCATTTTTCTTTCTCATCTCCAAGGGAGGTAGCTCATGTTGATGAAAATTAATTTCTATGTGTATCAACATGAATTTTCACCCCTAAAGCAAATTCCCTTTTGACTCTTACACTTTAGAAAACAAAATGCAGAGGCTTAATTCCACACAAACTCGCTACCTTTGTTCCAATTGGCACCTGTTTTGAGCATTGGTAGAGGCATTTCTATCTAGGACGCCTACACAGTGCGCTTACATCCCTAAAAGATTCTCACGTCTGGAGCCTGCAGAGGTGTTACACTTCCCTTTGGTGGTCAATTTGTAACACCCTCTTAGATCGACCGACTCGAATATGGCCATTTTCTTCCCTCTTTCCTTCATATTTACTCATTCTCATCCTCTCTTCAATCCCTCCACAATCTCTCCTACCATCTCTTCACAAGCTCCAAGTAGCTTCATCACTCAACTCTATACACTTCACAACAACAATATCAACACTCCATCACTTCAGTAGAGCAAGTGTGGAAAGAGACACCATGGCAGCAGAGGCTTGAGTTCCTCTCATTTTCTCCCCAACTAGCCTTGAGTGCTTTTGGCGAAGGTGGTAATATTTCACTCCTCTCCTCTATTATTTGGTTCAGTAGCATAACACTTTTTTGTAGTGTCTTTATGTACTTTAATTCATTTCTATACTTCTCTCTATCTATCTAGCTATTTGTGGAGGTGGGAACACCAAAAAGGGGGTTTGACTAAGGAGAACCCCTATATAGCCCCAACACTTTCTCTCTTTCTTGTGTGCAGGTATTGAAGACATTCACGCATTGGAGGCTTCATCACCCACATGGTTGTAAGTGTTTCCTTTCCATTCCCTTATTCTCCTTATCCTTATCACTTTTGTTTCACTCTATTTTAGTTTAATTACATTATGTTTCTTCATCACTTTCTAGAATTTCTCAGTAATCGGATTGTTGGTAGTCACTTTGTTGTTTTCTATGATAAACTTGCTCTCTCATCTGTACGAGATGCCAACGCACCTCAAGGACGCCAGTCGCCATTCTGCACTGACATCCTTTGGCCGAGAGCTTGATCATTTGTCTAGAGAATCTTTGTCACCTGCTCTTTTGGATTCTAGAACTCTCGCCATTGTCCTTTGAGGTAGTTTAGGGCAGTTCGCCCCATGAGGCTCTCTAAGTGAAGAGAACTCATGAGTAGGAAATTACCCTTCTCTTACATTTTTGTGAACCTAACATCAAGAACAATGTTTTTCAAAAAACTAGGAAGTTATTTACCCCTACTTGGCTGGGTCATAACTTTTGACTAGGTGCTCAGAATTCAGAACAGTTTGCACCGTTGGAAAGGTCTCCTAGAGAACTAATTCAATCACTAAAATACGAGTTCCTTCAATAGTCAAATTTTAGGGACTGATGCAAGTTCTGAACCCAAATTACGCTCTAAAGACCTCTGAAAATGCAAATTACTAGAACATAGAAAATATAAAAATAATCATAATGAATTTAATATCTTATTTTATTAGTTCTACATCTAATTTTATTCAAAATTTTAATGATATTCCATTTCATGCATGTGATGGTGAATTGGCTTTGCCTATGTCACTCGGTGTCTTTGATCCTTCTCATGAGAGTCCTCTTTCTTCAGAGGATATCTTGTTGCAAGAAGATGAAATCATTGATACCTTTCTAAACATTACTCTAACTTCTATTCATTCCAATGCACTCTCTTCTAGGGATGATGCATTTGTGAATGACAAATATTCTACTCCTTCCAATGCACTCTCTTCTAGAGATGATGCATTTGTGAATGACGAATTTCTTATCTATCCTAATGCACTCTCCTCTAGAGATGATGCATTAGTGCATGATGAAACTATTTCCATATTTGATCCTATTTGGATTGATGTTGAGAATATGTCTTCGATTGATTGTTCTACTTGTTGTGATGATTCTATAAATGTAATATATGTCTCTACTACCCCTCAAAGGCCTAAGAGACCGAACATTTACGTGACTCCAGCTAGTCCTTCTCCTGAAAGGGTTTGTTCTATCGATGGTGTTCCATTTTATAGTGATTCCCTTGATCCTCCTAAGGCTCCCTCTTATAGAGCGGTAGCCCATAACTATGATACTAGAATGAATAAACAACTAAGACTTCCTCAAGCACCTGAACCTACAACTAAAGAACCTAGTGATCACGATCTTGTTGAGCAACCCCAAGTTACTCTGGCTAAGATCTCACTATGGGACTTGCTTCAGTCTGTCCTAGTTTACCAAGGTATGCTTCAGGAAGCCTTGCAAAAGATCCTCTTGCCTTCTCCTGCTAGGTTGGAAGATGTTGATGCATTGTTAGCGTATATTCATGCGCATTCACTGAATATTATGTTATATCCGTAGGAGCTCCCACCTTCGAAAGTACAAAAGCAAGCAGATCCTCTAATTATTATAGTTAATATTAATAAGATTGGTATTAGGCATAATCTCATTGACGCCCATTCACCACTCAAGGTATGTAGCATTGATCTCTTACCTAAGATTAATATTGATCCATCTTTTATTGACGCTTCTTTTGTTGACATTCATGGATTCGATAATGTTAGGAGACAAGCTCTAGGTACGATAGTATTACCTCTATATCTTGGACCCATTATTATACCTACCCTTGTATATGTTATGGCTGAGAAGTTACCTTATAACCTTCTTTTCGGTAGACTGTAGATTCATGCTATGGGCACAGTCCCGTCTACCTTGCATAAATCAATTAAGTTCATTTGTAATAATCAAGTGGTCACAGTCAAAGCTGACCCTGATGCTATGCAATTATGTGAGATGGAAGTTGTTGGTCAAGCCTTGGTTGTGCCTACTCTTATTCCTTCAATATCTCCCAATGTGTCAATGTTTACTCTAGCAGTATCTACTACAAAAGATGCTCTTACGGTAGATGTCCCTAAAGAAGATCCTTTTGAAGAGAGAAATATTAAGTCTTTTCCTTCTACCTCTTCTAAAAGGAATGCATGTCTTGGTGATGATTGGGGTCCTTCAGACTTTACAAATTCTTTCATTCAGGAATATAAAGTCAACCTGATCCGCTTAGACCCTTCGATAACATCATTCACACCCGTTATTAAAGATGACTAGTATTTTGCATCACGAGATAATGTAAATGTGAATTTTAATATTATTAGTGTTGATCCTCCTTCTGAGGAGGACAATTACGCCTCTACTAAAGAGGATAATGTTGACAGTCCTATCAAGAAGGATGATGATGATCCCATAGAAGAGTATGTTCCCCCTGCTAGAATAAGGCTCTCTATGAGGATCCTCCTGCTTCTCACGATTTTCAAACACGTTATGGCCCCGACTTTAGGCTCATCTCTATGTATGGTTATGAGCATAAAGTTTGTGGGCGTAATGAACAAGGCATTCAGGTCCCTATAGAATTTGCACCTCGTAAGCTTAACTTGGGGCTTGGTTTCTCGAATAAACAATCTGAGCAAAAACCATGGTTGAATGTTGATGTGAAGTCCACCCAATCTCATTCTCATGAATTGGTCTATCCTACTTTATTTTCTATCTTCATACCTTCTTCTTGCAAGCAGTCAAGCTTTTCTCCACAAGAGAAAGGTTTGCTTCATGCTCCTCATCCTCTATCTGAGAAAGAGCATATTCTATTGTGGCTTCTTAAATCTCGCTTAATTACACTTCCTCCTACATGTAAGAAATCTCATAAGAATGATAAAGGAAAAAATTTGTTATGTGCATACCATTAAGTGTCTGGCCATTCCACTAAAGAATGTAAGGCCTTGAAAGATAAAATATAACAACTTCATGATTTAGACGCTTGCTAATGCATGCGCCTCTTCTTCAAACAACAAGTGATATCGAGGTTTACCACTATCCAATTCTAAGTATGTTGCATGGTTCTCCTCCACTGTACGTTGGGGGCAGCGATAACTTGTTCTTAGGATGTGTGTCCTTCTTGAGGACCCTCTCTCTTTCTTCTCTATGAATTTCAATTGTAGCATCCCTTGAGTGGACCCCTTCTTCCTTTTGAAGGGTTCCCAAGGGATCCCTTTGAAATCTTTTCTCTCAAATGAGTTCTATTGTGTCTAGCTTGGGGGCAGCCTAACTAGACCCGCTTTACATCTTAGCATCTAGCTTGGGGGTAGCCCGACTAGACCTATTTCACATTTTTGCATCTAGTCTGAGGGCAACCCGACTAGACCTACTTCGCATCCTTACGTCTGGCTTGGGGGCAGCCTAACTAGACTCTACTTTTCAAACAACGCATCCCTTAAGTGGGCCCCTCTTCCTTTTGAAGGGTTCCCGAGCGACCCCTTTGAAAGTATTCCAACTTAACGATGGTTTGCGTGACTGTCTACTCTATGGTACGAGCTCTACTCTGAAGTGAGTTTTTCTTTTATCACTTTTACTCTGTGATATGGGCTCTACTTCGAAGTGAGTTTTTCTTTTATCACTTTTACTCTGTGATACAGGCTCTACACCGAAGTGGGTTTTTCTTTTATCAATTTTACTCCATGATACGGGATCTACTCTAAAGTGGGTTTTTCTTTTATCACTTTTACTTTGTGATATAGGCTCTAATCTGAAGTGGGTTTTCCTTTTATTACTCTTACTAGGTGGTATGGGTTTTCCTCCTTGAGCAAGGATTGCTTTTATCACTCTTACTCAATGGTACAGGTTTTTCTCCTTGAGCGGGGATTGCTTTTATCACTCTTACTCAGTGGCATGGGTTTTCCTGCTTGAGTGGGGATTGCTTTTATCACTCTTTCATTCCTAAACTCTTGTATATATTAGATCAAAGATTTGCATCTTCTTCATCTTGAGTATACACCCTTTCTTCCTTCATCTCAGAATTCTTATATATGTTATTATCTTTAATTTGGGGATGATGCATAGTGCTGAGACAACTGTTTACATCAAGGTCTCTTTTACTTTGCTGACTCAAATCCTTTAAATGTTCTAACATTTTCATCTTGTGTAGGTCATTCTTACTCTAGTACTTCTTACTACTCTAATTTATCGAAGCACTCATCAGTACTTGTTCTCGCTAAAGTGGGGGAAAAATGTATCAACATGAATTTTCACCCTAACGCAAATTCCCTTTTGACCCTTACACTTTAGAAAACTGAATGCAGAGGCTTAATTCTGCACAAGCTCGATGCCTTCATTCCACTTGGCACCTATTTTGAGCATCGGTAGAGGCATTTTTGTCTAGGATGCCCATACGGCGCACAAACATCCACGTGGTGCGCTTACATCCCTAATAGATTCCCACGTTTGGAGCCTACAGAGGCATTACACTTCCCTTTGGTGCTCAATTTGTAATGCCCTCTTCGGTCGACTGACCCAAATATGGCCATTTTCTTCTCTCTTTCCTTCATATTCACTCATTCTCATTCCATTTCACAGTTATATCCCTTCACATCCTCTCTTCAATCCCTCCACAATATCTCCTACCATCTCTTCACAAGCTCCAAGTAGCTTCATCACTCAACACTTTACACTTCACAACAACAATATCAACACTCCATCACTTCAGTGGAGAAAGTGTGGAATGAGACACCATGGCAGTAGAGGCTTGCGTTCCTCTCATTTTCTCCCCAACTAGCCTTGAGCATTTTTGGCTGAGGTGGTAGGCTTTCACTCCTCTCCTCTATTATTTGGTTGAGTAGCATAACACTGTTTTGTAGTGTCTTTATGTAATTTACTTCATTTCTATACTTCTCTCTATCTATCTAGTTGTCTGTGGAGGTGGGAACACCAAAATGGGGGTTTGACTGAGGCAAACCCCTATACAACCCCAACACTTTCTCTCTTTCTTGTGTGCAAGTATTGAAGAAGTTCACATGCTGGAGGCTTCATCACCCACATGGTTGTAAAAATTTCCTTTCCTTTCCCTTCTTCTCTTTATCCTTATCACTTCTAAATCACTCTATTTCAGTTCTATTACATTTTGTTTCTTTATCACTTACTAGAAGTTCTCAGTAATCAAATTGTTGGTAGTCACTTTGTTGTTTTCTATGATAAAAATGCTCTCTGGTTCGTACAAGATGCCAGCACGCCTTGAGGATGCCAATGCACCGTGTTGTCATCTGCATTCTACGCTGACGTCCTTTGGCCGTGAGCTTGTTAGTTTGTCCAAAGAATCTCTATGACCTTCTCTTTCAGATTCTAGAACTCTCACTGTTGTCCTTTGAGGTAGTATAGGGCAGTTCGCCCCATGAGGCTCTCTAAGTGAAGAGAACTTGTGAGTACCGAATCCCCCTTCTCTTACACTATGTTAACCACATTTATTCCTTGAATTAGAGTTGCTACATCACTTGCATTTTTATTAGAGGGAATCACAACTTGTTGTAAGGTTGTTTGAAGCATAGTATGATAGTTAGGTGAGTTTTGAATTAGGTCCCATAGGGATATCTTTGTAGGATCATTCTTAAGTTTTTCAACAAGATCATACCCCTTCCCACTATGAAAAGGTAAACAAGGAGCACTAGGCAAGATGGGTTGAGGGAAAGATAAGGATGTTGAATTTGTTTGTCTTGGTTGTGAGTTATTTCTAGTATTATATGTATGAGCAATGGTATTATAACTTGATTGCTACAAAAAAATATTCTTAGGTGGTTCAAGGTAAAAAATGGGTTTATTTTTAGTTTGAGATTTGTGTGAAGGTGGGTAAAGGATGAGTTTCAAGGTTGGATCACATTAACTTCTCAAGTTGTTTTAGTTTTTTGTAACAAGCCTTAGTGGATGAACCTTGTGAGATGAAATCCTCAAGGGCTTCATCTAACATGTCAAAGTCATCACTACTAAAAGGTTTGAGGGCTAGGTTAACTTGGAAAAAGATATTTCACATACTTCAAATAACTATGCTTTCTCTAAGTGGTTCATCAGTTTATAGGTGTTTGTGTTTTTGTTTTCTAATGAATGCCAAATGCAATCTAATCTAATTGAACTATGAACTAATTATAGGAATGAAAAGTACAGTAATTTAATTTAATACACAATTGAAATGAACCTGAATCATGCTAGATCAAATGAAATGCATGAAATAGAATCTCAATAAACTAAAATAGAAATATAAAAATGATAAATTAAAACACAGAAACAGGGTTTTAATGTTGTAAAATGTAGTTTTAGATCTGACATGGGACTAAATTTCCTAAAGGGGCATATGGGTCCCAATTAGGGTTTTTCAACGGTTCAAATGTTGATAAACAGTCAACACATAATACCCAAAAAAATAGGCAAAACCACTTGTACTAGGACTAAATCACCCGGAGGGGTGTATGAGTCCTAGATTAGGGATTTTGCACAAGGGTGATCCCACAATACTGGTTTACAATTTTTGGGCAAACTAGACACACTAAACTCATTTTTTTTAACTAAATATTCACTTTCGGGCTCCTATAGTGGCTAAACCGTGAGGAATTTGAAGATGATGCAAACTAGTGATTTGTGACATTTTGTCTATAGGTTATAAATATATTTTTTTCAATTATTTTGGAATCAGATTGCACTTCTTTTTCCATATCCTTTGAAAACTAGCTTTTATTTTAAAACAATATTTTTAAGGAGTGACACTCACTGTATACAATATATTTTTTTTTCTACAAATGATAAAATTCTATTGGTTTTTAATTTAGATTTGTAACTACGATATCTAGCATTTTCATTTGGTTTCATAATTTTTTATTAAATATTTTCTCCTTAATAAAGTTTCGAAGTCAAACCAATTACAATTCAAACATAGGTGGACTGTATACAACATAAATTTTTATGTATGTATCAAAATTCAAAAAAATAAAAATTAATGGATCACGGACATCAAAACCCAGCCTGAACATATTTTTCAAAATTTTATTTTGATAATATGCTATTTTTCCAAATGTGCAAAAGAGAGAGCTTGATTTTTGGTGAAAACCCTATGATAATAAAACTAAAAAAACACATACATAATAAAACCAAAACATATTAAAATTATATGTGTTGGATAGCTCGTTCTGAGGACTACCATTTGCCAGTTGGTTCTATGAAGTCTCCTCCATTTTCATCCTCAACTCAAGCTTCAAAGGGAAAAAAATTAGAGTTTTTTGTGCCGGAGGGTGGGAAGGTGGGAAAAGGGGGGTTCGATCAAACCCCCAAGGGTTTTCTCTAACCCTGGTTCACTCGAACCAGGGTTTGAGCAAACCCCCCTTCCACAATGTAAAATGTGGGTTCCCACATTCAAAGGGGTTCGCTCAAACCTTGAGTTCATTCGAACCCCCCAAAATGATTTTTTTTTTAGTGGGGGCATTTTTTTGGAAGTTTTCCTTCCTCATTCGAATTGTAAACTACTTTTGTGGGTTCACCCAAAAATTTCAAATGAATTCAATAATGCAAGATGCAAAAAATGCAGTCTATATGCACTTTCACTAATGCAAGATTTAGAAACCCTAGATGTAAATTAACTAATGAAAAACCTAATGCAAAGTTAATGTAAGCTAGATATAAGACTATGATGCACTTTAAATTAGAAAATAAGGTGTTTTAAAGGTAGGTTCACCAAAATGAAACCTTAAAACTGGTCATTGTTTAATTTTTTTAGGACACACAACCACTGATTTCCTATAATTTCACTCAAGGAAACCTTAGAGGCCTCAATCAAAGGATAGAATGAGGGAAAGAGATCTACTAAAGGCTATCCTAGGGTGTGATTAAAGACTAAAGATGGGTTCACCATTAAGATAGGGCTTGGAAAGACAAGAAATGTAAAAGATGTGTAAAATCTAACTATATGATCTAGATTATGAAACTGAAATGTAGAATAAAACACTAAGAAAGTAAAAAGGTGCACTTGGAAACTAAAGAGGCTTAAGGGTCTAAAATCTTGGAAATACTGACTTTAATGCTCACTAGTACTCATACACCAATAGGGGTGATTTAGTCCCAGTTTAGGGTTTTTTGGGTAGAAACTGGAATCTGGTAGTGACAAGTCTGAATATTTCAAAACCTAGAAAAAGAGCTATACCAGGACTCATATGCCACAAGTGGCATACTAGTCCCATTCTTCTTTTTCAAAAAGTTAATATTTGAATTTGTTCTACTATCTCTGCTCTTCCTTCTAAACCTGATTTCTGGATCAAAACTTGTTAAAGAACTACAAAATAGAATATCTTGTTGATTTGCTTATGGGGGGTTTGCCTTGGTCAAACCCCTAGTTTGATAGTTAAACCTTGATTGAAACAATGGTTCTTGAAAGTAAATGTGAGTTCAAGCCCTAATCTTAAGTGCATCTAAGATTAGGAGATCTAAAATGTAATGAAACCCTATTCTAATGTGCTAGAATAAGATTCATGAATGAAACATGGAGATGATGACTCACTTTGGGGAGATCTCTAATTACCCTAATGAGTCATAATAATGTATGTACCTTCCTTTAGGCAGAAAGTATAGTGATAATGGAGGATGGAGTCACTTAGGAAACAAGTCATTAGGCTTGGTTCAATGGCTAGTTCCATCTCCCCAACCTAGAATCCATCATGATTCACCATAGTAAACTATCATCAAAACTTGACATTTTGTTGAATAGTATGAATAACTAAGAGGGAGGTGAATCAGTTATCATAAAACAATTTTCTTGACTTTACTTAATCTAGATAAATCTTAAATCAATTAGATAATTAAAATAGATATGAACATGAAAGCACATAACAACACCATGCACAATGAATATCAAAATTTACGTGGAAACCCAAGAAGGGAAAAACCACTAAGAATGCTAATTCTCAATTATAGAACACCGATTAAGGTTACATTGGTTAAGGTGATTTTACAAGTGCTCACTACCAAAATTATCACTGTAGGTAACACTCACTATTGGTTGGATCACTTCCCAACTAATACAAAAACATCTAATTACAAAATAGACAAAACATGAACTAATGAAGTTGCATCTACTTATGCATGAATTGAGTTCTAATTAAGAGAACAATATCTATCTATAATAGATCCGGTCAAGAATCTTCTACCCACCTTCCTTGCACAACCTCTAAAATACAAATTACTTCTTCCTGGTGCTTGCCTTCACTTCCTTCACACCCTTTTCTCTATTTGAACACACCACACTACATCTTCAAAATCAAAGAGATGTTCTATATATACCCATAGAATAAAATAAGTCAGCCTAGCAAAATATGTCAGCTTGAAGAACAACCTTGATATATTCAATAAGGCTTGGTATGCTAGCACCATACCCAAAGGATAGGTTGCACATAAAGATCCCCTATCATGTTACCATAGGACCCATAAATAGGTAATACATAAGATATAACATAATTACCAAAAGATAGAGAGCTTTGAATTACATGAGATATATTTCGGAGCCGATAGGAATGCCACAACCAACACCAAATCTTGGTCATCATAAATTTCAGTACTAAGAAGAGGAATGCAACTAGACATACCAAAAATTGTAACATGCTACATGAATGTACAGATAACAAGGATACCTGGAATAAGATTTAGGCATATAAGAAAATATAAAAAGATTATTGCTCATTATTCTACATTAACTGTCTTCCACGAATGTCCCAAAATGAAGTATTGCCATATCCGGATCAAGGATAACATCCACACTACACAAAATCATAACATACAATAGGATAGATCATTTTTGTATATCATCTGGAGCACAACCTTCCGGATCCCAAGTTTTTACATCAAGAACAACAATTCCAAATTAAAAGCTTCTCAACAAGCTCCCCCTTTGGCATTGATGGAAAAACAAAAAAAACTCAAAAGCATATAAAAATACTTTAAGCGCTCCCCCTTTGTCAAGCAATTCAAATACTCTTTTTGTTTTTGTTTTTATCTTCATTTTCTCCCTCTTTTTTCCATCAAAGGAAAAGGGCCAAATAAGAACATTCAAATAGTCAATTAAAAATATCAATTTTCACATGAAATATTTTCTTGTACAGGTTTCTTTCATAGTTGGAAGAATCCTCTTCCAAGCTTGCACTTCAGAAACCATTTTGGAACACATATTGTCCTATAGAACCAACATCGCAAATGAAGATGACTAGTTCGAAGATGAGAACTATTGTTCACAATCCTCTACATCAGAAAGTATCCCAAAGAGATGATCCAATCGAACCTCAACAATTTCTTTGACCAACCAAAAAATTTTAACCAAATCTTACCTTTGTCTCTGAGTAGACAATAACTTAGCTTCCAGCTCACCAACTCTTATTCCTTGTTTTCGATCTTTATTTTTGAAGAAGTCAAAACAATTCCCAATATCTTTCAATTCAGATTCAATAGCTTCAATTCTGCTTCTAAAATTATCAATAGTAGTAGGCCACTAGAGACAGTATTTGTAGATGTCAGACATCTCCTTAATGAATTCTCTTGTCTCACCAATGTGTTTGAATAACTTGTTTTTGGCTATGACACACCCTATTTCAATCATAGATTGGATTTTATGTCCTTCAAATCCTTCTTGCAACAACCTTTCTTCAACAACTTCTACCAGATCATCCAACAACTAGTCTGAAATAGTAGAAACAATAATATCCTTTTTGAGCAGATAATCAACCAAGGAATATTCAATTCTATGCCTACTAACTAGAGAGTAGGTATACCACATTTCACCAATCCTTTTCATATCACCCTCATCCAATATTGAATAAACTTCATCTAGATCAAGAGAGTCAGATCTAGGTAGAGACTCTTCTTCCTTCTCCTTCTCTTTTGAGATAGTGATGACATCCTTTGTGTTAGTTTTCCCCCTTTTAGGTTCCAAAGGGTAACCACCAATAACAACCTATAATTCCTTCTTACTGGAGGAGGACTGATAGGCATAGCACTAGACACTATTACACCGGAGCATAGATCCAATTGCAAGGATGAGAAAGAGACTTTGCATGAATTTTCTTTATCTTCCATACATTTCAAATATCTTTAAACTTTCTTTTCGATAGGGATGCCAAACTTCCACTTGACATTATCCTTTGACAGTAATGAATTCATAAAGTAGAATACTAAACACATGAGAAGAGACCCAAATCGGAAGGGATAACTCTCAACCAAATATATTCCAACATTCTCAATTAGGTTTTCCATTATTAGGCTACATAGGTCAAACTGGTTATTTTCCTTCACCATCTTATGTGCAAGATACACAACAATAGCCGAAGTTGAACCTTCATGATTTCAAAAATATATTTTGTATGAGATACTGTAAGCAACATACCTTGCTACAGGATCGGAAATGGTATTCATTAGTAGAGCTTAGGGGTCTTTGTCAATACCAATAAGTTTCTCCACGTCACTATATTCCACCATCTTCTTCCTAGGGAGATCTCCAACACTGCATAATCTAGTAATTGCTTCAAGGGATTCCTTAGTGTTTGGATATGGTTTATCCAAAATTATGTTGCCTTCCTTGCATTGGCTCAACAGGAACAAGATAGACTCTTTTTCAACAATCCAGGTGAATTACCCTCATAGATCCATACCCAAGGCACTTACATTGTGAAATTCATTAGTCTTCAACCCTAGTTCAATTTACTTCATCTTTGGATGATCAAACTCATCTAAATCTACTCTCTTCAACCTCAACAGAATACTGCTACTAGATTCACTTTCAACCAACATAGATTCCATCATCACGCTTAGCTTCTTCAATCCTTTTATCGCTTAGAGAAAACCTCTTCTTCTTCTTTGCAAACTATGAGAAATTATTTGAAACCTCTATCTTTTATCCTTAATTGCTCATGTTGATTTCACTATCAAAACTTTCATTGATGATCCCAATAATTGAACTTCACTTTTTAATTATTTTGACTAAGCTTCATCATATGCCACCAATCGGATCAAACTTAGTAAATCCAAAAACACATCAATATTACTTTAGAGAGGGGGGAACCAATAGGATATGTGTTACAAAACTCCCCCTAAGCCAAGGCATTTGGCTCATATTTTGGAAGAGCTTGTACCAAGATCTACTACCACAGATGATCTCCCCACACTCGTTTCCTTTTTCTTCCAAACCATGATGGTCTTCTTCTTAGATTCATCTGATTTTGCAACCTTATTTTTATTTTTAGAGTTTCCCAAAGCAACATATCTACATGTGTTAGCATAATATCTAGATTGACTACACCTATAACATATTTGTCCTAACTTAACTGAGTGAACCCTAGATCTACACTAATTAGCTTTATGACCATAATCTTGGCATAAATAGCAATAAGAATGAAAGAGATTATCCATTCCATTCCTTCTAGTTGGATTAGATAATTGACTTTGCAATGACTTGCTTGGTAACCAAACTTGTGACAGTTAAAGAATTGAGTACTCAATTCCTTCTTGCTTCTACACTCTACAACCTTATGTCCAAAATTTTTGCATAGAAAAAATGGCCATTAAATGATAAGTACCTTTTATTATTTGGTTTCCTAACTAGAGGTCTTTTTGTAGGTGTTCTAGAGTTACAGACCTTGCTTGTTACAATAGATATTGCTTTAGCTTCAACTACTTTGTCTTTACCCTTAGTATTCTGATTTGAGATTTCACCTTAGAATCCAAGTCCTTCCTTATCCTTGTGACATTTTTGTAGGGACAAGATTTGATCCAAAATTATGCTACTTTCGCATATTCTTGCTTCTTATTTTAGCCTTCTTAACTCTTGATCTAACTTCTCATTTTCTTCTAAATATTGTTTGATGGTATCTTTGAGATTTTCTCCAGTCTTCTTCCATTTTTCCATTTTTTGTTTGATGACCATATTTTTGAGAGTTTCTTCAGTCTTCTTGCATTCATCCAAATGTATCTTTAGATTCATAGCAATTTCCTTTGGCTCCTTTAATTCCTTGCTGAACTCTCTATTTCTTGCTTTGAATTTCTGGATTTTCTCCCTTATCTTTGAGATATAAGAATTTCCTCCTTGATGTTTTCTTTCAATTCCTCATTTTTAGATTTCGTGCTTTCCATATCATCTAACATTGTCTTCAATTCTTCATCAAAGTAATAATATCCTACCATCTGTTCAAACTGCCAAGATCTCCCTCAAGCGGTTAAGATCTATCTTGAAGGGACCATGCTCTAATGCCAATCGTTGAATAGTTTGAATAAAAGAGAGGGGGGTGAATCAGTTATCATAAAATATTTGTCTTGACTTTAATTAATTTAGAGCAATCTTAAATCAATTAGATAATAAAAACATATATTAACATGAAAGCACAATGCACACCAAAATTTACATAGAAACCCAAGAAGGGAAAAACCATAGAGAATGCTAATTCTCAATTATAGAACATTGGTTAAGGTGACACTGGTTAAAGTGATTTTACAAGGGCTCACTACCAAAATGCTCACTATCGGTGGGCTCACTACCCAACTAATACAAAAACATCTGATTACAAAATAGACAAAACATGAACTAATGAAATTGCATCTAATTATGCATGAAGTTAGTTCTACTTAAGAGCATAATATTTGTCTACAACAAATTCGGTCAAGAATCTTCTACCCACCTTCCTTGCACAACCTCTGCAATACAGATTACTTCTTCTTGATGCTTGCCTTTGCTTCCTTCTTTGTTTCTTGACGCGTAATCCTTCACACCCTTTTCTCTATTCACACACACTACACTACATCTCTAAAATCAAATATATGTTCTAGATATACTCATAGAACAAAATAAGTTGGCCTAACAAAACATGTCAGATTGAAGAACAACCTTGAGATATTCAATAAGGCTTGGTATTCTAGCACCAGACCCAAAGGATAGGTCACACATAAATATCTCCTTACCACATTACCATGGGACCCATAAATAGGTCATACATGAAGATATAGTATAATGACCAAAAGATAGCGAGCTTTGAATTACATGAGATATATTCTAGAGCACATAGGAATGCCACAACCAAGACCAAATCTTGATCATCATAAATTGATAGAAACACCACAACCAGGACCAAATCTTGAGCATCATCAATTTTAATAGTACCAACTAGAGGAATGCAATTAGATATACCAAAACTTATAACATGCTACATGAATCTCTGGATCTAGCAAGGATACCCAGAATAAACTTTAGGCATAAAAGCCAATATAAAAATATTAGTATTCATTATTCTAAATTAATTTTCTTACCCAGATGTCCCAAAACAAATTACTACCATATTTGGATCAAGGATAACATCCACACTACACAATATCATAGTATACGATAGGACATATCATTTATGTATATCATTCGGAGCACAACCTTTGGGATCTTAGGTTTTGACATCAATGACAACAATGCTAAATCAACAACCTCAAAAATTTATAGATCTTGAATGAAAGAGAGCTTGAAGACCCCCAAAAACACTATTATGTTGCTCCAAGACTTCAACTATTCCTTGCTACTTGCTCTTGAATGCTCTTGTGAAAGTATGCTTAAGTGCTAGTGAATGCTTAGATCTTGAATTGATTTTCTAGATGAAAATAATTATCTAAAACCTTGTTTTTATAGGAGCTTCCTCTAATTTACCATTTATTAGATCTCAAATACCAACATCAACCAAAAATTTAAATTAAAAACCTTAATTTCCCACTCATACCCTAAAAAGGGGCCACACAAGACTCATATGCCACTTGTGGCATATGGGTCCCACCTAAGGGGACTCATACCCCCAAGGTGGCGTATGACTCCCACCCTAGCTCTATGTGGTGAGTAAATGTTGGGTTGTTATAAATTTGAATGTATTTATTGATTTTGTTAGGATTTTGGTCAAAATAAGCCTTGAGATCTGAAATAAAGGGTCTTAGGGGCCTATTATTGATGATTTAAAGTGTTATGAATGTAAGGGTGCTAAAACAGGTCCAAATTAAGTGTGAATTTTTACCATCTCCAAGAAGAGCGTATAATTTTCTGCACTACAGATGTCTAGGGTGTGGGAAGGATCATCTTGCTCACTATCTTAATTGCTCAAGGTGATCGAGCTAGAATAGTGAAAGAAGACTGATCTCCTACTTGGATGTCACTTTGATATAACCGAACATAAGTCAACATTGTTGGTGACACCTATTGAACAAGCTTAAACTTCCGTGCAAATCATATAGAATAAATTAGTACTATAATATGGTCATAGTGACCTACTAATAGATAATCTCACTGCATGCATGTGATCTATCTCATGTCATAGGACATGCTCTCTTGCCCTTGTAAGGTTGCTAAATAATATTTGTACTACACAACCAATATATTTTCTACCTCTAAATAATATGTCTCTAAACCTCCAATATTTGACCAGGGTGTAGGCATGTGCCCACGACCAATCCTACGATATTTGAATTAAGTATCATGTTAGCCTCGTGCACCTAATTTGATCAAAGATAAGAACTTGTAATAGTGTGCACATCATCAGGCTCCTCACTTCATGGGGTACATATCTCAAGATATTGTGGTAGACGTGGGTGAGCATGTTCTATCCCCATGCAAAAATGGTATCCATCTCCTTCATAGCACTAATAGTGTACATGATGCCCCTATGGAGGTTTGAAGCTCATTTGTCTATCGCCGCTCTCATCATTAAAGTAGAAAATACTATCCTCTAGACCAAAGGTATGGCCATAGGACACTACTCAAGACATCTCATATAAATGTGTCCTATTATGTTAGTGAGGATGACCACACTGAGTTCATAGCATTGGTCCTCCTTTACTTTGGTCAACACCTTGTTCTCCTCGATGACTACCTATTGACGATGGATTGGAAATCTCAAAAATATGATAAAATTATACAAGGGTAATCATCATCTCCCTTGTAGGGATATGGAAAGTAAAGGTGTCCATGTCCCACCACTTCATTAGAGCCGTCAACATGGTAGGTTGGAATTGCATCTCTACCAAAAGTAAAAATCTACCATAATCTAACTTATCTCTGGAAGGTTTGCTACTTTATAGTGAGTTGGTCAATAAGACTCCATAGTAGGGTTGGCATGACTCCTCCACCATGATTGCATAGAGTTGGATAGGGTTTAACATAATTAAAATCATATTTTAACTTATATTATTCTACTAAGATATTCTACATATTCTACCATTCTTAAAAACAAAAATATTCAATTTTTGCTAGGAAATCAGCACCTATATTAGACACTAGTGTCTTAGATGGATGATAGTGCATCATCTAGATACTAGTACATAAATGGATGTATTAATGAGGTTTGGAGTCCTATACATTGACCAGATACTAGCTTGCCTCATGAGGTCCACAATCCTAAAACATAGCTAAAAATAAAATAAATCATAAATTTTTAATGTAGCTCATCTTGCACAATGCCCTCCATGACCCCTACACAAATATCATCAATCTTGGATGGTCAAAAATCACATCTATGAGGTGTTTTACAAAAGAATCACTCTAGAATCAATGAAAATCTCCTCCATGAATAATAAAAATGAATAATAAAAGTTCAATAATAATAATACTGAAATCTATTTCACTATAAGTGACTTAACCACCATGTTTTCACCCAAATTAAAGGTAGTGAAAAATAGGTAGTGGGAAATATATTCACCCTTATTTATTAGTTTTTCTTTAAAAATTAGTTCTTGTAACATTCATCTCTCCATGGTAGTTTCTTTTGATTTTAGGAAAACTATCATGCTTGAATTTTGCACAATATTTTTCATGAACAATCATTAAACCGTGCAAGATATCATACTAAATACTATGGAATTTTTTTAACTCAAATGCTAAGGACATCGTCAGTCTACCTAGTTGGCTTTTGCATCATGTACTATATCATTTTCAAAGTAATTTTTTTTTATAAATTTCATCATCTACTTTAGCATAGATTATTCCTTTGTTCAATTTGCTCACTGGACTCGAGAAAATTATAATGTCAAAAATTGCATATTGTTGCAATTCAAACTTGTGCATTGTACCTGCTCTAATTTTGATATTTATGATAAATTTTCTACCTTTATTTTAAAGATTCTAATTCAATGATTTAAAATTTTGAAGTGTTATCAACCTATGGTTTAAAAAACAACATAATTCATTCAAACTATAATGCTATGCATAGATGTCTATGTGATGCACTAGTGTCCCAAGAATTTCGAAGATTCAAAAGTACATATTTAATGTGTCTTGTTCGCAATGCATTTCGTAACACCTACATGAAAGAATAATGCCTTTTCTTGCTCGATGAACCAAATAAAACTCATTTCTTTTACAGTCTAGATAGGACTTTTTCATTTTGTCAAGCAATTATTCTTCAATTAGGGGAAACTCTTTCACATTCCATCTTGTTGGTGATGATGAAAATCCAGAACCATGTGAAGATAGTTGTAGAGCATGAATATCCATAGAGACCAACGGTGATGCAACTTCATCGAAATTGTCATCAAATAGAAGACTGATGTCCTCAATGTGTGATTCCAAGTCAGCAATGCGAGACTCTACAAATAAACAAGAAATTTCAAGTAGGATTGTGTCCCAATCAGCAATGCTAGGAAGACTAATGTGATATTTCTGCAAATAAGTACTCAAAGCTTTCAAAGAAGCAACTGTCAAATCTGATGAAGCAATAGTAGGAGGTCGAATGATGACTTCCACTATGTCAACATGACATTCTTCATGATGTGGGATATAATTTGTGATCATTGGAGGATCATGTGGGAATGGAGAATCATTTGAGTCTCCATACATCTCCCAAAGTTTGATCGATAAAGCATGTGGACCCTCAATATCCATGATGACAATCAAAGTGTCATATGGTATATGTAAGCTAATTAATCCAACAATATGATCATTTGTATTAACCCATTTATCCTTTTTGAAATTGATTACTAGGTTTAGGGATAATTCCATACAAATGGGGCAAAATATTGTGTTACCTAAGATGTTTTAGGATGCCTTCACATCAAGACTTATAGTTTCCCTTGTTTAGGTTGATTACAGAAGAATGAGTTGTATATCCCATTTAAGAAATGTGTCAACGACTCCCTATGGAACTTTATTTAAGTTCATTAATTATAAAATACCATGCATAATTCCCCCAAAGAAAAATACAAAAAATTGACACTTTATAAATTGAGTGCATGAAATTCTAATAAACCCCCTTGATTTTTGGCACTTTACATTGTACCTAAACATTTTTTTTCAATAACACTTACAGTTGTAGAAAATTCTTATAAAAGAGGAGAAAATAATTACATGCAAGCTACACCCATCTCAGTACCAGTGTTGGTGCAAATCACACCTTTATTTATGGATCTCAGCCACTGTGGTGACAACCACGTGAAAAACTGCAGAGGTCATTTTGTTGATGCGTAGATTGGTGGGCAAGATATGCTTGATCTGGTATGGCACCGCCTTATTCCGTCTTCACACTAAATTGAATCCAAACGCAACTCCCAAAACAAGTTCTCAAACACCAAAAAATGCAGGTCTCCAAAAACTGGAATACTAATTCGCATGAGGGAGCGAAAGTTGATGCTTACAAGGACAAAATGTGAGGTGTATGGCCTACATATGCAGGCCTTAAACCAAGTCGACACAACCCAACAAGAAAGAAAATTGCGTCCACTTAACAAACCGCTCAACCTGCAATGATTGAATATCACGAGAAGAATGAAAACCATGCTTCCCCCTATCAAAATTGTGCCTCCATGGAAGATCATAGCCTTTCAACTGGTGAGAACATCTGTCTTGAATATGTCATATTTTTGCATGCTTCTTGCTCACAATCTATGCCGTCCACAGGAGTTTTGTGCGCCCAGTAAATAGAGCTACATACAAAGAAACTTAGCAAACAAAGAAAAAGTGGCTTCAGTAGGAAGTCCGCAGTATTACTAGAAGGGGCGGCCAACAAATCGAGCTCTCATTTGAAAAATATCGGGCCTCTTTAGAAAGATCCGCACCCTCTTTGAAAGCAATTTATTAGCATAAAAAGAAACACCAGATCTTGAAAAACCCTCACGCCTCTTTTAATCAAAGTGATCCCTCTCTTTCTGCATGCCTTCTGCTATGCTTCCCTTTTCTGCAACGTGCCTCAAAGCACCCACAACTTCTGCAAATCATGCCACAGTTCGCCACAAACTCCAACGCACCTCTGAGGAATTTTTTTGTGATTACGCCACACTAGGAATGCTAGGCGCAACAATGCAAGTTTCTTATACTAGAAATCCTATGAAGGGAATCGGCCTGGGCTGGGGTTGATTTTCAAACTAAATACTATGAAATTGTTCAGATATAGGTCTACAACTATTTCCTTCCTGCTCTCATACCATATTAGAATTAGGAGATCTAGGAAATAAGAAACAAACACAAGTGAACAATGCATTAATTGTATTAGCTTTCTTGTAGAATGAAAGAAGGAGCAACTTTCTTTAATAGAAAAAACCTGTTGATCAAGATCCACAAGATGTGGAGATTAAGATCAAGATCCATCCGAAGTGGAAAGAAGTGGAGTGCACAACTCAACCATCAGGACAACTAACTAGGCTTAAGTAAGCTAGGTGTAAATCAATGAATACACCAACACATCTTCATGAACTGAATGAATGTGATACATATATTTTTAAATTAGAAAATATTTTAAACATGTAAAATTTAGGCTTTTAGCATAGTTTATATTTATATTTTGTTGAAAAATTAAAGTTTTGTGGATGTAACTTTTCATAAAATTGATACTATAATTTAGTTTCTCATAAATATGAATTAATGGAATTTCCACATTTTTATAATACATTTTTATTTTTCCATATCATTACCTTTTAACTTTAGTGCATATTTATATTTTTCATTTTAATTTATTTTTAATAAATACTTAAATTCTACTGTAGTGAATATAAAATATTTGTGATATTTCCATACTTGTCTTTGACTATATATCAAATATGGAAAATAATTATATCTTTTTGATGTAAAATCTCTCTTCTTTTATACTTTTACTTCTTTATATTTAGAACAATAAAAAATATTATTTTTCTTCATAAATAAATAAACCTAATATTTGGGAATTAATCTTATAGTGAAAATGAGAAGAAAAATCTAAACTCTATTTAAAATAATAAAAACATTAAATTTTAAAAAATTATATTTTTAGATTTACAAAGAAAGAATATTTTGTTTTCTTAAAAAAATATATAAATATGTGAGCACAAATTAGTTGGAGCATTAGTTTTCTTTAAAAATAATTAAATTGGAATCAAAGTGATGTAATATATGCATCTAATTGATTCTTGTTATCAGAAAAGTTGTGGTTCAAATCTATTTTAAATAGAAAAAAATCTAACTAGAATATAATTTTGACTTGTAATTTATTATACTTAGAAATTCTTGAAGTCTTACACTTAAAATCTAGTGTAATGTGAAGAAAATTTCAAATTCAACAAATAAAATCTCGTTATTATGACTAGATATATCATCTATATTCAATATCTAAAATCTATAATATTATCATGTACTTGGTTTTAAAGATGATGTATAGTCTAAAGAAATCTCAAATTGGAGGATATATATATATCTAGAAAGCAATGAAATGAAATTATGTAGATTTCACATAGATAGGATATATGTAGATTTCACATAGACATGGCAAATCAAATTAAGTAGAATTAATATAAGAAAAATATTATTTGTTGGAAAGTTAAAAGATCTAAAGAAAATTAGTGTGTTTTTTAACTACAAGTATTTTGATTTTGGGTGGCCAACTCAAATCTTCTATGTGGACTTGGTTTTTAGCACCGAGCTCAAATTTCTTGTCATCCACAATGTTTGATGTAAGAGAAATTAAAAAATTACGCAATCTTACATCATTTGAAAATATTTATCTTTTATAAATTGTTTCTTGTTTGTTTTATATCTTATAAATATTAAAAAAAAAATTATAAAAATATATATAATTTGTGAAAAAGTAATGTAATAAATAATCTAAAAAAAACAACATATAATGCATAGTTATCAAAGATTTCCCTACATAAATACACTATCATGTTATAACTTGTATATAACAAGCTATATATTATTTACACTAAGTGACGTGAAAGCTAACTACTAACTCCAAACGAGCGTCCATTCTTCCCTAGTGACTTAAGCATCCAAGGAACAACTAACTATCTGATGTATGATTTATATTAGCCATTTCGTTAGGATTTAAAATTGTTTCATAGTATTTGGAATCATTGCAGTCATGCTAATATATCCAAAGTACTTCAAGAGAATTATTTTTTATTGGATGCTCATAACAATAAATGCCTGATGTAGGCAGCAATATAAAACTAAAAATAACAATAAATAAGTAAAATGATATGGTGCACACGAAGGAGATTACCTGTTAAGATGTGGTGCCTTGGCTATAAGTAGCATCATCACTAAATTTGTTTCTCACACAACACAATAGGCATAAAATTCAAAATTAAAACACAAAACTTGTAGGAATTTTCCCCCAAAACCCTAAGGTTGGCCTATCATAAGTCATTTTCTGAGAAAATTAGGGTTTTACATGTACAAATAAGGGTTTTCATCCTCATTTTTCTCTCTTCTTGGCTCATTTTTCACCTTCACTCCTCTTGACAAGCACTCTTGCATTCCAAGTCTTCCAAAGCAAGCAAACAAGCATTAGGGTTTCACAAGCCATCTCCATTGGAGCTGCTCTTGCATGTTGCAGACACCTTCATCAAAGGTTTGGTAAGTGTTTATATTGATTTATCATTCAATCATCCATTCCTTTCATTATATTTCATTTTGGATTTGATTATCATCAAAGGGGTTTAACTAAGGAAAACCCCTAATCTCTAACCCTAACCCTTTCCTTCTCTTTGCAGGTGTGTTTTGTAGATTTAGTTGTTTTGTAGGTGGAAGATCATTCAAAAAATTATTCAAGCTCACTAGGGTTGAAGAAACCCTAGTTGCAGCTTGGAAGACACTTACAAGTTGAAAATCAAAGTTTCTGGTCTGAATACTTGGAGGAGCAAAAAGTGCAGATCAAGAACTCTCGTTTTCACCTTCAGATTTTTCAGAAAAGGAAAAAGGGGCATTCTCGCTAGTTGTGGTGACCTAGTCCCAAATTGCCTATTTTTGAAATATTTCTATGGATTCGAGTACCCATTTGGCTAAAATAAGCCTCAGGTCACTTTCCCAAAATCACCCTTATTGATGGTGAAAATGACAAAAACAATGTTAAAACGGAATATTTCTACTCTATTCCTCCTAAAAAAGAAAGACAACATATAGTAGCCTAACTCCCAAGGTCTTGGTAGTTGGTTCTCAACTATCTGGTGTCACTCAATCGGTTCATGCAACTGTAACGTTCAAGGGGCATGTGCTGGTAACAAAAGAATCCAAGCAATGACTCATTTTACCGAACTATTTTAGTAAATTTAAGGGGTTTCAAATAAAAGAAAAAGATGGATCATAGGGTAAACCAGTAAAAATGAACAAAACTTATCTACCATCTGGACATATATCTTCAACAATGAATTTTTTTCCAATCAGATCAAGAAAGCCAAAGCATGATACAATTCACAGAATAATCTATACCATTGTATGCATCTAAGGTTCTTATTTTAATTCACCTATAACAACTACTTCAAAGATTTTTTTTAAATGACACACATTCATTCATTGCCAAGATCATAGATCAATAGACTTTAATAAATTTAATTCAATGATAATCCAACAAGATAATCCTTAAATCTAGTTTCTTCTAATGACTTTCATCACATAAGAAGCTTTCATGCTGCAACACAATCACTTGCATTTAGATAGATTATAACTTATCAGCCTTATCAAATAAAACAACTCAATTATAACACCATATTGTGTAAAACCTGTAATTCTATTAACTGTAAAGATCAAGTACAATGTATCTCTGTAATCACTACAAAATTCTATCTCCTAATATCAGGCAGGCCAATTCTATTCTCTATTAGCCGACCCTTACAATATGATACCCAGAGGGTATTTATAGATATACAAAAATTCGAACTCCACTTCTATTTTTAGTCATCCACCCTTTTAGGAACTAAAAAAAACTCTCTTGGAAACTTAGATCAATTTGATCTTGAGTTCTTACATTAGACATTCAGTTAAATTGGAGAATAGAAAATAGAAGAGAAAAAGTGTCATGTGCTTCAAAACTGTCAGTGTTGCATGCAACATGCAAAGAAGAAGAAAGTCATGCATGCAAGAGATTTACGCATGTGAAGTTGGGTCTGCAATAAACTCATCATAACTAGTGAAGACTTGTTGTAATACATCTATTTCTGGCCCATCAACCCAGCTGTCTTCAAATTTAATTCGCTCCAATTTTGCTGCAACAAACCCTCTCATATCTTTTATCTTTATCAACTCTCTTCTAGCAGCTTTTATTTCTTCCTTGACATCCATCAACCGATCTATCATCAAATCTTCGCCATCATCTCCTTTCTGCATGAGTCCTCTAAATCTTTCATCCCACTTCTCTTTTATCTAACTTAAAGGCATGCCTTCCTTTGTTAATACATTTACATCTACTATGATAGCAATAGCCACCTCCAACTCCTCAAACTGTTCAGTCAGATTATTAACAACATCTTGGACCTCATTCCTATGTTTACACAATAAATCTGTCTTGAATCGGAGTATATGAGAGGTTTTCCCATAAAATCTTTATTATCCTCCTCAAGTATTGACTGTTCAAGAAGAGTAGTTAAAGGAAATTTACTAACCTTCTCCAGTTTTTGACTATACTCTTTATACTCCTCTTCCTATTTCTCTGATGCTTCAATATATTGATGCATTTCTTTTATCAATTCTTCTATGCCTTTGTAAACTTCAAAACCCTCGACCAAAACTTCACCTACTTCCTGATTCAACTTGTCAACCCATCTGTCTACCATCTCCGCTTTGCCTCTTACCTGTACTAAATCATCTACCTCCTTTTTGCTTAACAAAATTGGAGTCTCAATAGTTGTTAGCTATTGTGATCTTGGAGAGGAGACACTTTTCAAAAATGAATGCAATTGATCCAACTGAGCCTTAAGCTCATCTTTCTTTTGTTTATCTGTTAACATTCTTGATTTAGTTGTAGAAGCTACCACATCAATTATATTCATCTGCTCATTCCTGGTAGACCTTCCCAAGTTGATAGTACTCTACTGATAATCTTTTAGTTGCATGTCCCCTACCTCCTTTTCTGTCATTGGTATGGCACACTCGGCAACAATCTCTCCCTTATCCGTGAGTCTGGTAGAGTGTAGAATCTTGGCCTTCTTTTTAGGCCTCTCTTGTTCAATCTCCTTCATCATATCCTCCCAATTGAGAGGTTGTGAAGGTGTCACTGTTCTTTTCTGTAGGTCCAATTTTAGCCAAGTGGGAGCACATGGAGCAGTAGTCATCACAGAGGAAGAAGAAGCGATAGTAGTAGGAGGTGGCTACACATTTACTTGGGGTTGAGAATCAACCCTTGGTTCCTCTTGCTGTTCTTGCACCACATGCATTCGCACAAGCCTTTCAGCCTCTTCCCTATCTTTTTGTTCCTGTATCTTCTTATCTTCCTCTTCTTTCTTCAACCTCTCTTCCTCCAATCGATCTGTCTCCACTTTTTCCCTTTCCAATCTTTCCTTTTCTATTCTTTCTTTCTCTATTATTTTCTTATCCAATTTTTCTTTCTCTAGAGCCTCTAGTCTTTCCTTATCCAATTTTTATTTCTCTAGTCTTTCCGCCTCTAAAGCCTTAAGCTTTTTTGCCTTTGCTTCTTCTTCTTGCTGCTTCTTAACCAACTCTTTGGTATCCTTTTCATTTCTTAATCTTTATGCTTCTTCTTCTTTTTGGCGAGCTTCCTCTGCAAGTTTTAACTTAGCAACTGAGACTTCTTTCTCCCTTCGATTTCTTTCCTTCTCTTCTTCAAGGTCATGAATCTTTTGTATTAGTTCCAACTTTTCATTCTCTTCTTTAACCTTGAGTTCATGTTCTTGTTGCCTTTTATGTCTCTCTACTTCATCAGCTACTGCCTTAGCTTCAATTTGTTGTTGCTGTAGTATGGAATCAGTTTGTGTCTTGGCACCCATTAAATTTTGCTTTTCTATTTTTTTAGCATTTACCTCAACATTCTTTCTAACTTCCTCAAACAATTCCCATTGCTCCTCTTGTGTCATTACCTGTTCAGAATCCTCCTCTAGAGGCATATTCTCTTGCACATTCTTCTCTGACACAGTCTCATCTAAATCTGTCCCAACATCATGAATTTCCCTCTCCACTTTTTTTCCCTTTCCAGCTTCAGCCATACGATGAAGATCCCCCTTTTGAACTTCTTCACTCTGCTTCTTTGCAAGTGGGACTTTTGCGGAAGATTCACCTAATGTAGGTGTTGAAACAGTAGATCCTTTCTAAGCATCTCCTTCTTGTGTTTCTACTTCATCATCTACTGCTTCAAGTTCTATCTCCTCAATGTCTGAGGGAAAGAACTCCAAAGGCTCTTTGGGAGGTTTCTCTCTTTTGATTCTTTTATACCCTTTCCCCTTTTTAGGAGTTGGTCCTTGAGGCACTTTGGTTCTTAACACCAACCAGTTAACACTTCGATCCAAGACTATTCTTCCTATCTGTTTAATATCAATAGTTTCCTCACTATCCCAGTCAATTGGATCCAGGCTCTTAGTTCCTATATTTAAAGCCTCATAAGATGGATCTAACACAACTCCATCATCCACCAATGTGTCAGGAATATCATTTTTAACTCCAAATTCTAACATGAGTGCAATAGGTAGTCTTTCATAATTCCTTTTCCTTAAATCATACTCATCTTGTCGATCACTCCAGAAGTCTTCCAATAAATTAAAATGATTGTCAAACACAGAAGGCAGCAAAGCATACATCTTCCCCTTTGGATCAAAATACTTACAAGCTTTCTATAAGCCTAACTTTAATTGTATTAGCTCATTGCAAACCACCTTTGCTCCTACCAAATGCTGACAACCATACTCACCCAGCTTCATGGGGAACTTGTGACATCTTGTCTTATGTTTTATTCCAAACTGAGCATTAACTCCAAGAGCCTGATATACAAACTCCATTAGTACTATCCTGTTATTGCAACACCTTGGAAGCAAATGTGGATGGCCTTCAAAACTAGCTAACCTGAAATATGTAAACTTGGGGTATTGAATGTACCAACATCCCCATTCAACAATAAACACCATGGCCCCTTGACTCAGCCTATACCCTGCATCTCCATTTAATTGATTAATGACTACATATATGAATGCATCATTGACTCTTCTGAATTGAGTCTCAGAAACTTGAAGAGACAGCTGGTTATAGTGCTTCCACACTTTCTTCTATCCATCCAAGAATCCCATTATCCCTACTATATTTAAACTTGGGAAGATACCCAACCTTGCTGTTGCATACACAATGTAAGAAGTCATAAAGAAACACTTTGTGTCCCTGATGCTATTCAGTTGATCATGGATAGCATTTGGTACGATCATAGGCCAATCAAACTGATGGGTGCCATGTAAAATTGTCTGGATGAAAGGAAACATCCACTCCTTGAAATGGAAGGCATCCCTCTTCCCAAAAGCCCTAGATAACATCATTATTATATCTGATACCTCTTTGTAGAAATCTACCCTCTTTGGCTGGTCTGCAAGCTTGCTTAGAGATTTATTCTCTATCTTCAACCACTTTTTGTTCAAATGAGATTCATTGGATTCCTTATACTAGTTGTACTTCTCTAAGGCTTCTACCTCATCCCACTGCACCAAGTTCTTAGGATCCGAGACATTAAATATACTTTGAAATTCCTGAGGAGTGAGATCAATGATCACATTGTTCTGTGAATCCATGCATTGTCTAGTTGTTGGATTGTAGGCACTAGCTGCTGTCAAGATCAACTCCAGGCACTGGATTGATAAAGGAAACATAGTAATATGGGCCAAGCCAGAATAAATAAAAAATTGTGTCCTTCCTGTTACATCTTCCCTTTCCACAAAGGTTTCTGCATATAGCTCTTCAAAATTGTACTAGCCCAAATTGGTATTGGTGATGTCCGACCAATCTGATTCTACTTTGCTCACTTTCACAACAGGACTCCGATGATTATACCTCAAGGTATAAGGCAATTGTTCTGGCTTGATCTTCTTTGGTTTAGGTGTTGCCTTTGATGTCCCTGCAGGCCGGTTTCTTTGAGATGCTTCTCCTGATGTTCCTGACATCCTCTTAGCTTTCCTACAACAAACCTCTAGTTAGATCCTTGAACGAAATATCTCAAAATGTGTCTTCAAACCATACCTTCTAAACATACATTGGAGGCGAAACCAGGCAACAAACATCTTAAATAATCTACTTTCAAAACACTATCGGGCTTGGAGTGAGAACTGGAATGGACACTGTACTAATAAGAAGTGGGCTCAGAATTGGAACTGAAATAGTGATCGGAACCAGAACCGGAATGGAAACTGATTCGATTTCCTTCGAATTTTTTGTTTTCATATTCGGTTTCGGTATCGCTTCCGCTTCCGCCAGGTAAACATTTTTATAAAGTAAAGCTTCTTACTATAAGCGGAGTCAGAGATGGGATGGAGGATGGAATTGACACTAAACATAAAAACACATCCAAAACTCTAAATCAATTTTGATCCCGCTTCCGGCTATATTGATCATGACGTCATCAAATATTTTATCGATTTAATGCATAACTCCATGATTAAAACTAAGATCATATTAAATGAAATGAGGCTTTAAAATATATCATAAAAGACTATACTCATATGACCATGGGGGACGACTATATTTTAGGGCATCATATTTTAATCATTTTAAAAGTGATCACACAAATGCATAAAAACCCTAACCTAGAAAACACGATAAAACTAGGGCACGGATTTAACCCTTCCTAATTTACCAGACTGAATGCGCAAAAAAAACCCTAAGTAAATACAAGATTCAACTAACCCTAACTCACTTAAAAACATGAATTTAATCTACCTCACTGTGAAAAACCCTAACTAAATCTACGCATTAAAAACCTTAACCCAACACGATGCGATCATGACAAAACGTGAAAGCGACCATGCCCCAACTCACTATAAAACCAGAAACGCAACACAAAATCAAGAACAACAAAAACAAAGCAAGAACACAAAGAAAACAAACACGCAAACTCAAGAAAGTGATCATGTTCAAAGATCTTAAACGATCAATCAAACAATACGAACGAAGAACACGAAAGCAAAAAAAGGAAAATGAGAAAATAACCCTACCTCAAACGCAAGACCTGGCTAACCTTCTGAATTGATTCACAACAATTATCTCCTTCTCCTTCAATCGATTTTCTCAGATGGACTCTGCAGCAGCTCTATTTCACTCTTCAAGTTTTTAACAATGATAATAATGATACGTTTAATCCTTAATGAAGGTAAAAATTAGAGTTCTTACCTACGCCAAGCTACTTTCATTAATGCATTAAATGCAGTTAAGTGGAGTCGATACTGGAGAAAAACAAACACTTCACTGCAGTGCGACTTCAGTCAATAGTCAACGGCTAAGAAAATGGCGGGGGCAGAATCGGAATGGAAACTGATTCGGAAATTTAAAGAATTTCCCAACTTCATTCCTATTCCAGTTCTGGGTCTGCCAACAAAGCACAAAAAGAAACCAAACACAAAAAGTAAAACAAAAGATCGACATAATAAAACTTAACACAAGGACTTAGACTAAAACCAAAAGTTGAAAAAGTGGAGGTGGAGACGGGATGGATTTTGATTTTGCATTTTTCAATAAATACCAACTTAACATTCACTCCGGTTCCAGCTCTGATAAAGACAAAACAAAAGGTCAAAAAGAAAGACTATCGGGATGGGAATCGGAATGAGTTTTGAAAGAATTTTCAGAACCCAATTTGGTTCTGGCTCCGATTTCGACAGACTAAACCAGAATAAAACAAAGTGTTGGAATTAAAAAGACTCCAAACTTTGTTTAAAGAACAACAAAAGACAAAAATAACAAAGGGGGACCCATTTTGACCAAGGCAAAAGATGGGGTGGTTATGCAAGGCATAACAAATGGTGACTCGGCTGGGGAAATGGTTTACCCATTTTCAAGATACCCAAAGAAAATTTCAGTCACCCAAAAAATACTTGGCTTATAAACACTTTAACTTGAATAAAATCTGATATATATAGGATAAGTTTGAGCTCGAATCTCAGATGCATGTGCTCATGAGTTATTTCTGAATCTGAGTGTGTGCATATATTGTGCATCATTCTTTGTAGATACTTTCTCTGTTTGTGAACAACTATACCTTAAGATTCAAGCTACATAGGTTGAGTCCTTTAACTATCGTGCAATAAAATCCTGGGAATTGCTTACCTCTAGTTCTTTCAAAGCATTGCTCTACTACCAGACAGGCATCCATAGCCCCGATAGAGATACTTGATTACCCACTTGATATTGAGTTTTCCATTTCTTTCTTTCTTCTTTTTTTCAATTCATTTTTTCCTTTTAAAACCTTACTTGTGGAAATATTTTATGCACCTTGCTCAATACTCCAGACATAATGAATTTGAAACATGGGTTGAGAACTACTATCAATTTCATGATAGTCTTGGAATCGTATTTTTTCACTTGAATCAAAGGGTAGAGCCATTTTAGAACAAATAGGTACTTACTCATGTAGATTTTTATCTAATTTGGTGGTAGATCTTTGATCATAATTCATGAGATATTCACAATATATCTTCTATCCTTAATAAATTTTCCAACCCAAACTAGAATGGTCATAAAACATAAGTTTCAGAACGAAATCCTTTTCAATGATGATAATGAAAATACCTAAACCAATTTCTCTACTAGTACCAATAGCATACTTTGAATAACAACCCCCTAACTTGAGATGAGCAAAATGAAGATCCCCAATGAAACAAGACAAAACAATACAAAATAAACAAAACAAGAAAGAAAATAAACAAAACAAACAAAAACAAAAAACTTAATTACATATGATACAGTATAATACATTTCCTTTTAAAACATCAGACCTTTTATGCACCGAAATAGTGCTTGAGAAACTGACCATTAACTGGTAATGGTACAGGCACTCCTGTTAAGGTACTTGTTGTGCAGTTTTGCACACATGCCCCACTTGGAAGTAGGGACCCTTTTTTCGGATGTCTTTTGGGCTTTGGTTTTATTGGATTTACCTTTTTAAGGTCTTGAAATGTTGGTCTTGTTGGCTTTGATCCCTCCCTGAGGCTTAAATTGGTTAAAGTGGGCTTTCAGTGAAAATACGGGTCTAGACCTGAATCCAGGATTTTCCAACTCCGGCAGATTTTCCCGGGCTCTGGTTTGTTGTCTGGTCATCGCTGAATTTTTCGAATCCTGGTTTCTGCTTGACTATGGGATTTTCCGGCTCTAGTGGATTTTCCCGGACTATGTCAAAATCCTGAACTTTGTTGAAATCCCGGTTTCTGCTATATCCGCGGAATTTGTGTTCATCCGGATTTTCCGCGTATTTGGGGATTTTCCGAAATTCCGTCCTAGGCTCGAGTTTCTGGATTTTTCGGATACGTCTTGTCGCTCATTAATGACCGAGGTACCTTTGCTCAGAAAAGCATATGGGTGAATTTAAAACATTTTGAGCATCATTCCCACTTCATTATTCACTTACTTACTGCTCTGATGATTCAGAATTTTCCATTTGAGTTGTGAAGATTGATCTTGAATCGCGTGCGTGTGGATTGTTTGGGTGCCGGTGTCTAGATTTTCATTGCCTGGGCGTGTTCATTTTGCAGTCGCTTCTTTGAGTTCGGGTACTGCTAGCACTAATCCATGGTAAGTCATCTCTGATCCTTCCTTTTGTTGCATCTTGATTAAATCTTTCCAAGTTGATTGGTAGTCGTTCCAGGTCGTCCTTTGCCTGATCATGAGTTTATATTTATCATACCAAGGCCTTGTCGCCCGTGCTTGTGTTTATCCATTCACTGGTGGGTGCATAAGTATGAACCCGTCTGAATAGGACTTTGCCCTTAAGCGTGCCATTCGCCATATTTTATGAAGGTTAGGGTTTCGGTTCATCTGCCCGAGTTTTCCAAGGTTTATTAGGGTTTTCGTTATTTCATGATCAACCTATCAACCAACCTACTCGTACCTTGAGGGATCATTGCACGCATTGGTTGATCACCCAAATGATGGTTTTCCTTGAGAATTTTAGCTTACCCAGACTCTAATGGCGGGGTCTGGTTATTGGACTTAGGGCATCATTGTTTTGCCATGAAATTTAGTTATTCGGGGGTCTTTTGAGGTCTAGGTCCAAGTGCATTCTGATTTTGTTGATTAGCATCGAATTTTGGGGCCGTTAGAGTCCAGGTAGAAAGGGTTGCATGATCATGTGATTGATGGTTCGTGTGTCATCATTCGTCGGGTTTTCGAGGTGTCCGCGGAATTACTGCACACCTGGATTTTCCCGGTTTCAGCTGATTTCGTGGAGTGTGGCAATTTTCGAAATTCTTTAAACTGTTCGTGGAAATTTGTTCCATCCGAACTTTTCTGGTTTTCCTATTTGGTTGCACTTCTTCTGATTTTCTAAGGATAGGATTAACGGAGTAAATGCTAAATGCTTATTTCTTATTGCTAATGAACGAATTACATGATTATCTCATAATCTTTTGTGCTAACGATTTATTTGACTGATGATGTCTTGGCAACAGGAATCTGTCTGGGTCGGATTTCTCCGAAATTTTGCCCTGACTGGATTTTCCCAGTTTACGCTGTTTTCTCGGATTCCTTTATTTTCCCGAATTTTCAAGAATTGGCCATTTGTGATAACTTTTAATTACATTATATGATTTTGTGCTAATCCTTTGGTTGGACTATGCGTAATAATGGGATACTTATGACGGTCTTTTGTGAGTGCAGGCTGAATCAAGTAGAGCTGCTACGGGAAAGTCCAAAGGTGACACGGAGGGTTCCTCCATCTCAGAGGCCGAAAGATTAAGATTGGACACTAAGAGTCAGCTTCCTGAAAGCAATATATCTTCTATATGGTCTGAAGTGTCTGATACTAATGTTGGAGCTTGGAGATACGAAGAGTTTAAATAGAGGACAGCTGAGAAGAATCTGTCAGTTCTAAGGAATGGAATGATGAATCCCGGACTGGTGCATGTGGCGGGATTTCCTCCTGCAATCCAATGCTATGAGTTGATTTTAGAGTGTGCCTGACAATATGATTTTGATACACAAAGGGTTGTCAATACTGAAGGGAGAGTCTTGGCTAATTTCAATCCTATCTCTATTGCCCAAGCCTTTGACATGCCAGATCTACCTTCTGTGTGTGCTCTAAATATGGACTTGGCCAGAACATACTACGAAAATGAGCCCACCAAAGCTCAATATATGATTAATGCTTGGTTGGAGAAGCGGAAATCACATCACTCTAAATTGCCCAAGCAATTGCATAGGATCAAATTTAGATCAAATATCTATGATGCAATAACATTTCTGAGCAGGGTGGCAAGATTGAAAAGTGCTAGAGTATTGGAGATTTGGATGGTCCATGTGATTACCAAAATTGAATAGGGAACTAATTATCATTGGGCAGGACTCATCAGCGCTATAATTGATAAACAGCTGAGGGATGTCCTAGAGACCAAGAGATTCACCATGTCTTCCTATGTCATGTATGTGCTTGCCCGATTCTACCCATACAGGGGCTTGAATCCATAGGGGACATTTGGACAGGATATTGTTTATGAAGTATACCCGGAGTTGCACCTAGGACACAAAGACTATAGAAGGGCTAATGATGCATTCACAATGCATATCACTAGGATGCTTCAGAATGTCGAGCATGTGAGGCTGTCAGATGGAGCAAAAGGGTTGATAAAGAATTATGGGGCCTGGTTCATTCAATTTCCCACCTTCACCTACATTAGAATTGATGGATGTCTGACCGCTCCATATAGGTTACCTCGGTATCCTATAGATCACATTGTGTTATTAGAGATTGTGAGGAAAATATGTGAATTTGACGCCATAGTCAAAAAGGAGAAGCATAAAACAGGTTTTGGTGGGGATTTCCCTCTTGGAATTGGCGTGGTAGAAATGTGCCCTTCCATCCAATCAGCACACACAACAGGGGATGAATTGGCAGCATATGATTTCTCCTTCCACTCCAAGAGAACAAACTTTGATATCACCGGGGAGGCACAAAAGAAGGCTACCAAGGAGTATCGTCATAAGGATGACCTGGAGGACTATTGGGCCAACATTAGGGATGATCTTGAAGCCAGAAAGAAGAGGTACTCCAGGCTTCCTGTTGATGTGATCAGACAGTACAATGTGAAGTTGATCCCCGACCAACTACAGGATGATGGAAACCTAGTGCAAGATCATGCCTATGAAGCTGTTAAGGATAAGTCAATCAAAGAAATCAACTGGAATGAGGATGAGGTCACAGAGTTGGAGGACCTAATGGACCCGGTTATGAAATTCACCACTTCTTGGTTGAAGCACAAGGTTTGGGAGCTTGAGAGCGAGAAGGTAGCCTGTACCTTCAATTTAATGGGAAATTTCAACCTAATGTCTACTTCAGAAGAATCCGGGGATGATGACCCCAAAGGGAAAACCCAAAAGAGCTCACCTTTCAAAATAAAAATCAAAAGTCCAAAGGAAAGTGAACCAGAACCAAAGAGAAGACCAAAAGGAAAGAAAAGAAGTCGAGCTTTGAAGATAGGCAGATCCTCTAATGAGGAAGGATTTGTAAGGCTAGTTGAAGACGATGCTCCTCCACTACCAAAGAAGACAAGAACCACTAGGGTTTCAAAGAAGAAGGGTCAAGATACCTCCAAAGGTGAGAATCCAATTGTTGATGTGGAAAGCTCAGGGGAAAGGACAAAAGTTTATTTGAGGAGATCAAGGACCCCATCCCGTAAGGAAACTATGCAAAAGATGGATCCTCCTCCGAAGGTAACAACTGTGGAGCCATCTAAGGCTGCTTCTCCTCCACCAAGCATGCTTGAACCAGAAACTTTTGAGGAACATGAGACCAGTGGAGAGGCAGAACCTTTCAAGGAGGGAGCACTCTTTGGTGCGGCAGCTGAGCTCGAGGTAGAAGAGGTGGGAAAGCATACTTCTCCCTTAGTGCAGTATGAGGATTCTTTGGAGAATAGCAAAGGAAATGGATCCCTTGAGAAGGAGGGTACCCCTGTTAGACCCCCATCACCAGTGCGAGAAGAGGAGATTGAAAAAGATGATCAAGGTGAGTAGCTCCCTAAAAAGGAAGAAGCTAAGACAACAGAACAGCATGGTGAAGAGGCAAAAACTGACAAAATCCGGGTGGACTCTGTTGTCTCGGATTGGCTTAAAAAGGAGATCACAAGGAAAAAATAGGTCATTGTTGAGGACACTCCTTTGGATTGGGGTGAAATGCTATCTAAAATTAGCAAAGGTAAGAAGAAGAAGGCATCTAGGGTTGTCTCAAGGATAGAGAGGGATGAGGCAAGTAACAAGGTCATTCACATTGCCACCCATGCTGTGGATAAAACTAGAGAAGAGGTCACTGGTAAGGATTACAATGTGCAGACCATTAACATTGGGCCAGCCTCTATGGAACAGGACATTGATGAATACGAAGGCTCCAATGCAGTAATAATTGGGAGGTTAAGAAAGGAAGCTCAGACCAAGCATGAGCTTAGAAAAGAAAACGAAATGCTTAGGAAGTGCTTGGAGGAGGTGATGAAACCTCTACAGTCCCTTCACCCGTCTTCCTCTGCTACTCCTAGTTTCCTACCTAAGGAAACTATTTCTGAGATTGAGAAAATGAAAGCCTCTGCTCAAACCACAATAGATTGGCTAAAGGATGTGCAGGTAAAAGGAGATAATGCAATCAAGGAGATCCTGTCAGTTGGGAAAGATGCAGTCAGAGCTAAAGAACTGCTGGAATATGTGCTATCTCAGGACAAAGAAGATATTGATCTTCTATTGCGGAAATCCAAGGTCATCATGGGATATGGTAGGGATCAATTGGCTACAGATGGAATTCTTCCTTCTTCTAGGTTGAATGAACCTTGGGAGTGGTTTGAGGCTCTGCAGATTCGGCATAAGGCCATGAAGAAGATTCTGAAACGAAAGAAACAAATAAATGGTGGTCTTACTGGAGTATATGAGGGGTGCATTTCATTCTTTGAAGTCATGACTGGAAGGAGAAATATTGCTCCTAAATACGTAAGTCTGGAACAGCTAAGAGAGTGGTGGCATGAAGTTTATACTCCAGATTCTGAGAATGTTATAACTGGCCACCAGTTAGATGATGCAGCCACATATCTGGCAGTAATGGATAAGTATCATGCCAACAAGGATGATTGGGATAAGACGGTTAAACAGTCAAAGGAGGAGATTGGTTGAATAGAATGTCGGCTTAGGATATTTCCTTTGCCACCTGTCACCGAATTGGATGGAGCATTTTTGAGGGTTCAAGGATCGTTGGCCCAAAGCGAGGATAACGGAGGTGGCATTTAATGCCTATTTTGAGATTTGTGCTTCCCTATTATTATAGGGCATGTATTGAACCGGACTACATTGGGGACTGTGCCTAGGCCGACCTTGATGATGGCATTTAATGTGTGGCTTATTTTGAATTCCTAGGGCTGACCTATTTTTGTGGATGTTCTTGTTTTGTAAATGTTTGGCTGGGCTGACATGTCTTGACAATTTGCTATAAAAGGTATTCTTGCCTCTTTGTAAGACATTAGATATTAGAGAAAAGGAGAAGAGATAATAGAGTTAAGTTAGAAAGAGGAGTTAGAGCATTTTTTCAAATTCTTGAAGCAAGTATTGTAAATAAATAGTGGAATTGTTGCAGTATTTTGGTGGTCTAATACAATTGAAGACATTGTGATTTTCCTAGTGCAATCTCTTGTGTTATTTCATCCTGCATGGTTTCTGTTGTTTTATTTTTCAGATTGCTTAAAGATTTAGGGTTTAGTGTTCAGAATTAAATTAGTTTTAGTTTGGTGTGTGATGTTTATGATTTCATATTTGGAATGTTTGTAGCAATCTCTGGTCTATACTCCCAGTAACTATCTGATTGTAGTAGGCTGGTGAAGTCAACCTGGACCATATATTTACATGTGCTTAAGTTCGATTGTGGATGAATGTCTATGATTTGAAAATCTATATACCTTAGAAGATTGCACCGTTCTTGTGAGATTGCATTGTGGGTTAAGCAAGAATTGGTTATTCGAGATTGGTCCATTCCAGATATTTGTCATTTGCATTACTCATTATAGGAATAGTTTAGATTTTATCATATTCTTGCACCCTTATCTTTTGCTATTTCTTTATTATCTGGTTAGGTTTAGGATTTGAGATCATTATATCACACAATCTGATAATTGGAAAGGTACAGTTTGCTTGTAGTAAGGTCCGATTGTGATTACCAGCATTTCACATATTATCTGAGTTGTTTATGCATTGTCATGACCTGACACCCGAGAGACCTTGGGGTGATTTTCAGTATTTATTGTTGAAAATAACCTTTCAAGAGAGATAGAATATTGCATTCTGTCTGAGTTGTTGTTGTGCAGAAAACTCCATCAATAGTACTCAAATGAAAAGCATTCTCGCCTAGTATCTCGGCTATTTGATAAGGACCTAACCAAAGTCTATCAAATTTCTGATGATCTCCTTTCTTCTCTCTGGCCTTATCCCATAATAAAACAAGATCTGATATCCTAAAAGATTTTATCTTGGCTCTTTTGTCAAACCAACACTTGACAACAGCCTGATGCTTAGAGAATTGCTGCAAAGCAGCATCTCTTTGCTCCTCCATGTTTAATAAATTAAGCAATCTAACTTCAATCCTATCATCCCTAGTATAAAATTCCTGCATGAACTTAAGGATAGGTATCTGTAAATGTATGGGGAATATTGGATCTTGGCCATAAACTAACTTAAAAGGTGAGTTTCCTAGAGCTGCTTTGATTCTAGTTCGATCTACCCATAAGGCAAATCTCAACTGGGTGTGCCAATCCCTAGGATTGTTCTCTAACAACTTTCTTATAACTTCCAACAAGTTTTTATTTGTGGACTTAGCCACTCCATTTCCCTGAGGGTAGTAATTGGAAGAATACTTTTAAACAATTTTATGTTCATAGGCCCATGAAATGAACTCGACAAAAGAAAAAGCAGGGCTGTTATCACATACCAGAGCAAATGGAACTCCAAACCTGGTTGTGATGTTCTCTGTTAGAAACTTGATGACCACCTCTGTGGTGCTAGTCTTGCAAGGGTGTGCCTCAGTCCAACGTGTGTAGTATTCAATTGTAGTCAAGATGAATTTATGACCTGTAGAAGAATTTGGATTAGTTACACCTACAAAATCAAGTTCCCATTGAGCAAATGGCCTTACCTCATATACTAGTTGTAGGGGCATTGCAGGATTTCTTTCTCTAGATGTAGAAATTTGGCACACATGACAAGTCTTGCAGTGTTGATGTACATCTCTAAATACATAAGGCCAATAACAGCCTAATCTTAAAATATGATGAGCCAAAGTATCAGTAGACCCATGCCCTATTTCATGCCTTCCATGAAACTCAGCAATAGCATGCTTTGCTTCTTGTTGATCCAAATAGCATAGATAGATTCCTTAAAAATTCTTTCTGTGAATGGATCCTCCTTTGAGCATATAATGAGCACTCTTCATCCTCAATGCTCTCCTTTGAGTAGCACTCATTCCTTCTAGACACTTATTATTGAGGAGGAAGAAAACTAAATCTGTATACCAGGGATCCTTTGTAAAAGATTGGACAGTGTATTGTTGACATGTGATATTTCTATCTACTTCGGTCATTACCTTTAACAATCCTTGTCCTCGAACAAGCTTCATTAGGTGAATTTCTAAGTCATACTCCTACAAGATGGCCATCCATTTTTCTCTTCGTTCCGCTAATTCACTTTGCATCAGAAGAGACTTCACAGCTAGATCTGGAACTATGGCCATTACTTGACTTCAAATTATGTAATGCCTGAACTTCTTCACTGCTCGTACCAGCGCAAAGGCCTTTTTTCTAGTGGTGAATACCTTACTTTTGCATTCTTAAATGGAGAGCTCATAAAATCAATCGGTCTCTCCTCACCCTCCTCTTCTCTGTGTTAAAACTGCTGCACATGAATGGTCAAATGCAAAAGAATAGATGTAGAAAGGTTTTAGATAATCTGGGCTTGTTAACACTAGTGCCTCAGATATAGATTGTTTAATCTACATAAAAGCAGACTTAGCCTCTTGACTCCATTCAATTTTTGCATCCTTCTTCATCATTTCATTGAGAGGTTTGACAATCTTTGCAAACCCTGTTATGAACTTCCTAACAAAATTGATCCTTCCAAAGAAAGACCTCATTTCCTTCTTGCTACCTGGCTTTGTCAATTTCAAGATGGCCTCTACTCGGTCAGGGTCTATAGAAATCCCTTCCTCTGATATAATGTGACCTAAGAGCTTCCCTTCAGATACTCCAAATACACATTTATTTCGGTTAAGAGAGACACCATAACTTATACATTTCTTTAGAACCTTTTCTAGGTGAGCAGCATGGTCTTCTCTATTCCTAGAGAAGATGGTTAAATCATCTACATAAATGATTATATATTTTCCTATCAGATCTTCGAAAGCTACATCCATTGCTCTTTGGAAAGTAGCACCTACATTGATGAGACCAAATGGCATCCTTCTGTAGGCAAATGTGCCCCATTTAGTAGTAAAAGCGGTCTTCATCCTATCTTCATAACTGACAAGTACCTGATTATATCCAGAATAACCATCCCAAAATAAAAACATCTGGGATCCATTCACCTTTTGTAATAATTCATCAAGAGAAGGTAATGGATAATTGTCTTTTTTAGAGGCCTTGTTTAGATTCCCAAAATCGACACATAGTCTAATTTCACCATTCTTTTTCCTTATAGGAACCAAATTGGTGACCCAGGTAGAGTCTCTAACTAGAAAGATTATCCTGGTAGCTAAAAGCTTTTGTACTTCTCTCTGGATTAGAGGTTCAACTATAGCATTGACCAAGCATTGCTTTTGGTGAAACGGCTTGGCATCTAGCTTGAGAGGGATGGTATGAGTAATCACTGAAGTGTCAAAAGTTTTCAAATCATCATAACTCCAAGCGATAGCCTCAATATTTTGTTTCAAAACTTTGATTATCTCATCCTTAATTTCTTGAGGACAAGTCTTTCCTATAAGAACATTTCTCTCAGGGCCTGAGTGAGTTAAATTAATAGATTCATACTTCCCTCCATCACTCTTTGTAGGCACTCTCTGATAAGCTTGTGGGTCTGAGTCAAATATTTTTTCCAATGCTATCATCCCTTTTGGGATGTTATTGCTCTTTAAATCCAATATCCCTTCTGGATCCCAATTCCCTTGATCTCTTTCAGATTCATCAATTATTTGCCCTTCAAAAACATCAGAATTCGCCAAAAAGGCCAATATATGTTGATCATCATTAAATACCTGAAAATGTCTGACATTATCAAGAATAGATGGAATTGAAATCAACTCAACTGAAAACCTCTTAAGATTAGAATCTTGCATGGGCTCCAATTTACTAGTAGCAACAACAAGAGCATCTACAATTTGATTAGCTTCCCTGGGGATCAAGCTAATTCCAAAAGTATCAAAATCTTTGATTAAGTTCCAAATGTTGTTTCTATATGTAGCCAATCTTTTGTTATGATGTGTGTATTGGCTACGTACCTATTTTACAATCACCTCAGAATCTCCCATAACTGTGAGAGCAATAACCTTCTTCTTATGAGCAAACATAAGACCCTGAGCAAGTGCTTCATACTTAGCCGCATTATTTGTGCAACCGAACTGCAATCTATAAGAAGCTAAGTAAGTCTTTCTTTTCAGATTAGTTAGTTCAATCCCTACTCCACTTCCTGCCTTAGATTTAGAACCACCAAATTTAAGAGTCCATAATTGATCTTTGGCTGGGAGCTCTTTCTTTTTAGAAGTAATAGGGAATGACTCACCTAAGATGTATGGTGGCTCGGACTTTTGCCGATCATCAGAAATTGTCTTGGGGCAAGACTAAGTTGAAGGTTTTCCTCTATTCTCAATTGGTTCAACTACTACTTCCTAAATGATTTCTTGAGTTAATTTATCATCTAATTCATCTTTCATCAGCACCTTTGGCATTGGTAAAGCATCTGGAGCAGGTGCATTGAAAAGACACTAAGTTACCTTAATCTCTTCTTGAATTTCAGAACATAAAACCGCAGTCTTCTCTACTGATGAGGAATTTTCCTTCTGAGAAAGGTTAACCCGAGTAAGAATGGTAGCATCCTTAACTTTGAAAGATAACTCATTGATGGGAGTTTCAGATTCCTCCTGACATTTTTGTTGAGGCTGATCTATATGACTTAGAATATCCGGTCATGACTGATATGTTAACTCTGAATGATTATGATAGTGAATCCTACACCAATTAGGAAGTAATAAACTACATAAGTCAGTTTCTCCTCCTAAAACCAATCTATCTTGTTGCAATTTTCTTATTAGAACCTACTGGTTGATGCAGATAATTGAGTCACTATGATCTAAGGGTAATGTATCATCAGGACTAACTACAGAGAAAGTAAGAGCTTCCTCTTGTTTGTAAACACCTATCTCAGTCTCAAAATATTCTACTTCATTGGAAGCATCATATTTAGTGATCATGTGCTTGAGTCTAGGTTCACTTTCAATTCTTATCTGGGTTGCAACTCCTTTACATGGTAACCACATGGGAGAGAAATCCAAGGATAGATATCCCCCTATGCTTTTCATTAGCTCTCAATTGAGCAGCATACCATATTTTTCTAGGATATCAGCTACTTGGATCTCTATATAGGTTTTGATCCTTGGATCTGATCCAACCTGCACATGCATGTTCTTCAATTCACCTACAACATTGACTTCGGTTTTATCTAATTGAATCACCTTCTTATTGGTTGGGATAGGACTTAATCCTAACTTCTTACATATCGAAAAAGGCATGACATTTCTTGATGCTCTAGAATCCAATAAACAATTGTGCAAACTTTTTCCAAAGATTCTTAAACTTAACAGAAAAGGTGGGGTACTGGTCTTACCTTTATACATAGCTACATTTGTCTCCTTTGCTGGAGTCACTTTACCTTTTCCCTTTAAGTGATCTATCTCCTCCAAGGCTTTCAGTGCCACCTCACAATAAGAATGACAAGGATATCTTCTATCTCTATAATTCTGCAATAAAGTCAAATTTTGAATCATTCTTAACTTGGTACTTAGGAAAAGGAGGTAGATTTCCTCTATTCTGAAAGTCAGAAGATCCCTTAGGCGGTGGTGGATTGTTATTTGTATTTTGATTTGGTGGGACCATGTTATTTGGGGGTGCAGATGTAGTAAATAGGCCCTTATTCTGATTTCTCAGAAAGTGACCTCCTTTGGACTGAAAAGCTTGAGCATCATATACATCTTCCTCTGGCTCATTATCTCCTTGAATAGGAAACTAACTTTTTTCTTCAATGGTCTCATAAGTCATAGTAGTGTTGATTGGTCCATTATCCTGATTGGAATTTTCTAATGGAGGATGAGCATCTTCTTGTGCAATTTTTACAATCTTCTCCATTTCAGGGCAGTTAACCTTAGAATGCGTTGCAGTATCATGTAGTTTGCACCAATTAGTTATGAAATTGAGGTCAGCCACATTAGCAGTGTGTGGTCTCTCCTCACCAGACTGATACTTATGGGGAACTCCCCCATTTTTAGGTCCATTGTTCCACTACCTATTGTTGTTGTTGTTGTTATTGAACCTCTAGTTATACCCTCTGTTCTGATTTTGATAATTTTGGTTAGAGGAATTTTGATTCTGAAAGTTGCAATTGGTGTTTTGACTCCCATTCTGATTGGAGTAGTTTCCCTGATTGTTATAACCTCCCTGGTTGTTTTAATTCTGATTTTGATTATGGGGAGGGTTTTGCCTAAGCTGTGCCATGTCGTTAGACATTTGAGATAGATTCTTCTTGAGAGTCTCTAACTCACTTGTCAATTGAACAATTTGGTCATTCTGTACATTTTGTACTATGGTTGGGGAATGAACATGGGTTGATCCTCCTACTTGTTGTGGATATTGAGGTTGTTGGGAAGAATCTTGCATGCCATTACCGAAAAAGGGCATGGTAGGTGGAGCTTGCAACTCAGACACAGGTTCATATTGGGAATAGGACATCCCTGGGACAGTGTTGTATAATGGTGGGTTAGGCATCTGATAGTTCATGGGACGAAGAGCTACTCCTAAACCTCCTGGTTGTAGACATATTTGTTGTTGCAATTTGATGGCCAGATGATATACTTTAGACAAAGAGTCAATCTCACTAGGCTGATAAGTTCTTTGCAAAAATAGGCCAATTAAAGGATCAACAACTCTTAAATATTCCTATATGGCCATATTCTCAGGTACTAGATAAGGGTTTTGCAACCTACGAAACATTCTTTGGAATCTAGTATTGAACAACGGTAGTGGCTCATGATGTTCCTTTCTTATTGTGGAAAACTGGTGATACAAAATGGCAGGGTCTACATAAACCCAAAATTGATTAATAAATGTATTTTCTAAATCAGTCCAACCTAGGATGGATCCTCGAGGCAAATTTAAATACTAGTTATATGCCATATCTCCTAAACAGTAAGGAAATAGTCTACATACCACATCCTGATGAGCAACCTGAGCTCTTGTGCAAGCATATTTGAATGCTTGTATGTGCTCCTCAACACTTCTTGATTCTCCATGCATGTACTTAGGACATAACTTTTCTGGGTTCTTTGGTAAATCATGGATTCCCCCTGGAATAGTCCCTAACGGAGAGGGATTATTCACAAAGTAAGCTATCGGTGGGATTGGTTGAGCAGGTGGTGATATAGGCTGAATCAGTGGAGACTCGGGCCTGCTTGGTGGTGGTGTAGGTGGAATTGGTGGAAATCCAGGCAGAGTAAGTGGTGGTGGCAAGGTAGGTATCAATATCCTATGGGCATGGGGTCTAGGTCTGACCAGGGTTTGTAATTTTTGTAAAGGTTCAGGGTCAGTAGAGGATCTCAAAATCCTTCCATATTTCTCCAGTGAGAAAGACACTATGCGAGCCAGCTTGTCTTTTTAGGCCCTCCTTCTAGCGTTAGATCTGTTGATGGTGAAAATGACACAAAGAACATTCAAACATAATATTTCTACTCTATTCCTCTTGAAAAAGAAAGACAACATATAGTAGCCTAACTCCCAAGGTCCTGGTAGTTGGTTCTCAACTGTCTGGTGTCACTCAATCAGTTCATGCAACTATAATGTTCAAGGGGCCTGTGCTGGTAACAAAAGAATGCAAGCAATGACTCATTTTATTGAACTGTTTTAGTAAATTTAAGGGGTTTCAAACAAAAGAAAAAGATGGATCATAGGGTAAACCAGTAACAATGAACAAAACTTATCTACCATTCAGACATATTGATGAGCCCATAATATGGCTATAATTTGGATGTCATGATTATAAGTTTTAGAAACTCTTGCTCTCTTTTTATGAATCTTTAAACTCTATGGTTACAAACTTTTAATGTTTATGGGTAGTATTTGATGATAAGAAATCCTATACTCTTGATGCATAAATGCCTTAGCCTATCTATAATCATAGCCCTATTTTGACTTCCCAATTGACTGATGTGATGAATCTAGTATTTGAATAAGTAAGATGAATTGAATGCATGTGATTAATGAAGAATGCCATGTTATTACGAGTGCATGCCTTTTTTTGCCTCTATTGCCATGTGTTCTACAGGTTGTTGGAGCTGATATGAACAAGTCAATACATAGCAGAACTCACGGGAAAAGGCCATCTTCAGTGCACCAGCAAAGGAGTCGTTCAAAGCACGAATTCTTTTGTCTGAGTCTTTGGGAAAGAACCAAATGAATCATCGATCTAGGAAGGAGTGGAGCTCTAGATTTCCTCTAAGACAGTTGAGCGGATAGACTCACATTTATGAAGTATGTTCCTCCGTCTTAGGTGGCATTTATACCCGCATCTTTCTCTGTTAGTTGATTAGTTAGTTAGTCATTTCTCTTTAAATAAAGGTTCCTCCTGTGTGAGTGAACAAGGTTGATCAAGAGAGTTTTAGACTAGAGAATAGAGATACAATAGATTGTAATTGTTTACTATTATAATGAAGAAAAAAGCTTTGCATTAAGTTTCTTACAAGCAACAGCCATGTATGAGATTCAGTAGTATGAATAAGAACTGATGAAGTTTTGAGTTCTATTCTTGCGTAATTGGTTGATGCTTGCTAAGGGGGCCCACTTAGTGAGTATCTGTAGTTAGCTATTTGCTTTCTGTTATTTATCTGTTAGAATTCCATTTTCGTAAGCTTTGATGCAAACTTAGTCTTAAACTGTTCCTGCAGCATAAGGAATCCATCCCTGTGTCTGTTGCTGCAGCATAAGGCCAGTCCACGGTTTTTGTTTCAAGTAATTTTTGTTATGATTTCTGCTTTAGTTAAGTGATGTTTAAGTTAGTAAGACTTTACTTGATGTCCCTGCATCAGAATTAGAATTCCTTTCAAGCATTTACTTCTAGAAAGTTATGGCTAAAACCGGTTCTTAGTGCACATATAGTGCCGCTCCATTTCAAGTATACGTTCCCTGGTTTGACAAATAAATAAATGACTATGAGAAGATGTTAGTCACCTGTTGGAATGTCCAATTCCTAGGTTAGGATTCACCGTGACTTCTATATCCTTTTATGGGCGCGACCATTTTTGGCGCTGTTGTCGGGGATGGTGTCAAGCTGAGAACCTGTCCTAACCATTTTTAGCAATAGTTTTAGCTCTCAAGAATTTTAGAAATTCTTCATTTCAGTTAAGTCTATTACATGCATAGAAGAAGAGACCAATTTGGAAGATTCCTTCCTAGAAATTTAGATATCCAAGAAAATAACTCAGAGATTGACCTAGAAATTGTCCTAGAAGAACCATATTTAGATGTCGGATAGGACCTTGTCACTTCATCTTCTTCTTCCTCGGATATCAGTTTGAACCTGTTTGATATACCTGATAATATTCATTTACTCACATCATAGTTGAATAACCTGCATGCCCATAACAATCCACTAGCCCTACCAGCCAGGAGCTAACCCAAGACAACCACCAAGGATGGCAGTGCTTACTTTTCCCTTTCCACTCCCTGAGTTCCATGACAACAATAATCTCAAAAATATCCCTGCTTCATTACTCCCAAAGTTCTATGGCTTGATTACAGAAGACCCTCATACCTTCTTGTTCAAATTTGACATCGTATGTAGGAGTTATGATTATACTTCTAATGCCCATAAGATGAAATTGTTTCCTTCTACCTTAAAGGAGTCAGCCTTAAGATGGTTCATGGGATTAGGAGGCAATGCAGCAGCCACTTGGGATGAATTGAAGGAATTTTTCTTAGGGAACTATAAGGAATATTGTAGGGGAAATGATATGAGAGGAGATGACCTCTTCAAGATGGCACAAAAAGAGGATAAAACCTTGGAGGACTATGTCTCCAAGTTTTTGTTTAGTGTGCAAAAAAATACTCAGCATGAACTAAATAAGGAGTCTAAAAACCTTCTCTTTCTAAGGGGAGTCAATGATACTTACATAGAAGCATTAGACCTCATGGCTGGAGGAGATATTACCCAAAGTAATTGGGATGACATCAAGATAATATGTCTCAATTACTCTAGGGAAAGTGTAAAGAAAGGTAGAGGATTCAGACCCTCTATTGCCAAAGGAAGTGGCTCAGGCGTATCAAAAGGAGAACTCTCTAATTTGTTGTCTGACCTCAAGCAAGACATCATTAATGATGTAGCTACTCAGCTAGACACAATGCAAGCTAGAAGGAAGAAGGAAAAAGTTGATGTGATGCTGGCTAAATATTGCCCTACTGCAGACAGAAGAAGAGAGACTGTAGATGAAAATCAGTGGCCAATTTAGAGGTGCACCATGTTCCTACCGAGTTCAAAACTATTGAAGGAGAGGAAGAGGTGTTCTTTGTTGCTCAGCGCAGGCCATAGGCCCCAAAACAAGGTATGCCTCAGGACCCCTTGCAAAATTTTGGTTCATATAATAATCAATGGTAGAACCAATATCCTCCAAGTTATGGCCCATATTCTCAAACTCAATAGAATAATCCTTGGTCAAATACCCAACAAAATCGTTGGCAATCCCCACAAGGGAATTGGCAACTACCACAACAAAATCAGTGGTAGCCTCCGGAAGGAAATTGGCAGCAGTCTAACCAATGGAGAGGAGGCCAGCAATGGTCAAATCCATCCACTGGTTTCCTACAGCAACCCTAGCAACAATCCATTATGCCACCTACTGCAGCTAATCAGGGTCCCAACACAAAGCCAACCCAATTACCAACTCAGGCAGCACCCAATCCAAATAACCAGCAGCCATAGCAACAACAGCAGCAAGTCTATTTTGATGATCCTAATCATCAGCCTGCCTATGCTCTCAACCTAAATAATATCAATTTACATTCAGGAACTGTGTTACCCGCACCATCTCCTCCCATAATCTCAAAATTTCCATCTGAAGAAGCTAACCAAGATGAAGATACAAATGACCTTTCCCAACCAATTGAGCTAGTTTAGATTCCATTATTACCTAAGGCATCTAATGAAGTGTCCCCTCCTTTCCCACAAAGGTTGGAAGGTCGAAATGTTTAAAAACAAGAAGAACCTATATTTGACATCCTTGACCAACTAAAGCATATCTATGTAAAAATTCCCTTGTTCCAAGCCATCAAAGAGGTACCTATCTATAGCAAAGCCATTAAGGAGGCACGTCTGAAAAAATCGGGGAGGAAAAAGAAAGACCCTCAAATTGTCCATGTCATAGGCCAACTCTCTGACTTAATGCTAGGGAAGCTTACCATCCCAAAATATTTTGACCTAGGAAGCCCTATTGTGGAGATCAATATTAATGGGGTGCAAATTAAGAATGCTTTAGTAGATCTTGGGGCAGCTATCAATGTCATGACAAAAGACCTGGTTGTAAAACTTAGTATTTCAGACCTAAGGACTACACCTACAATATTGCAGCTTACTCATAGCTCAACTGTCAAACCTGATGGGGTAGTTGAAGACTTTGTAGTGACCTTGGATTCCTGGGAGTACCCTGCTGACTTTATGGTCTTATCTCCAAAGGCATCATTAGGGGGATATCCTGTCATACTAGGAAGGCCTTGGTTGGCTACTGCTGACGCTTAAATTGGTTGCAGATCAGGTAATATGACAATATCTGATGGGTATAACAAAGAGAAGCTTACCCTCTATTCTCTAGCCCAACCCCAGCTTGAGTGTAGAGAAGCTGTTTGGCCAGATTTGGGAGAAGAAGAGAAGGTGAACTCTCTGGCCAAATTAATGATGATTACTAGAGAGCCTTTCATTGCACAACAAGAAGAAGAGGGTATACTGTCCAATATCCTACTGAATAACTATGGTACCGATTACTTTGATTGTGAAAAAAATCCATGTTCCTTGCAGACCATTCTTCCTTTGCCTACATCAGCTCATTATCTTACAGCAACTGACTGCTTACACACCTTGTTACCCCACAAGGTAGAAATGCCATTTCTGCCTAAAGTATCTATGGTTGATTTAACCTCCCAAATTGAGGTAGCAGTAGGAAAAACTGTGAGCATCAATAAAAACCTCACCAATGAGCAACAAGAATCCATGGTTAAAATGCTTACCAGTCATAAGTCAGCTTTTGCTTGGGAATATGGTGACATGAAGGGTTTAGACCCCAAACTCTGTACACATTGCATACACATTAACAGTGAGTTTGGACTTGTTAGGCAGCCTCAAAGAAGAATAAATCCAGCCTTGAGAGACATTGTTAAAGAGGAGTTGCAGAAAATGGTGAATGCTGGTTTTATCTACTTAATCTCAGATAGCTAGTGGGTTTCCCCATTGGTTATTGTTCCTAAGAAAGGAGGAAAGTGGAGGGTATGTGTAGACTACAGAGAACTCAACTTGGCAACAAAGAAAGATTATTTTCCTCTTCCATTCATTGATCAATTTCTAGATAATTTAGTTGGGAAAAAGTACTTCTCGTTCTTAGATGGCTTTAGCGGGTACAATCAAATCAAAATTGCTCCTGAAGATCAAGAAAAGACTACTTTTACATGCCTTTGGGGGACTTTTTCCTACGCAGTCTTGCCTTTTAGTCTCTGTAATGCACCTGTAACTTTCTAGAGGGTAGTCATAAGCATCTTTTCAGACATATCACACGATTGCATGGAAATATATATGGATGACTTTACTGCTTATGGTACAACATTTGAGGAAGCTCAAGCAAACTTGAAGAAAGTACTACAAAGATGTGAAGATCATAACCTATCGCTGAACAGTTAAAAGTGCTTCATGATGATGCAAGAAGGAATAGTGCTTGGTCACTATATTTCTGCTGCAGGAATACAGGTTGATCTTGCTAAGATTGAGGTCATCTCTAATCTACCCTGTCCTACCAAGCAGAAAGAGGTAAGGAGCTTTCTAGCCATGCTGGATATTATAGGATATTTATAAAAAAATTCAGCAAAATAGCAAGTCCATTATATGTCTTATTAACTAAGGACTCTGAATTTCACTAGACTGAGGCCTGCGACAAGTTTTTCCTGCACCTGAAGGACCTACTTACTAAAGCACCTATTCTTCAAGGACCAAAGTGGAGTCTGCCCTTTCACATACATACAGATGCATCTGATCATGCCATAGGGGTTGTGTTAGGACAGAAGGAGAATTCCATTAAGCATGTTATCTATTTGATCAGCAAGAATCTACAAGGGCCAGAATCAAATTACACTGTCACAGAGAAGGAGTTGCTAGCAGTGGTGTATGCCCTGAATAAGTTTAGGCATTATGTAACTGGCTACCAAGTATTTGTTCACACTGATCATGCAGCAATATGGTACCTTATGAATAAACCTGCCATTTCTGGAAGGTTAGCAAGGTGGCTACTATTGTTGCAGGAGTTTGATATCATAGTCATTGACAAACCAGGCAAAGCAAATGTGGTCGTTGATTTCCTGTCAAGACTTCAAACGGCTACACCTGCCACATCCGAGCTAATTGATGATACTTTTCCTGATGAACATCTATTTTATATTGCTGCTCGCACCCCATGGTATGCAGATATTACAAACTCCTTGGCAACCAACAGAATTCTAGCTCACTTCTCCCTAAAAGAGAGAAAGTTGTTGATTGAGAAGAGTTTCAACTTTTCTTGGATAGTCAATTGTTTGTTCTATACTAGACCAGATCAATTCATGCATAGGTGTATGAGGGAAGACGAGACATATGACATACTACATGCTTGTCATGATGAGCCATGTGGTAGCCATTTTTCCATTAAAAGAACAACAATGAAGGTACTTAACACAGGGTATTATTGGCCCACTTTACACAAAGATGTTGTAGCATATACCAAGAAATGTGACAAATGCCAGTGAATGGGGCGACCAGCAAAGACTGATGAAATGCCTCTGTAGCCTCAAGTGGTAGTAACCCCCTTTGACAAGTGGGGTATGGATTTTGTTCGTCCTATAGACCTACCATCCAATGGAAAGTCCTATTTTGGTGTGCACTGACTATGTAACCAAATGGGTGGAGGTAAAGGCAATGGCATATGCCAGGGACAAAAAAGTTGTTGAATTCTTGTATGAACAAATCTTCACTCGATTTAGAGTTCCCTAGGAACTCGTCATTGATTAGGGAGCTCAATTCACATCAACACTGATTACAGCATTGATGAATGATTATAAAATCAGGCACAGAAAATCAAGCCCATATCACCCTCAAGCAAATGGCCAAGTGGAGGTTACTAACAGAGAGTTGGAAACAATCCTCACCAAAATAGTGAAGCTACATAAGAAGGATTGGAGCAGCCGTCTTCCAGAAGTGGTCTGGGCATACAGGACAACATGGAAAACTACTACAGGATTCACACCTTTTGAGCTACTTTATGGTAAGATTGCTATGTTGCCAATTGAATTTGAACATAAAACCTTAAGGATTGCTCTGTAGCTATAGATTGATCTCTCTGAAGCGCAAAAAGAATACCTCCTCCAGTTGAATGCATTGGATGATATGCGGAAAGCTGCCCTACAACATACTGAAGTAATGCAACAACAAAGGAGGAAGTGGCACAATCACCATATCAAGACAAAGCGATTTTCTACTAGTGATTGGGCCTTACTCTATGATTCCAGATATAAAGAAAATCAGGGTAATCTTACAACAAGGTGGCTTGGTCCATATGAAATTGAGAATGTATTTGATAACGGTTCGGTACAGTTGGTGACAATCGATCATGTCCGCTTCAAAATGTTGGTTAATGGACACCATCTTCGATTGTACCATAAATTGACTTTAAAAGAGGAATTCATGCAGTAGTTTGTTTCTCCTGTGGCTAGTGATCTTCATGCAGCAAAGGGCTTCGGTCCTCTTCCTGCAGCATCTCTTTGACTTATGTTAAAATGTCTATAATAAAGGTTTTTTGTACGAAAGCCACTTTCTTCATCATTATCCATCGCCATCAATCACTCATTTCATTCTTATTTTCTATGTCACCCATCCATGTCATCCATCTCTTGTACCACATTCATTTATGGTTTCTTTCCAAAAACATCATTTTCGATTATGCTCTAAAATCTACCAACATCTGCAGGCATTTATCAAAAGGTACGCGATATTCTTTCTATTTGTCATATCATTCATTAATTTTATTTGTTCATTTATTGCATTACGTCTATCAGTCAATTTTGTCATTACTCCCCATGCCTCGCCTATACGTCCCACATGTGTAGACACATGTCACATTTTAAGTAGGGGGCGGGGATAATTTGAAACAATTCTTTCCTTTTTGCTATGGCCACGTTTAGTGAAAACAATTTTTTATTGTACATGCCACCAAATGAATGCATGCCTTTTCTAGATCAACAAGTTAACTGCTAGTTACGTAGTTCCTCAAAATCATTGCATTCAATTGTTTTTACATTATTTCTAGTAAAGCAAAAAGAGAAAGAAGTAGAACAGGGAGAAGTAGAGCAAAGAGAAGAGTTTTTAAAATATTCAGAAGAAGTTGAGATTCAGGGTTTATAACAGAAACAATTGAGAAAATAGGTGGTCAGCTTGTACGTCGTGAACCAGTGGCTCATGAAGCCTTGACACAAGACCCTCAAATAGTGCAAGCATTTAGCATATGCGGATGGTTGAATTACTTCTTGAGCATTGATTCCTTCGATGACGAGGTTGCTTGCGAATTCTTAAGAACTCTTTCTGAGGGAGAAGCCACAGTATGGGGCTTAGCAGTAGCAGTCACTGAAGAATGGATTGCAAAAATAACAAGTCTTCCTACAGCTAGTGAAGACTTTCCTACAAGAAGAGATGTCGTCTTTGCCAGGGCAGAATTCACAATGCCAGGTGACGGACCCTTGGAAATTTCAAAGCAAGGGTGCAGAAGAGTGTCTCTACCTTACCCCTACTCTGAGTATGCCTCCTATATAATCAAGTACTTAACTTGTGAGGGACGCTTTTCCTTTTCGCACTCCTATTATTTTAAGCTGTTAAGCCATATAAGGCATGTATTAGCTATTAATGTCTCAAACCTTTTGTTAAAAATTTTAGAGCGCAGTGCTAGTGAAACCCAGAAAGAGAAAGACAATTCAGTCTCTCATCATGCGCTCATTAAAAAATTGACTTAGTATTCCCTAAGGGATGTTTGCCCCCTTTCTTGGCAAGAATTTGTTGCCCAGAAAGGGCTGCAGCCTTCTGAGCCTCCAAGAACATTGCTTGCACGACCCAAGAAAAAAAGAAAATGAGTAGAGTCTTCAAGTAGAGAAGTTCAACAAGATTCCCCTGCTTCTCCTGTAGCACCTAGTCCTGCAACTATTAGAACTGAGCCCTCTAACCGTGTTAAAACCAGGTTTGCAACAAGGAGTGAAAAAGGGAAAACCAAGATAGATGAACCATCTAGCCCTGGGCATACCCTAGGAGAAAACCCTCAGGCCAAGGGGCAAAAACAAGCTACCCAACTTTCTCTTGCAGCAACACCCGATGCCACCATGGTTTCATCATCCTCTCCTTCCAATTCTCAAACCCCCATGCAACCTGGGAAAAGAAAAGTTGCCCATGAATCTCCTGCCTCAACTGCATTACCAAGAAGAACTTCTGCAAGAAAACAAAGTCAGACTACCCCACCCTCTTCTACCCAACTGGAAATAATTGTCATTTCTGAGGAGTCCGAGGAATTCATTCCTGAAAATTCTCAAAGTACATCCGAGAATTTCCCACTCGGCACCTCAAAAATTCCTGTTGAAATGCAACAAGAAACAGGGGAAGTTGAGAAAGAACAACAAGGCTATACTGATGGAGGGAAAATGCCGAGTCTTGATGACTTGGTTGAGGCAGCTGACAAAATTTCTAAGTAAGCAGAATCCCCTATTGACTTGCAACAAGAGCTTGTCCTACAGCAAGAGCAGGAGCAACCAGAACAACCTGGGACATCCAATGCAACCCTATTATCTTTTTTAACATGCCAGACATTAGTTGGATATAAGAAACCACTACTAACCCAATGCTTAGAGCACCTTCAGGAAACCTGGAATCTTGTGACACTTCAAACTTTGAGTTTCCACCTTCTGGTTGAAACTCAAATGCAGCAAAGTCTGTGGAAGGAAGAGAAGAAGAAGCTGAAGAAAGAAATTGAAAGACAGAAATAGGAAATCCAGGAGGTAAAGGAAAAGATGAATAAAATGATGAAAGTAGCAGGTCAGATTATGGAATGTAGGCCACCGCCTAGAGTTTATGCAATGTGCCTCAAAGAGCAGTTTCTGTGGTTTCAGTGGATGAAAATTTCTAAAGACCTTGACCCTGTTCCTACCACTGCTAAAGAATTTTATGATGCATATCAAATGGCACCTGATTAGCTAAGGAATTCCATGTGTGAGTTCTATTTGCATGGTTTATTAATTCCTGCTGAAACTGAGTGGAATCCACTCTTGTTTATTGGCGACATCCATTTAAGATTACTAATGTCCTAGGTAGTGAATGAAGTTAATTATGGAAAGAAATCTGAAGACTATGAGGAGACTGAGAGAAGAGAACCTCTTCCCCTAAGATCAGAAAGCACAGACCCCAAAGAATTTTTGAGGGCCTGGCTTTTTGTTGCGTATGGTTTTTATGATCCTACGGCCAGGATGAGGATATTTGATTTAAGGAAACAAGTCTATGATGAGTTCAAGCACCAACCATATTCGTTCTGGAAGCTGCAAGCTTCCAGAAGCAAAACCAGATGGGAAAAGTTGACAGTTGGTTTGAAGAAGTCTGAGCCTCATAGTCCCCTGCATTTAACAGCAGCTCTCAGGGGGTCCGAAAGATACATGCAGATTGGCCTCCAGAAAAGATTTGAATTATGGATGCCACTAATATTTAGACCTCCTACTTTACTATGGCCATTATATCCTTATCATGCCACAAAACTCAATGAAGATACAAAGGTTAGAAGATATGAGAGATGGCAGAACTGCAGGGCTTTTTACTTCAGATTTCGGACTGCATTACAAGGCCATGTGACTCCTATGGATTTTCGTGATACAACCAGAAAGACTAATGCTGGAGGACCAACATTGGATAAAGTAGGGGGCAGATGATGAGCCCATAATATAGCTATAATTTGGATGTCATGATTATAAGTTTTAGAAACTCTTGCTCTTTTTTTATGAATCTTTAAACTCTATGGTTACAAATTTTTAATGTTTATGGGTAGTATTTGATGATAAGAAATCCTATACTCTTGATGCATAAATACCTTAGCCTATCTATAATCATAGCCCTATTTTGACTTCCCAATTGACTAATGCGATGAATGTAGTGTTTGAATAAGTAAGATGAATTGAATGCATGTGATTAATGAAGAATGTCATGCTATTATGAGTGCATGCCTTCTTTTTCCTCTGTTGCCATGTGTTCTACAGGTTGTTGGAGCTGATATGAACAAGTCAATACATAGCATAACTCATGGGAAAAGGTCGTCTTTAGCGCACCAGTGAAGGAGTCATTCAAAGCACGGATTCTTTTGTCCAAGTCTTTGGGAAAGAACCAAATGAATCATCAATCTAGGAAGGAATGGAGCTCTAGATTTCCTCTAAGACAGTTGAGTGGATAGACTCGCATTTATGAAGTTTGTACCTCTATCTCAGGCGGCATTTATACCCGCATCTTCCTCTGTTAGTTGATTAGTTAGTTAGTCATTTCTCTTTAAATAAAGGTTCCTCCTGCGCGAGTGAACAAGGTTGATCAAGAGAGTTTTAGACTAGAGAATAGAGATACAATAGATTGTAATTGTTTACTGTTATAATGAAGAACAAAGCTTTGCATTAAGTTTCTTACAAGCAACAACCATGTATGAGATTCAGAAGTATGAATAAGAACTGATGAAGTTTTGAGTTCTATTCTTGCGTAATTGGTTGATGCTTGCTAAGGGGGCCCACTTAGTGAGTATCTGTAGTTAGCTATTTGCTTTCTATTATTTATCTATTAGAATTCCATTTTTGTAAGCTTTGATGCAAACTCAGTCTTAAATTGTTCCTATAGCATAAGGAATCCATCCCTGTGTTTGTTCCTGCAGCATAAGGCCAGTTCACGATTTTTGTTTCCTGTAATTGTTGTTATGATTTCTGTTTTAGTTAAGTGATGTTTAAGTTAGTAAGACTTTACTTGATGTCCCTGCATTAGAATTAGAATTCCTTTCAAGCATTTACTTCTAGAAAGTTATGGCTAAAACCGATTCTTAGTGCACGTACAGTGCCGCTCCATTTCAAGTATACGTTCCTTGGTTTGACAAATAAATGAACGACCATGAGAAGATGTTAGTCACCTACTAGAATGTCCAATTCCTAGTTTAGGATTCGCCGTGACTTCTATATCCTTTTATGGGTGCGACCACATATATCTTCAACAATGAATGTTTTTCCAATCAAATCAAGAAAACCAAAGCATGATACAATTCACAAAATAATCTATACCATTGTATGCATCTAAGGTGCTTATTTTAATTCACCTATCACAATTACTTCAAATATTTTTTTTAAAGGACACATTCATTCATTGCCAAGATCATAGATCAACAGACTTTAATAAATTTAATTCAATGATAATCCAACAAGATAATTCTTAAATATGGTTTCTTCTAATGACTTTCATCACATAAGAAACTTTCATGCTTTAGCACAATCACTGTCATTCAGATATATTATAACTTATTAGCCTTATCAAATAAAACAACTCAATTATAACACCATATTGCGTAAAACCTGTAATTCTATTAACTGTAAAGATCAAGTACAATGTATCTCTGTAATCACTACAAAATTCTATCTCCTAATATCAAGCAGGCCAATTCTATTCTCTATTAGCCAACCCTTACAATATGATACCCAAAGGGTATTTATAGATATACAAAAAATCGAACTCCACTTCTATTTTAAGTCATCCACCTTTTTAGGAACTAAAGAAAACTCTCTTGGAAACTCAGATCAATTTGATCTTGAGTTCTTACATTAGACATTCAGTTAAACTGGAGAATAGAAAATAGAAGAGAAAAAGTGTCATGTGCTTCAAAACTGTCAGTGCTGCATGCAACATGCAAAGAAGAAGAAAGTCATGCATGTAAGAGATTTATGCATGTGAAGCTGGATCTGCAGTAAAATCGTCATAACTAGTGAAGAATTGTTGTAATACATTTATTTCCGGCCCATCAACCCAGCTATCTTGAAATTTAATTTGCTCCAATTTTGTTGCAAAAAACCCTCTCATATCTTTTATCTTTGTCAACTCTCTTCTAGCGGCTTTTATTTCTTCCTTGACATCCATCAGTCAATCTATCATCAAATCTTCACCATCATCTCCTTTCTGCATGAGTCCTCTAAATCTTTCATCCCACTTCTCTTTTATCTGACTCAAGGGCATGCCTTCCTTTGTTAATACATTGACTTCTACTATGATAGCAATAACCACCTCCAACTCCTCAAACTATTTAGTTAGATTATTAACAGCATCTTGGACCTCATTCCTATGTTTACACAAGAAATATGTCCTGAATCAAACTATACGAGGGGTTTTTCCCACAAACTCTTTGTTATCCTCCTCAAGTATTGACTGTTCAAGAAGAGTAGTTAAAGGCAATGTACTAACCTTCTCCAATTTTTGACTATACTCTTTAAACTCCTCTTCCTTTTTCTCTGATGCTTCAATATATTGATGCATTTCTTTTATCAATTCTTCTATGCCTTTGTAAAATTCAAAACCCTCGAACAAAACTTCACCGACTTCCTAATTCAACATGTCAACCCATCTGTCTAGCATCTCCGCTTTTCCTCTTACCTATACTAAATCATCTACCTCCTTTTTTCTTAACAAAATTGGAGTCTCAATAGCCGTTACCTGTTGTGATCTCAGAGAGGAGACACTTTTCAAAAATGAATGCAATTGATCCAACTAAGCTTTAAGCTCATCTTTCTTCTGTTTATCTTTTAACATTCTTGATTTGGTTGTAGAAGCTACTGGTCACATCAATTAGATTCATCTGCTGATTCTTGGTAGGCCTTCCCAAGTTGACAATACTCAACCGATAATTTGTTAGCTGCATGTCCCCTACCTCATTTTCTATCATTGGTATGGCACACTGAGAAACAATCTCTCCCTTATCTATGAGTCTCATAGAGTGTAGAATCTTGGCCTTCTTTTTAGGCCTCTTTTTTTCAATCTCCTTCATCATATCCTCCCAATTGAGAGGTTGTGAAGGTGTTACTGTTCTTTTCTGTAGGTCCAATTTTAGCCAAGTGGGAGCACATGGAGAAATAGTCATCATAGAGGAAGAAGAAGCAATAGTAGTAGGAGGTGGCTGCACATTTACTTGGGGTTGAGAATCAGCTCTTGGTTCCTCTTGTTGTTCTTGCACCACATGCATTCACACAAGTCGTTCAGCCTCTTCCCTATCTTTTTGTTCCTGTATCTTCATATCTTCCTCTTCTTTCTTCAACCTCTCTTCCTCCAATCGATCTCTCTCAACTTTTTCCCTTTCCAATCTTTCCTTTTCTATTCTTTCTTTTTCTATTCTTTTCTTATCCAATTTTTCTTTCTCTAGAGCCTCTAGTCTTTCCTTATCCAATTTTTATTACTCTAGTCTTTCTGCCTCTAAAGCCTTAAGCTTTTCTACCTTTTCTTCTTCTTCTTGTTGCTTCTTAACTAGCTCTTCGGTATCCTTTTCCTTTCTTAATCTTTCTGCTTCTTCTTCTTTTTGGCGAGCTTCCTCTGCAAGTTTAACTTAGCAACCAAGACTTCTTTATCCCTCTGATTTCTTGCCTTCTCTTCTTCAAGGTCATGAATCTTTTGTATTAGCTCCAACTTTTCATTCTCTTCTTTAACCTTGAGTTCATGTTCCTGTTGCCTTTTCTATCTCTCTACTTCATCCGATGCTGCCTTAGCTTCAATTTGTTGCTTTTGTAGTATGGAATCAGTTTGTGTCCTGGCACCCATTAAATTTTTCTTTTCTATTTTTTTAGCATTTACCTCAGCATTCTTTCTAACTTCCTCAAACAATTCCCATTGCTCCTCTTGCATCATTACCTATTCAGAATCCTCCTCTAGAGGCATATTCTCTTGCACATCCTTCTCTGACACAGTCTCGTCTGAATCTGTCCCAACATCATGAATTTCCCTCTCCATTTCTTTTCCCTTTCCAACTTCAGCCATACGATGAAGAGCCCCCTTTTGAACTTCTTCACTCTAACAAAGCACAAAACGAAACCAAACACAAAAATTAAAACAAAAGACTGACATAATAAAACTTAACACAAGGACTTATACTAAAACCAAAAGTTGAAAAAGCAGAGGCGGAGATGGGATGGATTTTGATTTTGCAATTTTCAATAAACACCAACTTAACATCCTCTCTAGTTCCAGCTCTGATAAAGACAAAACAAAATGTCAAAAAGAAAGACTGTCGAGATGGGAATCAGAATGAGTTTTGAAAGAAGTTTCAGAACCCGATTTGGTTCCGGCTCCGATTCTGACAAACTAAATCAAAATAAAACAAAGTGTTGGAAGAAAAAAGACTCCAAACTTTGTTTAAAAATTAACAAAAGATAAAAATAACAAAGAGGGACTCATTTTGACCAAGGAAAAAGATGGGGTGGTTATGCAAGACATAACAACCCTGAAAAAGGATTATGTCGCCCAACTTTGCACAAGTGTTTCACCAGGCATAAAAATTAGTATTTTCAGGATTTTTGAGCTCCTTCAAGTCTACAACACACTTCTAGGTACACATTTCTAGTTTTATAGCTTTATGTTTTATTTTATAAGCTTTCTCAGATTATGTAGTATAAGTCTGCATACAACAAGGTGTATTTAAACATTGTCTATTTTCTAGGTTTTGCATCAATATTTAGTTTCTATTTTCAGCTCTTTACATTTAGATCATTACATTTAGATACATTCTACACACTTAACACCTTTAAAACCCCTTTATCTTTGAATGTAACATAATAATTTTAGTCCATCTTTCTCCTTTTAGGTGAAAACCCTAGAAGTGTTAGAAAGCATTAAGGTGCTAAAATTCGTGTTACAATACTACCACCAAGTTATTATCCTCAAGATATTTAATCACAAATATATCAAGAGAAAACTAAAAATTCTTACAATTACAAAGATGATTTATTTGGTAGATGAGTTATTTGGGACACAAAAGAAATTCTTAAATGAACTATTATGCATGTCAACCAAATAATTTCCTACAACTTACACTTAAGTATAAGTTTATGTAAGAATGTGTGGTAGTGTATAAGGTTGCAATGAAGAAAACTATTCTTTATCAAAAACCATGCCATTTGTAGCACATATTCCAAGTATCCACTACTATGATGATTCTACCACTACAATAAGTGATTTTCCTTTCCCTTTCTTTGATTTTGAAGAAGTGGAAGGAGATGGAAAACTGGAGTGATTTTTCTTAAGAATTTTTTCCAACTCATCAATTTTCTTAGCATGAAAATTATAATCTAAATGACCAAATTTCTTGTGATATAAATGAGTTGGTCTCTCCTTCTTACATGAATTCCACTTCTTGGAAGAGGATGAAGAGTCTTCTTATGAAAGATAAAATGATTATTCATTACCTTTTCATGGCTTGAAATTTGATTTCTTTGATTTCATATTAGACCTCATCTCATTCTTTGGATGACCTTACACCAAATGTTGTGAGTTGTATTGCTTGGTAATACTGATTGAGATTATTTTTTTCTACAAAAGTGTCAAAACATATGTGAATTAATCAAATTACAATGTAATATACGTCTTTCCCATAGTCAACCAATGAGACTAATAACAATAAACAATTGTTGCAAATTGTAAAGAATATTTCCTATTCAATCATCATCATCTCTATGAATGAATTAAATGATGGTGTAGCATAGGTATTTCCTATATTCAACCAATGAGATGGAAACTAGAAACAAATGCTACACATTCTAAGGGGATCTTATGTAAATTAATAAAAATTGACTATGCATCCTTCTTCTCAATAGCAACCTCTTTGAGTTGCTCTCTTAACTCATTAGATTTACATACATTGTCTTGGATATTATTAAAATATTTTGAATTAATATCAATAATATCATTATAAATTTGATATTATCTAACCTCATTAATTTGACCATACAATTTGATGCAGGGGCATCCAGAAGATTCAAAGAGCATTCAGTTATAGAGGTTGTATGTGTTGTAGTGAATTTCTGTATGATGGCTATCTCAATATATTGAGGATGAGATGCCACAGATTAAAGGGTTTGTTGAAAAATATGTCTAGTTTATCCACCGGAAGTTTCAGAGGTTCGCATGAAGATTTGATCAAGTTATGAGTATCTATGTTTAGACAGTTGTTCAATTTCTTTAGTTGGTGTTCCTTAAAGAAGAGGATGTGATTCTAGTGATATGAGTTGTTGTGGATATTTAGCAGTGATTTGTGGATGTTTCTAGATCATGACCTATTTGTGTTGTTAGTTCACATTGATTGTTTTGCTCACGATTGGTGATTTTCCTTCTGGGAGTTCATATTTTCCTATTCTTGGCCGATAGGGTGATTGTAGCATGTTGTGGATCTTCGAGGCTAATTGTTTAAGGTTTTTTCTATTCGATACATGTTGTTTTGGGTCCCTACTATGTTTGGGCCAACCTAGGTTGATTTGCATTGATAATTGCTTATGGATTTGGGCTGACAGTTTATACACATTTTGGTATTTTGTTGGGATGACATGTAGTGGATGTTATCCTTAGATTTAGATATATAAGACCGATTGTTTTGAGGAGATTGATAATGAAAATAAAAAAGGAAGGAATATAGGTGTGAGATGTGCGAGTTTTGTGTGTGAACAATTTTCTAATCTTTCGAAGGTAGAGATAAAGTGTGAAGAACAGTACTAGTCATGAAGCGTGGTGATGAGATATTTTTATCCGATAGGATCACAAAGCAAAGAAATTTGGGAGCAAAAGGAAGAAGTGATGGAAGATTGTTTTATATGAATTATTTGTAATTCATGGGCTACGGCCTAGCATCTATAAAGCCTGAGTGGCATATGTAATATGTTTTGAGATCATAATATAATGAGGTGTGAACTTTGAAGACTGGGTTTTTTCCTTTGAGGGTTTTCCCGAGATAATTCATGTGTCATGTGTTCTTGCATATTTGTTATCTTTATGTTGATTATTCGTTAACTTCTATTGCATATCTATAAGATCTAAGTGTTAGCTGTTTAGGCTATGAGGTGGTACAGTCCCTCACTGGACCCTCCTCTCTTGGTCCGCATCAATTGGTATCAGAGCTGGTTGTGAATTTATCAGAGTAGGTTGTGAGTCTATGAGCTAGTTGCAAATCTATTTGTTGGTTGCAAATCTATTTCAAAGTAGGTTACATATTAGTTTCAAGAGTTGGTTGTAAAATCTATCAGAATTGGTTATGAATCTTGTTGATGGTGTTTTATGCACAACAACAACTTAGATAGAATATGGTATTCTATCTCTCTTGAAAGGTTGATCTCTATGAGAAAAGAGATAACCCCAAGGTCTCTCGGGTGTCAGGTCATGACAATTCAGTGGAACCACTCAATGATAAATGTGAAAATTTTGGTAATCACAAAGGGACCTTATAGAAAAAATGTTGGAGATTCTAAACTTATCAGATTTTGCAACAGGGTGATACTTGAGTTCCTACTTTAACTGCAGTTCAAAGAAATAGCAAAAGGTAAGGGTTTTAGAAATCCTAAGATTGATATTACTCCTAAGATCAATAATACGAATGAAGAAATACTTGGAATGAACCAATCCCTCAAAAATAATTTCTGATCAACCCAAGCTATACCTACAATCTCACAGAAATAGTGCAATCTTCTAAGGAATTAAAGATTTTCAGATGATGCACATTCATCCAAGCGAACCTTAGTTTTGTAGTTGACATGGAAAAGTGCCCATAATTGACTGAGCACATAAATAGTAGGTATAGGTTGACCTTGCACATCAGTCCCACAATCAAGAAGCTACCCAAGGTATGAACCAGAGATTGCTACAACACTCCAAGCATTAAATCACAAGCACCATTAAATTACTTATTCTAAATCTAAAATACATTCAGATATTTCCAAGCAATTTTAAAGATAGAATAAGAACCATGCAAGATTAATCAATCCAAAGAAGATTCCAATAATAACACAATGTCTTCACTTGCATTGAATCACCAGTAATAGCAACAATTCTAATATTTTGTTACAGCACTTGCGTAAAATATGACTAACTTCTAACTCTAGCCTTTTGCTCTAATTTTCTAGTTTGTCTTCTATCTAATTCTAACAAATTAACTAACTGTCTAACTCTTTACAAATGATGCGACATGCCATACTTATAGTGATTTCATCCTGTGCGATCCCAAGGTAGGGTTACAGAGAAGGTTGGCCACCAACCAAATCATCCTAGACAACTCGCAATAAATCGTTGCCCTGCACTAGATGCATGTGGCGCCTTCCTCGGATTGACCTGGGATCTCTATAAAATCCTGATTCAGACAGAATGAACCCTACAGGTCTCGTCCGCCATTAATGCCTCACCCGCACAAAAGAGAAGAATGATAACATACACAAAATGCAAGTTTGAATATGAGCCACCGATCAACATCTCAGCTAGGCATATGAATGACTCCGATCGCGTAAAATGAGCTTGAGCTTTCCACATCATGTCCACCTCGGATGAATGGCCATTGAGTGCATCGAACTTTCATCTACGGATGGTTTTTGCCTACCTACGTTCGCAATATGTACCTGACAGTATCCTATAGATCTCGCAATATCTTCAAAGTACGCCCATCCCTCCTTTGGCCCCGACAACAACAACTCGCTCGATCCAATTTGCATTCAAAAGGGCCACAATTAATACTCAATATAGCATCAAAATCCAAGTTAATCCACCAGATTCCCTAAGGCAAGAAAACCATACAAAAGCCCAGGCAAAAGCAGAACCAAAACTAGATGAGAGTGGAAACAAAACCAAAATAGAAATGGGAACAAAACAGACAGAGGTGGAACAAAACTGACGTAGGCGGAACCAAAACCAAAGTAGAAACGGAAAAAAAATAGGCGGAGGGGGAACCAAAATAGGTGGAGGCGAAACCAAAATAGGCGGAGGCAGAACCAAAACCAAATGGGACCCTTTGCAAAGTACCGAGTTCAGTTCCCACCCCAATTATGCCTCTAACGAAAAAAAAAGGAAGACCAAAGTAGACCTAAGGGGAAGAAACCAACCCAAAGGCCGAAAATAGTGAAACAACAAAGACACGGAGGCAAGAAGCGGAGCTGGAATTGGAATGGAAACCAAACCGTGAACTTTTTTAAGGTTCAGAGTTCAGCTTCATCCCGATTTTGCCTCCGAAAAATGAAAGAAAAATTCAAACCAAGGAAAACCTAAGGGAAGAAACCAACCCAAAGTCCAAAGACAAGCAAAACAATGAAGAAAACAAGAAGGCAAGAAGCGGAGCCGGAATCGAAATTGGAACGAAAACTGAACTGTGCACTTTTTTAAGGTTCAGAGTTCAGTTTCATCCTAATTTCACCTCCGAAAGAACAAAAGAAACAAGGTATTAGGAGGGAAAGAACAATTCCCAGGACCCAAAAAAAAACACCAAGGATAAACAAAATGAAAACGGAACCCACTTCCAAGGAGGACATCCGCGAGACTCCATAACCACTAGGAACTCAACACAAAGGCACCTTACAACCAAGACAAGCATTCAGGAATAGTGCAAAGTAACCCAACCCCATGACCAGAGGACCAAAGCACCAAAGACCAAAATCCCAATATTTTCAAAGACAAGCTCAAAAATGGGCAAAGCCATAGAAAAGAGCCAAAAGGCCAGGCAAAAGAGGTTCCCTACTTTTAGTGGGGCATGTGTGCAAAATTGCACAACAAATTTGTTGTAAAATGGGGAAGATTGGGAAAAGAACGTTGAAGGAAAATGAAAACCTTATATGTGAAAGGGATAATTTGGAGGAAGAATTGTGCGAACTCAGGAAGTATAATTTAGAATTGATGGAGAGGATGAAAGAACTAGGAGAAGACAAGTATGATGCTCTTGAAGAAGAACTAAAAAATGTAGGAATGAGAAATAAAGAACTGGAAGCAGAGCTGGATAAGTTTGAGGATATTGAAAAGGAAATGGAAGAAGGATTCAAGTTGTTTAAGAAGTTGGACAAGAGGAGCAGAGATCTAGAGGAAAGTTTGAAAGAGCTGAACAAGGAGAATAGTTTGTAGAAGAAGGAAATATCTGACTTGAAGGAACATGCTAACCAGTTGGAGAAGGAGAATGAGAATCTGAGATCTAAACTTGAACTATGTGATGTTGCAAAAAATTCTTGAGAAAATGGGATTGAAGATGAAAGTGTGACTAAGCCTATGATTGTTGAGATGGTATTGGTTTCAAAATCATGCAGAGAATGGGATACAGAGGAAAAGGATTGGGAAAGCATCACCAAGGAATTACATGACCTATTGTGCCGATAATGTGAGAAAGAAGTGAAGGTTTTGGATATGACAGAGGTAAGGATGTTGTTACTAGTTCAAACAATTCGAATTAGGGAAGAAAAGGTATGTATTATTCACATTGTAATAGGCATGGACATGAAAACAAATTGTGTTGGGATCTATATCCTTGTAAGTTTTGTGGATTAAGGAATAGTTTTGAGAATGTGTTGGAATAAAATGAGAGGAAGAAATCCTGCGATAGATTGTATACAGTTGAATTATGGATGGATTGAAGGATCAAAATGGAAATATGTTTCTCATAAGTTTAGGAAGTTTTACATATTGAAGCATTCATGTATAGAGGGAAAGGAAGGATCGGGATGTAGAGAAAGAAGACCTTATGCAGAGAAAAAGAAGGACAGATATTCAAACTATGGAGGGAGAGGTGACATGAGTCATAATTCTTATCACAATGAAGGGTACCAGAGGAGTGAAAAGGGATCTACTAGAGGAGAAACCTATTTCAAGTTTGGAGGAAGAAAGAATCAAGCACTAAATGTCACCAAGAACCTAATACCAGAGAAGCTTATGAAAGAGAAGCAGTAAAGGATGCAAAGATAGTTTGTGCAGATGGTGAAGAGCCTATTGATATAGAATTGATTTATCCAAAGGAAGGGGAACCATTGGAGACATCATATTTGATGGTGGAACCAGAAGAAGAAGTTGCAATCTTGAGGAGACTTGTGAAAGCAGTGAATCGATGTGAAGCATAACTGGAAAGGGAATCTACATTGCAGAGAAGAGGAAGTGAAATCTTATGTACTAGAGTTAGCAAAGAGGAATAAAGAGACAAAGAATAGTATAAGGAACAATATATAACATTTTGAATTTGTGTAAAGGAAATGCAGAGATCAGAAAGTGTTGCAAAGGAAATCTAGAAATGGTATTGATGGATCAAGGAAGCCACATGATTGTTCCGAAGGATATAAGTATGTGTTAACTTTTATTTGTTAACTTTTGTTTAAGTAGAAAATACAGAACCTGAGGTAACTTGTAGGGTAGGCTTGCTCAGATCATCGACCAATGAGGCAATGCAAGGCCTGCAAGTACATCATCGAATCCAGATTACACTTGAGGTAGTTATGTAGGGTAGACTTGAATAGACCACCAACTATGAGGCAGTTGCAAGTACCTGTAATTGATAATTGATTGAATTAGACAATGATTTTGAGGCAAATTGTAGAGAAGGCTTGATCAGACTGCCAACCATTGAGGCAGTGCAAGGCTTGTAGGTAGATAGTCGAATCCAAATTACACTTGAGGTAGTTTTGCAAGGTGGCCTTGAACAAACCACTGACCATGAGGCAATTACAAGTACCTATGAATAGATCACCAAACCAATTCAAAGAGACAACATTTATTTTGACGTAACTTAGCCCACGGTGAAGAGGCTCACTTTTCAAATAACCCTGAGAGTGTGATGCAAGAGCATCCAGAAGATTCAAAGAGAATTCAGTTACAGAGGTTTTTTGTTTTGCAGTGAATTTCCATATGATGGCTAGCTCAGTATATTGAGGATGAGATGTTGCGGATTAAAGGGCTTGTTGACAGATATGTCTAGTTTATCCACCAGAAGTTTCAGAGGTTCACATGAATATTTGATCAAGTTACATGAGTATCTGTGTTCAGATAGTTGTTCAGTTGCTTTAGTTGGTGTTCCTAAAAGAAGAGGATGTGATTCTAGTGATATGAGTTGTTGTGGATATTTAGTAGTGATTCATGGATGTTTCTAGATTGTGACATATCTATGTTGTCATTTCACATTGATTGTTGTGCTCACGATTGGAGATTTTCCTTTTGGGAGTTCATATTTTCCTATTCTTGGCCGACGGGGTGATTGTAGTGTGTTGTGGATATTCGAGGATAATTTTTTAAGGTGTTTTGTGTTTGAAAAATGTTGTTTTGGGTCCCTACTATGTTTGGGCTGACCTAGGTTGATTCACATTGATAATTGCTTATGGATTTGGGCCAACAATTTATACACATTTTGGTATTTTGTTGGGCCGACATGTAGTGGATGTTATCCTTAGATTTATATATATAAGATCGATTGTTTTGAGGAGATTGAGAATGAAAAGGAATGAGCAAGGCATATAGGTGTGAGATGTGTGAGTTCTATGTGCGAACAATGTTCTAATATTTTGAAGGAAAAGATAAAGTGTAAAGAACAATAGTCATGAAGCACGATGATGAGATGTTTTGATCCGGTAGGATCATAGAGTAGATAAATCTGGGAGTAGAAAGATGAAGTGATGGAAGATTGGTATTATATGAATTGTTTGTAATTCCTGGTCTATGGCCTAGCATCTGTAAAGCTCAAGTGGCATATGTAATGTGTTTTGAGATCATAATATAATGAGGAGTGAACATTGAACGTTGGGTTTTTCCTTTGAGGGTTTTCCTAGGATAATTCTTGTGTCATATGTTCTTGCATATATGTTAGCTTTATATTGATTATTTGTTAGCTTCCGTTGCATATCTATAAGATCTAAGTGTTAGTTGTTTAGGTTGCAAGATAGGACAGTCCCTCACCAGACCCTCCTACCTTCGTCTTTGTCACAATTGATAAAGTTTTACATTTATTAATATGAAAAATAAGGTTAAGATAGATAAATGTACATACATTTCCAAATGCAATAATAATTTTCATGCACGACTATGTCTTTTCTTTAGGATATTTTAGTTATATAATGGATCCACGAATTTGGTGGGATGATCCTTCTTTTATTGAATCATTCCATACTTATGATTTCCAAGTTGCATAGTTATGTGGAGTTAAATGAGGGAACAAAAAATAAACCATGGTCAAGATTATGAGAGTGAAAGAGAAGATTCAAATGAACAATTAGATAATACAACCCCACAAAATTACTCAATCAAAGAACCTCCCAAAGAAAATTATATAATTTCAAAATCCCTTATTTGTTGCTGCTAAAAAAAAAAAAAAGAGAGAATCCCCTATTCTTTGGTTGTGCAAGTTGTTTCAATCCTCTTTCTATTCTTTTTGTGCTCTCTTTTCATACCTTATATTCACACTAAAAAGCCTACTTCAAGACCTACATATATACCTAGCAAACGAGGGAAAACAAAACATTTAATTATATTAAATTTTGATGCGTGAGAATATCTATCAAAATATACTTTCAAATTTTCCTGTAGCTACGAGTTGAAAGTATTGTTGAATTGGATTTAGTTGGAGAAAGGAAATTTTACACGTATGAGAAAAAATGTGACAGGTGGAGATAAATGAAAAAGTCCAAAGCTGGATTTAATGAAGTGGTTGTGATTAATTTCCAACATCGCAAAGGTAAACAATTTTCATGTATTTAAGATTTTAGTCATGGTAGGAGATGATGTAGAAGTATTTAGTACATTAAAATTGAGTTTTTAAATGTTGTGTGCATTCTTTGGAGATTCCTTTGGTTCCCTTTTCATAAGATATCATTCTTTACCAATTTGATAGTTTTGATAACCTCAAGGAATCATGCTTTGGTAGTTTCATAAAGTCTTCATATTTGCAAAGAATCGAAACTTTATTTCTTTAGACATCTAGGAATTCTTAAGTTATTCTCTCTAGAGACAAATTACTTCTATATATGTGAACTTTACATACTCGTGTTCCTTTCCTTTAATTCCTTTACATCAACAAATACATGCACATGAACCAAAAACTCATAGAAAATCAAATCAATGCTATGAACAATGAAAAAAATTAGTCACATTCATAAATGAATCATATGTGATACATTAGATCTATTTTCTTATGGTTTAATCTACTGTCATATCATGCATATCAATGACTATTGATTCATGATTATTCTTTATCAACTATGATATTTTTTGGATAATACATGATCTGATTTTTACTTTTTTCTACACTATTTGACATGTTCCATATACATTTTTTGTGCTATCATTTTATGATCATATAATACCACGCTTTTCTTAAATTAAACCCTTAGTTTTTAATCTACCATTTCCTTATCATTATATTGGAATATAGTTTCATGATGATATGTTATCTTCCCTATTATTAATTTTTTGCATGTACTTTCATGATTGTATGTAGGACCATGATTTATTATATTGATCATTGCACCAAGTTATTAGGATTTTATATTTAGTCATCATATTTTCATTATGAGATTACATTACCATATTATTTGATCTACATTTGGGGTGCAACATGCTCCATATGATTATCATTGATCAATTTTGATCCATAAAGCGCTTTTCCCATGATATTTTCTTATGTTCCATTCAAATATATCTTTCTTCTTAGAGGTACTTACCTAATATTTTCCATATCTATATATTATATTAATCTTATATTATCCTATCATTGTTAATGATTCACCATTAGTGGGAATCACATCTTCCCTAGACTTAACACATTAGAGTTTTATCAACATATCATACTATACAGAGCACATAACTAATCCTACATTTGATCTCATGATCTCACATTATCATGTATTTAGATTATTATACCTTACACATTAATAATATCATTTAGCTATGTGATATTATTTTATGACACATAAAAAATCGTAAGAGCTGTATGCATTTATTTAAGAATAAAACATTACATATCCCATACTATGCATGAAATTAACATAAGAATTTATAATTACATCTCATTACTAGAAAAATTTCAGAAGTAGATAACTTGTACTAACAATAAAGATAAAATTAATATAATATGATAAGGAAAGTTCAGTAACCCTCATCAATGATACTTAATAGAACAAGAAATCAATCCAACTACCATATTTAAAAACTATTCATATATAGAAAATATCAGAAATAGATGTGAAGACCTCCCATCTCAACTCTACAAGTTGATCCCAACATACTCTACTTGAAAATTAGGGAGGGTTTTGAACCCACCACTAGTGCAATATCCTTTCCTCTAAAATTAGTCACCCAAATGATGCATCCAAATATTAAACCTAATATGTGAACTTACAAACAACACTAGTGATTATATTTTAGTTTATTTATTTATTCTTGACATAAATATCCATAGAAATAAATTTCACACACAAATGTTTATGAAATTAATCACAGAAAAACATATTCCAATACATCATTAAACAACCAAAACTAGACATAGAATCAAAATACAAGACAATGTGACAATAGTAATAATACTCATGCAAAGAATAACATTAAATAATCACAATCATGAAACACACTTAATACCTTAAAAACTTGTAAAGATGCATCTCCCAATTGTGCAATGAACCCAACTACCACTACCAATTAGACCATAATAAGGTTAATTATACAAACAACTAAAATAAGGTGCAATAACATACATTCCAATATAATAAAACATAGAGATTAATCAATAAATAATATCATAGCTACTAGTGATGGAAGCTCATCAATAATGTATAATATTATCTATAGACCTTTATCTAGTGAGAGAACTATACTTAGTATAATGTGTACCTAAGTAGGAGAGCCAAAAACTTGAAAATATCCCACAGTAGTTTCCTTCTCCACCAAGTTTTTAAAGGAATCATACCTTTCAATGCCTTGTGTGGAACTCGATTCAAAATGTGTTTAGCACAACTAATTTATTCTAACCAATATTCTAGACTTTGAGAATGATCATGAAACATGTAGCTATCTAGATATTTTAAGGTAATTTTTCATTGTTTTGGTAACACCATTTTACTATAGTGTGTATGAAATTGAATGTTGAACATAAATCCCTTCAACAGTATAAAAAATCTCAACATTATGGTTCACATATTCTTGAACACTCTCAATGTGTAGAATCTTGACATACTTTTCAAATTATTTCTCAATATAGGCCTTGAATTTTTGAAACATATCAAAGATTACATTCCTGTAGGGAAAAAGTAAACCCAATTGTATCTAGAATAGTCATTAATGAAGGTGAGTACATAGTCAGCCATGTTGAATGAAAATGTTGGAAATAGACCTGATAGATCATCATGAACCAACTAAAGGACTTTTGAAGCCCTCCAAGGTTTTAGTTTTTCAAAATTATATTCCAGATGCTTACCCATAACACAACCTAGACACACCCAATCTAAAAAATAGATTCATGGGAGTCTTATTACCATAGCCTTTTAGTTCAGTTGTTGAAGATAGTGGTAGTTACGATTTTCAACCATTTATTCCATAGCTTAATCAATGAATCTAGATGACTGATTAATAATATGGAAGGATATTGTGGAGCAATGTGAGATAATACATATATCCAAGACTCATGGTTGGAATTTCATACTACCACCAAGTTATTATCCTCAAGATATTTAATCAGAAATATATCAAGAGAAAACTAAACATTATTACAATTACCAAGATGATTTATTTGGTAGATGAGTTATTTGGGATGCAAAGGAAATTCTCAAATGATCCATTATTCATGTCAACCAAATAATTTCCTACAACTTACACTTAAGTATCATTTTATGTAATAATGTGTGGTACTGTAAAAGTTTGCAATGAAGAAAACTATTCTTTATCAAAACCCATGTCATTTGTAGCACCTATTCCAAGTATCCACTACTATGATGATTTTTCCACTACAATAAGTGCTTGTCATTACCCTTCTTTTATTTTGAAGAAGTGGAAGGCAATGGAAAACTGGAGTGATTTTTCTTAAGAATTTTTGGCAACTCATCAATTTTATTAGCATAGAAATTATAATCTAAATGACCAAATTTATTGTGATATAAATGAGCTGGTCTCTCCTTCTTACATGAATTCCACTTCTTGGAAGAGGATGCAGAGTCTTCTTATGAAGGATTAAATGATTATTCTTTACCTTTTTATGGATTGAAATTTGATTTCTTTGATTTATTATTGAACCCCATCTCATTCTTTGGATGACCTTACACCAAATGTTGTGAGTTGTTTTTCTTGATAATACTGATTGAGATCAGTTTTTCTACTAAAGCATTAAAACATATGTGAATTAGTCAAACTGCGATTTAATATAGGCCTTTCCCATAGTCAACCAATGAGTCTAATAACAAGAAATAAATGTTGCACATTGTAAAGAATATTTCCTATTCAATCATCATCATCTTTGTGAATTAATTAAATGATGGTGTAGTATAGATCTTTCATATATTCAACCAATGAGATGGAAACTAGAAAAAAATGCTACATATTCTAAGGGAAGCTTACCTAAATTGATAAAAATAGACTATGCGTCCTTCTTCTCAAAAGTAGGCTCTTTGAGTTGCTCTCTTAACTCATAAGATTTATATACATTGTCTTGGATATTATCAAAATATTTTGAATTAATATCAATGATATCATTATAAATTTGATATTATCTAACCTCATCAATTTGACCATACAATTGATAAAGTTTTACACATTAATATGAAAAATAATGTTAAGATAAATAAATGTACATACATTTCTAGATGTAATAGTAATTTTCATGCACAAATATATCTTTTCTTTAGGATATTTTAGTTATAGAATGGATCCATGAATTTGGTGAGATAATCCTTATTTTATTAAATCATTTCATACTTATGATTTCTAAGTTGCATAGTTATGTGGGGTTAAATGAGGGAACAAAAAATAAACCATGGTCAAGATTGTGAGATTGCAAGTGAAGATTAAAATGCACAATTAGACAATACAACCCCACCAAATTACTTAATCAAAGAACCTCCCAAATAAAATATAATTTCACACTTGATACTTAGTTTAATTATAGTTACCACTAGCAAGAAAAAGTTACACGATCTAAATTATCTCAATGCATTATAATTGCCAACATGAAGCTATATGTTGAAAGTATGATTTTTCATCATAATGAATTTAAAATGATGGAGCCAAAATGATGTACACAAAAAGTTATTCTCTATAAAAAAAAAACTTGGAAAGGACTAAGTATGAGATTGAATGGATTCTACAAAGTTCCCTAAATGAGAACTATTTAGGAACACTTCCAATAAATTATAATTTATAAAAATTATATGCAACAAATTTAGAAACCTTATGCACCATTGTATAGAGCATAATAAATTAGCCAAAAAAGTATTTCTCTAGAAATGGAGGTCTTAAGCTCATGTTATGAGGCCAATTTTTTTTACTTAAGAATGAAAATTGTCAATGGAAAGGGGGTCTAAAAATCCATACCTTCCTATAATTAACATCATGATGATTTGATTTTGGCATCAATGTGTAGATGATGAAATATAATCTTATGATATAATACTCAATCCAAATGTGAAATAATTATTATTTGTATGAAAACCACCTTAACTATATGAAAAGTTCTAGGTTGTACTAGAAAAATTCCCTTGGAGGATGCAAAACCACTTCCTAGAGTAATTGAGTGGTTTTTGTCATTGAAAACTTATTTCAAAACTAATGGTTGACTAATTATTATTGTCAATTGGTAGTGAGGTTTTAAGGGTTTACATGGGTTATAAAGTGGTACATACCTATGGGGGAAGTGGAGGAAAGGCCTTCCATACCAGCAGTTCCATGCACTATGTGGGGCTCAAGACTCACAAATCTAGGTACTCCATAATATCTTATGGTATAGGGTCAAAAAGGATTTATCGAGCTACCCTTTTAGTGCCCTCAATTATATTTTATTTATTATTAAATGTTTTAAAAAATCCTATATACTATGAAATATATTTTTTCCAAACAAATAAATATATTTTGAAGAAATCATACAACCCATTGAAAGGAAATACCTTAGAGGGAACATTTCTTTAAAATTGGTGAATTGATAGTCTATTTTAACCTAAAATTTATCAATAATAATCCAACCTTCTGGATCTAGAAACCAGCAATCTATTGTGAATTTGGCCTCTAATGTGTTGCAAAGATGGTTGTTGTTGCACTAAAATATTGACCTATTAATGCCTGATACAACCATTAGAGTTAATGAATCCATGAGAGGTGGTTAAGCCATGCCACAGACCTGAGTGCTACAGTGCACAACACAAGGAGACATGTTGGAAAATGTGCCTCAATTTACTGGCTTGGACCTCTGTTAAGGGCTTGACAAATTTTTTTCCCTTATCACTTTAATGTGGTGTTCTCATTTGGTCGGCTTGACCCTTTGGTCACCGAGACTTAGTCTGATCATCAAGACTCTGAGGGTTCCCATAGTGATAGGCCGACGGGCGTAGAGTTGGTAGTTTGTTTGTTGGCCTTGGCTTTATCAGCAGTACAGTTGTCTATCGGCGAAAGAACTATCTGGTCCTGGACACTTGTCTGCACCTTGGGAGTTCCTTAGGGAATCTAGCGGATGCCAGTAGAGATTCCCCAAAGGAGCTCCAATGGCTTCCATATAAGCCAAGCGGAGTGCACGAGTGGTGGACGCATGGCAGCCTATCAAAGAGGTGAGTGCAACAAAGAGAAGGTGGGCCTCGAGCTGCTTTATGTGAAGGGTTGTTCGGCTGTGGACACTTGTTTGCACCTCAAGAGTTCCCTATGGAATCTAGCAAATAATACTAGAGATTCCTCGAAGGAGCTCCAATGGCTTCCACATAAGCCAAGCGGTGTGCGCGAGCGGTGGACATGTGGTAGCCTTGAAAGCTCGTTCTGGGAAGGGCTCATGGGAATCTTGGTGATTCCCTCCTAGATACCCTAGAACCTCCTGAGTGGTGGATGAGTGGCTTGTGGGACCCAATAGAGCTAGCGGTCGATGTTTTGGCGATAGTGGATTATTGTCGGCTCAAAATGTGATGAAAGAGTTATCGATGGCGAAGGGTTTTTGGAGCTCGATGATAGTTGACCAATCACTGCTCAGTCAAGCGGTGGAATGAATCGCAGTGCAACACATGGTAATTTCTCATTGGTTTTTTTTGCACCGTTGTTGTAAAACAACATTAATTGCCAGAAGCTGGATTGGTGAAAAGCGATTTTATTATGCAGTCATATGAGATCGGAGTTTGGTGGTTGAAAGAGCCAGAATTTAGTATTTTCTCTACAACGAATTTATTGTGGGGGTGGCTCGATGCAGGATTGTAGGTGGATCTGATCCGAGATGAATTTGGCATGTCAGTGAAGAACTGAAATGAATGCACCCTAATTGGTGGTTGTATGGAGACTTGTAATAGTCGGTCTTGATAAGAAGTTGATGAGATTAGGAAAAAAAATAGGATACTGAAAAAAAGAGGATTGTATTCACTGTATGCCAAAATAGCATTGTAACAGTGAGTGCATGAAAAACTCAGGTGTTGTTGTGAGCTAACTATCAGAGTGAGAGAGCTATAGCTTTGTATGTAATCTTTTGCTTACTGTAATAAAAAGTGTCTTTCTCTTGGTGTGGTGGGTTTTTTCCTGAAAGGGTTTTCCCACGTAAATCTGGTGTTATCTCTAAAATAGTTTTATTTTTGTTACTCTTGTTACCCTGCATGTGTTCATCTTAAGTTTTTTAATGTTTTAAAATTGGTCTTTGCACATCTCCTCTATGGTTTTAGCATTAGGAAAGCATTTCCGCACCTTTGCTTTTCCTTACAAGACCAAGGGTGCATACCTTGCAACAACCCCCCCTAGCACAAGTGAGGGATTTGAACCCATGACCCGGGCTCTGATACCAATTGTTACAAAGATGGTTGTCATTGTAAAAAAAATCGACTTGTTAATGCATGATACAACCGCTAGAGTTAATGAATCCATGGGAGACATTTTAGCCATGTCATAAACCCAAGTGATGCACTACACTACAAAAGGATACCAATGACACACACCTTACAACATAATGTCCAACTGAGATAAAATAAAATAAAAATATTACTTTCTCAAGCAATCAAGATATAATTTTGAGTTTTTTATATTCTTGAACAATATCCCAAAATGAAACTATAATGAAAATCCATAATAGACACCCCTAGAATTTGATATTTCCATCACACCTTTCTAATTTTCAAGAAAATCCAAGGAAGCAAGAGAAGAGAATACTCAATTATCTAGAAAAATACAAGATTTACACTCAAGATTTGCTAAAATACTAACCAAAGGAACTCAACCTACTCTAATACCATTAAATATTTGGCTATTATGATAGGCACCCAAGATCTAGAAGCCTAATGGAAGGAACAAAAAATAGAGAATATTAATATAATAAGAACAAGTTATATTCCAATCAAATAATAAAAATAGAATGTACACAAAATGTATGAGAGACCCTTGGTTATATAGACCAAGGTTGGATATAGGACAACATAATATTATGATAAATTCCTTAGTCTTATGATATGAGATGGAAAATTAAAATTCCCTAAGTAAAATTAAGTGATAAGGTGTGAAAAGGACACAATAATAGACAAAGTTAGGTAATACCTTTGTTATCACCAACATATGTTTCAATTTGCATGTATATAAAAAATAATTTACCAAATTTAAAATTGATTAAAACATGGAATTCTCATGTTATATATGTGTACATGAAATTTTTAGCATAAAAGAAAGAGGTAAAATATATAACCTATTCTAGCTAAAGCACAAGCAATAGTCAAGATAAAGCATAAATGCTAGTATATATGATGAAAAAATGGAATTAGCTCACTAAACTAGTCATTTATACACAATAGTATGGTGGTTGTGCTCAAGGATAAAAAAAATTGTTGTATGGGAGTTCTTACTCCCATGGAACAACTTGAAATAAATACATGATATTTAAATGGCTTAGAATGCCATCTTATTTATGGTTTTTAGGGTTAGATATTGATGGCTCAAGATGGATAAGAACCTAGGAATGATAAGAGGATAAAAAGTCTCCTCACTTAATTAGTGGATGGGTTGCATCCATGATTGAAAGGGAATCTATGGTGTAAAATCCCCTTATTAAAGATGGATAATAATGATGGAAATAGTACTTGTGTATACCATTGATAGAGAGGAAAGTAATTAATGAATGTGACCTATAAAAAATCCCATTTCACATGTATAAAGGCCATAGCTATAGACACCTTGGAGGAATACACATTATTTGAGGGTAATTTAATAGTATTTGGCATGTACAAGTGGGAGATTAATTGGCTAATTGATTTTATCCCATTTAATGGAAGGTGGAGGAAATAGGGAAAAACTATATATATATATATATATATATGTCGGTGATCCCACAATGCTAGTTTACAATTTTTGGGAGATTCTATTTTTTACTGAAATCACATATTTTTAGAAAATATAATGATTTAAGCCTTGAAAAGTTCCATTTGAAGGATTCCAATTGAAGAGTGTTCTATCAAACCACCTTAGATCAAACCCCCTTGGATAGAACCCCGCTAGTTTTAAACCATACCTATAATGAAGTCTCATTTACACGTATCAAAATGTTGATAAAAAACAACTTTTGATTTACCTTTTGGGGGATCAAATTAATTCATTTAAAATTTATTTTTTGTAAGTATGTATTCCTTATTATAAGCTTCCCAAAAAGTATAATTTTAAATAAATTTAATTTTATTATTATATTTATTTTTTATTTCTTGTGAATGTAGATTTTTCATCGAAAATCAAGCTCTCTCTTCTACACATGTGGAAAAATAGAAGATTATCAATTTATTTTTTTGAAAAATAAGAGTGCACCAGATATTGAAGTTCTTGATCCAAAAAACCAAAAAAAAATTGAATTTCGATCCATACAAAAAAAGGTTATGTGTTATACGGTCCTCCTATGTCTGAATTGTAATTGGTTTGACTTCAAAACTTGATTAAGGAAACAATATTCAATAAAAAACTATGAAACCAATTGGAAACACTAGATATTGTAGTTACAAATCTAAATTCAAAAGAAATATAATTTTTTCCTTAATGAAAAAATGTTATGTGTTATAAGGTGAGTGTCACTCCTTAAAAATGGTGTTTACTTAAAAAAACTAGTTTTCAAAGGAGATGGAAAAATAAGTGCAATCTGATTCCAAAAAATTTGAAAAAAAAAAATTTAGAATCTATAGACAAAATTTCACAAATCACTATTTTTCATCATCTTCAAATTCCTCACGGTTTAGCTGCTATAATTGTTTGAAAGTGAAGATTTAGTTAGAAAAAACCAGCTCAGTGTCCAGTTTGGCCAAAAACTGTAAAGTGGGATCACCCATATATATATATTATTTGACTTTTAGGACGGGGATGAGGGGAATTAGATAAATAAATACTTAGATTTACTTATATAAGTTGGACTAGGGAACATGAATGATTAAATTATTTTAAGCTAGGAATGAGGTATAAGAAATTACCGATGAATAATGGATGAATAATGACTTTATTAATTAATTAATAGAATATTATTTAATTCTAGTAAGGGGATGAAAATAGGATAAATATCTAGAAAAATATGAATTTATTCAATCAATTATAAAATAAACGGTCAGGTTACTAGGTAATTGATCATATGTCAATTTTAGATGTCTGCAATATATTTCATATGTTAATCTTAGTCTATTTACATAATTCATGAGTCTATATTAAGAAAAAAATTACTCTTTTAGATCCATTTAAATAAGTGTTAGTCTCATCATAATTAAAATATCTTAGGAATGCTAATTATAAGGCTTATTGATAGTTAAACCCATCTTAAAATCTATGAAAATATATGTGTACATTTATTGTGAGCTCAAGATGGGGTGCCAAATTTAAACATGTATAAGATAAAATGAAAAAAAGAGGAAATTACACAATTTCATAGGAGGATGTAAAACATACACATGATGGTGTTTTAAAGGTATTGTTGGCTTAATCTAGTCCCAAACTATGTCCAAAATAAGGTTGGGCTCTAAATTTCAATCTAGAATATCACCAACATAGAAATAACTAATGCATTACATTATAACAAGTATGGTGTATGCTAATATGTACAAAAATACCAAAATAAGAAGGGTCATATAAATAATATTAATATAACTAGTTGATTCAAGATCCTCAAATAAATTATATTTTAGATCGATTAGATATGTTTGAAATAGCCTCAATATGGTACTTTTTGGGGCTCTAGATCTAAGAAATTATATAAGATACAACTTAGTAAACCTTTAAAATGTTTTGAGGAATAAGGTGCATGTTACATTAGCCATGTGGACTATATTTTTACTAACACAAGGAAGCAAGTAAAAATGGATCACTCAAAGGAAAATAGCATGTTAAAAGAGTGACACGCGCTCTTAGAAAAGAAACTAAAATTAACATATTATATATTTGTAGACATGAAATATATAGTAAGTATTATCTTATGTAATTAAATGCATCCAAAATATATCTTGAGTAAATTTAGTTTGAAATTTTTATGCCAAATCTTAGAGAAATTAAATTCACTCAATAGTTGAAATCTACATTCAAAATTCAAACACTTTCATTAGACATGTGAAAAATGTCAAGGAGATTATTTGTAGAGTTCCATGAGGTTGCACACTTAAAAGGTGGATTTTATTTTATATTTAATTAGAGTTTACTTTCCTAGATGGATCTAGGAATGCTTGGGTATAATCTATTTTAAATATATATTTGAGCATAAAATTTAAAAGTTAATTATGAGTGTTTTAAAGCTTAAGGAAAGGATTATGGAATTACATGAGTGACACATGGATAGATTCATTCAAATAAATATTTTAAAATTTGAGAGGTTGTAAATTCAAAGTATAGTGAAAATAGATGTGAGGTGCTCAATGAAGCAAAGTTGAATCATGATCTGTTGTATATAAATGTAGCTTGCTATTTTTTTTAAGTTTAGATACAAGGGAGTGCTAAAATTTATGGTTTATCTTGGTTTTTTAGTCCATGAGAAAATTTAGTTGACTTTGGAGGTGCCACATGAATCTAGTATATAGGTGATATGTCACAACTATAATAAATAGTATTTGTTAAGAAAGACGTTAGTAGTTATTATAGAAAAGGCTATGAGTTTGTAGTTGAGGTACTAATGGTATTGTTCATAGTTATAAAATTATCTAATTGAACCATGGAACGAATAATCCTCATTATATTTTAAAAAATCTATTATTACTAGTCTAGTATTTTATTTTGATATTAATTATTTTTTCTAGGATTTGTGTAGTTACAAAATTGAGAATTAATAAGAGGAGAAAGTAATTGTTAAAAATATTTCATCAATGCATATCCAAAATTAGTTTTGTGCTTATTTTAAGGTGATTGCTTAGTGTAGTTATATAGTAATAAATGACACATTTATATGCATAGTTAGTTTTAGTACCTAGCATTTCTTGAAACTAAGTGGTATGTTCATTTATTATCCATATACTTATGTGGTTGTACTCCTAGTCTAATTATCTTATTTGTATATGCTTCTTGTAATTAATTTAATCATATTAGACATAGATTGAGCCTAGCTATCTAATTCACTTTTTATACATACATTAAAATATATCCATATAATTAGTACCTTATTCTGATAAGAGCTGAATTAGGAATTAACTTTACTATCTTACCTACCCTAGTGTGTGTAGTATGATAAATGGAAAATACATTGGAAGATAATGAAGGAGCACAAAATACAACATTAAATGTACCACCATCAACATTTATGGATGCTTTCCCAATAACACTCATACAAGTGTTATTCCCCATCAAAATATGTGGTAATATGCAAGGCTCATATGAAGAGAACATACCTGAAGATGAAGCCATGTGATGTGAGGCTCGTGAATCAAGAAGCCATCCGTTGGACTATATATTATTGGATGCAAAGAGAGTATGCCATTTTATCTTCTCTACTCCACATATTAGAAGAAAAAGAAATTCATAGTTTACCAAAATCCCCATCATCTAATTTAAACCACTTTCCCTTCTCAATGACACATGTAGATTCAATTTATGTACCCATGGTCACTTTGTATAAACCTAATTTGTTTAGATGTATCTCCATTTGTGATTTTCATCCATAGTAGTTGTTTGGAGTGATCAAAGTAATATGTATTTGGTCCATGATAAAAATTACAGTAACTAAATGATAAAATACTATAGAACCTTTCAATGCAAAAAAAATCCCCTTTGATCCTAAAAAAATTGACATGTTTACACATTTTTGAAGAAAATAACTAGAAAAAAAAATTAATATATGATTAAAATAAATAATACCTATTAAATTTTAGAGAAAAATAGGTCTAAGATCTATGAATAGGAATAAATCAACTTTTTGATGCCACTTGAATCACAAAATTTTGATAACCGAGTCAAAATTTATGTCCTCTTGAGCAAAAAACACCTTAATCTAACTTTAGATACCTATAGAATAAATAAGGAGAAAGAAATGGAAAAATACATGCACCACTAGATTGAAAATTAAACCACATTTCCAATGATATAAATTTTTCTAAAAACGAAGATTAGATGCTCATGCTATACATGATTTACTAAAAATTTACCAATTTGACATTCAAATTAGGCTAGGGGTTAACAAAAATTATCCCCTAGTCCTATCATGAAATAGGTGGCCGACAGCTGAGTGGTTAGGGTGGGCCCTAGAGTCCCAAGTCACCCATGTGATGGAGACAGGGGCTTGTGTTTGGACCCTAGGCTACAATATGATCATGAATAATGGTTAAAGAGGTTGAGAACTAGTGCAGTGTTTAGAGCGAGTGACAACACTTGGTAGGAAATAACATAGGTAGTAATAGATTGATGTAGTTGTGGTTCTACAATGAAGAATATTCTTGAGAATATTGTTAAAATATTTCATCACAAATTAAAAAAAACTATTTGTCCATAAATTTTTATTTTTCACTACAATTTTTTTGATCGTTGGATTTCTACATCTACTTGTAAAGATGCTAACACAACAAGTATGATTGTGTATGACCTACATGTCGTATGGTTCAGTAAAGAGTATAGATTTTGTACTATACAAACTAAAATCTCCTAGATTCTTGTGCCCAAAAAAAATTACCTCAATTTTTTTTATATTTTCATGAAACAATAGTAAATTATTAGGTTTTGACCACATCAGATATAATGGCAAGGTTCATTTTCTCCAAGATGCATCAAAAAATTTCTCAAGGCTAGATGCCTCATATTTTGTATTAGAGGATACAAGTTTGGAGCTATGATAGCATTTTGGAGTTGTTGAACAAGACAACTAAGAGGGGGTTGAATCAGTCGTAGCAATTTTAACCTCTAAAACTTTCACTAGAAGTTAGATCAATAACCATTCAAAAATCCTTTACTCTACTAATGTGATTAATCATTAAATGCAGAAGAAGAAACTAATAGAAGTAAAATCATACACACAATAACACATGATTTACATGGCAAGCCCAATGAGGGAAACACCATGGTGAGGGTTAGCTCACAATATAAAGAATTCCAAAACCGAATACAAAGGCTCGCTCCCAGAAGGCTCATTGCCAAGACATGACTTACTTGTACAAAACAAGACTTAATTGTCTAGTAAGGGTTTACAGCCCAGAGGGCTCACTGCCATAGAATTATAATGAAGATAGAAGAAGGTTGTCATAGAGATAAAACTATCTTAATGCAATAGATATTTCCACCACAATTTTCTCACACACTTGTAGACATGCTTGAATGATAGAGTACACCTTCAACTCACTACCTCTAGAAACTCGCCACTTGAATTTTGCATTGATTTACTCAAAATTGAATCACACACTATTTCACATCTATCTCACATCAATATTTTCATCTATCTTTTGTCTATCTTCCATCTATCTTATCTTTCATCATCATCTCAACTTATATTTATACCACCTTCAAATTTAAAACTCATCCAAGGTCGGCCACACACCATTTATATTTACAAATTTAAATTAGGTTGGTGCCAAAAATTCTATGGTGCAATTAGAATGAGGGTAACCCAAATCACATACTTAATGAGGACCTAAATAAGTCCCAACATGCTTCAACATTATTTCATGAACTTTGTGAGTAGTGTTTAACACAAGGTCGGCCAACATGTGTAAAACACAAATAAATTAAGCAAACACACCCTTAACTCAATCCAATCTTTCTAGATAACAAAATTAACTTGAATATAACCTCATCAGCTTACTCTCAGAATTGCAAGTCTTGAAACCAAAAAATAGAGAAATCTAAAGCAACTATATTTCTCCCGGACCTCAACTTTACACACCAAAAAGAATAGATCACAACTGGTGAAGATATATTACACTGTACAACAATCCAAAATACAAAAGTATGAATATAAGAACTACCAACAATCATGAACAACACCTCAGATCCTCACTAGCATAGCAACACATCCCAAAGCATATCATGGAGCACACATAATATACCTATAATATTTCTCTATTACAATTTTCTCAATATCCTCAACATATACAACAAATAACCAACTTCCATGAAATGAATGACAACAGCAACAACTAGTTGACATCAATGATAACACCTTCATCCTTGTAACATTCTCCCTCTTTTTCATGGATGGCAACACATGATGTAAAAATCCATGAAAGATAATACAAAAAATTTGAACCATCAATCTCTCTTTTCCTAGAATGATTTCTCCCCTTACTTTTTCACTTTTTCACATGATACTTTCTCCCCCTTTGACATCAATGGCAAAGGAAAAAGATATTTTACATTGTTTTCCCCTTTGACATTAAAAAAATTACCAAGATAGAATTCTCCCCCTTAGGAATAAACCCAAAGAACTCCACAATAACAACTCTTGACACTACATGCTCCCCTTGAGAGGTATCCACCAAAAATCAATCCAAAAGAAAGATATATCCATAGATCCACTAGACTGATGCTTCTCCATATGCATCTAATTCAAGAAAGGAGTGGAAATGACCCCTAACTTCTCCCGGAGATACTCAAAATTATCTTTAGGAATAGCCTTAGTAAATATGTCAACAATCCGATCTTTCGTAGACCTATATACTCAAGCTTTAATTCATTCTCAATTACCTTCTCTCTCAAAAAGTGATACCTTATTGATATATTCTTTGTCCTTGAGTGCATCACTGGATTCTTTGAAATGTTAATTACATGTGTATTATCATAGAAAATAGAGATGGGATCATCATGCGTTACTCTAATAATCTTCAATGTCTATCTCATCCACCAAACTTGTGTACAATAGGATGCTGCAACAATATACTCAACCTCTACAATGGATAAGGAAACTCAAACTTTCTTTTTAATTAACCATGACACTAATCTGAAACCAAGAAAGAATGCACCACCACTTGTAATTTTTCTATCATCAACACAAACTACCCAATTTGCATCTGTATATGCACTTAGTGTAAAATCAATATCCCTAGGATACCATAAGCCATAATCTAGAGTCACCTTTAAATATCTGAATATCCTCTTAACAACAACAGCATGTGTTTCTTTAGGGTCCTCCTTAAATCTAGCCACAAGAAAAAATGCATGCATGATATCCGGTTTGGTAGCAATTAAATATAGAAATCCTCCAATCGTAGATATGTATTTGCTTTGACTAGCCTTAGGTGAATCAACATCTTTACTCAATTTGTAGCCAGTCACCATAGGAGTGCATACCAATTTAGAACCATCCATCCCAACCTTCTTCAACATTTATTTTACATACTTTGTCTCTCAAATAAAAATCCCTTTTTTTGTTTGATTGATTTGCACCCCAAAAAAGAAATTCATCTCACCAAACATATACATCTCAAACTCTTTTTTCATTTCTTCAATAAACATTTTGCATATTGTTTCATTTCATCCAAAGATAATATCATCAACATATACAACGACTGTCAAGATTTTGTCATTTTCAATATTTAAATATAGATTTCTATCTATCACACCTTTACTGAAACCTTGATGAATCAAATATCTATGGAACCTTTCATACCACGCTCCAGGAGCTTCCTTCAATCTATATAAATCCTTCTTTAATCTACAAACCATGTCCAGTTGATCTAACAACTTAAATCCTTTTGGTTGTTCCATGTAGACTTCTTCTTCCAACTCACCATTCAAAAAAGTAGACTTTACATCCATCTAATAAAATGTAATATCCTTATGAGTAGTGAATGCCAAAAACATTCTAATAGCTTCCATTCTAGCCACCAAAGCAAAAGTCTCCTAAAAATCTATACCTTCTACTTGTGAGTAACCCTCACACAAAGTCTTGCCTTATTTTTGGCTACTTCTCCATCCTCATTCAACTTGTTTTTGAATACCCATTTTGATCCAATTATGTTTTTATTTGTCGATCTAGGAACCAATTCCCAAGTTTATTTTTTCTCAATCTGCATAAGTTCTTCTTCCATTGCTCTCACCCAATTCTCATATTTACATGCTTCACTCACTATCTTAGGTTCAAATGTAGTAAACATAGATTTATTTCAACAGCAACAGCTTTGCTTCTTGTCAATACTCCTTTTCTCTTGTCTCCAATGATTTAATCTTTTGAATGATTCTTTTGCACATATTTAGGTGGGTAAAAGTATAAAGTTGTGTCAAACTTTTATAAAGGAAGCCCAACACTAATCTAACTTTTAAACTTGAACCACTAGAAACTAGCATATATGTCTTGAATTTTGAAATGATGCAAACTAATAAAATGTGTATTTTTAGTATATTTTATGTTTGTACTTTTTTGACAAAATTAAAAAATTATTTGAATATAGTTTTTTATAAATTAACACTATACTTTAGTTGCTGATAAAATGTTGAAAAATGATGGTACATGAGACATCAAGCTTTATATAGTAATTTTTCCTTTTTCTCCTTCAATTTTTTTGTGTATGTTTATAACTTGAAACTTTAGGGCATGTATATTATTTTTTTCAATTTTAATAAATATTTAAATGTGCATGTATTAAAATGCAGTTGTTTCCACTTAACGTTGACTTTTATATTAAATATTTATCTAAAATAGAAAAAATTTATGCTATCTTAATAGATTCTTTTATTTAGGGCATCATATTTTTTTTAAATAAGTTTTAGTATTTTTCATGACATGGTAATTAACCTAATATTTCTATGTAGATAACCTACTTTAAGTAAAATATAAAAATAAATATAAATAATAATTGAACTATTAAAATAATGTAAAGTAATACCAAACTCGACGAGAATGTGCGAAGGGAGCCCTAGCATGACGCACAAGTGCGGTGATGGTGAAGCATGTGCAAATGGAGGATCTTAGTAGACTTGTGGGCTTTCTCATGGCATTGGAAAGGGAAAACGCCAAGCTTGCGGTGAGGTGGGGGATTGGCTACGAACGAGGAAGGGCGAAAGAGGTATGCCTTCATACTTGATTCGTCTCAAGAAACTCCCACACTTCTCACTTCTCCCCAGCACGCTTTGGGTTTTGATCCATTGGTATTTCAAACTAGAGCTTCACCTAGTGTAGAGCCTATTTTTGACCCATCAACTCTTGTTTCTTGTAAAAATCAATCCAACCCTTATCATGTTTTCTCTGGTTTCTGCCTAGAACAAATCCGGTGAATAAACCCTTTCCCACCTCACTCCACGCCCCCATTTGATCCACCCTCCTTTCTCTCCAAAGAGAATTCTCCTCTTATTGATGGCGTTGGAATATATTTTTCGGGATACAGAGGTGGTTTTCTCTGAAGAACCAACATTTTTTTGCATTTTAGATAGTTGTATTGAGAAAATTTATATAGACATTGGTAATTATTCTCTAGTCTTGAGGTGCTTGCATAGGTTATCATCTTTGGATTCCATCACTGTATGGATAAATTCTACCTCGGGAAATGTTTTTGTCCCTACGATTGAGTCTCTTGACTTTGGCTTCTTTCTTCTCACTTTCAGTTTTGTTGTTGATTGTAATTGTGTTTTTAAGAATGATCCATGGTTTTTTGGGCACTCTGGCCTCTTCATAGCTCTTTGGACCCCCTTTTTTGATCCTACTATAGTGAATATTACTAATGTTCATATTTGGATTAGACTCTACAACCTTCCTCTAGTTATGTGAAATTCATATTCCATCAGCAATCTTATCAGTCAGGTTGGCTCCTTTATCAAGCTTGATATGGATGATGGGTCTCCAAAATGTAGACACTATAGGGTTTGTGCTCTAGTGGATCTCTCAAAACCCCTCTCTCATTCTATTTAGATCCACTCTTCTCATGGTATTTGGACAGTTTTTAAATTATGAGGGCCTACCTTTTCATTGTTTTCACTAGAATATGCCAGGCCACAAAATTGAGGCTTATTCTCTCCATCGTCAAGCTGGATCTAGGTTTTTTAAGCTTAAAAAATGGGTTAAGAAGGTAGGCACTTTGGATGTTGATTTCATTTGGTGGAATCATGGTATGTTTATGGACTCACATCCTATTTCTTAGTTGGATCCTGTGCAGCCTTTGGTTCCATCTCCTCCTACTACAATTCCTACTAATGACATTACACCTAAGGCCTCCCTTAGATCGGATGAGGACGACTTAGATTCTGATGGAACCTTCAGTTTTATGGATGATTTGGGCAACCTAAAATAGGATTGTTTTGACCATGACCTGATTTTAGATCCACCTCAAAAACTTGAGATTTTAGAAACTACAAATAGAAAACTCAAACTAGATTGTGGAGGCTCAAAGTGAAAGGTGGGGATAAAATATGAAGCTAAGAAATTATGCATCGAAGGAAAGGAGGCTATGGAGGATGGTTCCCAATGGACCATGGATGCTCTCCTCTCCAAGAATAATAAAAGAGCTTAATTTTTATCTTGTGTGGTTGTGTGCCTTCTTCTTTCTTCTATAGTAGCATAGTATTATTGTTTTCTCTTCTCAGGGTTCTAAGGATCCTTCTATCTTATTTAGGCTCTTAATTCTTTTCTATTTTTCTCCTATTGTCTTCTTAAAGTTCTTTATTCTTTTATGTTTTCTCCCTTTTCTGCACTCTAGAATAATTGTAAATCATTATCGTATGTTTTAATAAAGGGAGTGGACCCTCATCCCATAGCTTATGGATCAAAAAAAATTGAACTATTAAAATAAATATATATTTGAAAGCTACACTTATGGATCTACAAAAGGGTATTTTTTACATTTTTAAAAAAATGTTATTTATATGAGTAGGAGTTGTTGAAACATTAAATTTTTCAAATAATTTCATTTTTTAGTAAATTGGCCTCAATGTGGTGTTGCATATGCATTTAGACAGCAATTTTACTTGGAAAAGTTGTGGACATATTTAACTTATCTAGAATGAATTTTACTAGATCATATGTTTGACCAAAATTGATTTTTAGTTATAAATACTAAAATTCACTTGTGTCAAGATAATTTGGCCGAAAGTGTGACACAACTTTCTAATTTTATCCAGGTGTCTTTGGGGATACCACCGGAGCTTCTTCTTCTTCATTTTTATTTTCTTGTTCTTCAACAACTTCTTCTACTTCTCTACAATCAGGTTCATCTAATACATATCCATCAACTTCAATTGAATTATTCAATGCTTCGTCAACCTTGAAATTTGTGCTTTCTACAGTATTTCTCATCCTTTTATTATAGCATTTGTAATAATTTCTTCCAAGGGAATATCCAAGGAAGATACCATCATCAAATATTGCATCAAAATTTCCTATATTTTCTTTATATCTTCTAATATAACATTTGCTTCCAAACACTTTGAAATACTTTACAGTATGAATCTTTCCATACCACAACTCATAGGGAGTGTGTGTGTTGTTATATTTTTCTTGAACTCGATTAAAGACATAAACATTAGTGTGAGTTGTACTTCTCTCCAATAGATTTCCAGTAGATTTTCCTCAATGATCATTGTTCTAGTAGATTCTTGAACTATTATATTCTTTCTTTCAACTCCATTCTGCTGAGAAGTTCTAGGAGTAGACAACTATCATTTTATTCCATGTGCTTTAAAAAAAATGTTAAACTCATTGTAGGTGAATTCACCACCTCTTTCAGACCTTAATCATTTGATTTTCATATCTATTTCATTTTCAACCATAGCTTTAAATGCTTTGAATTTATCTAATGCATCATATTTTTCTCTAAGAAAAGTAACCAATGTCATTCTAGTGTAATCATCAATCAAAAGCATAAAATACCTGTCACCTTGTAGGAATGCTCACTATAATACCAATTGTTGAACAAGACAAATGAGAGGGGGGTGAATTAGTTGTAGCGATTTTAACAAAAAATTAGATCAATAACCATTCAAAAATCCTTTACTCTGCTAATGCTATTAATCATTAAGTACAAAAGTAAAAACTGAAAGAAAAAAAATCATACACACAATAACACCAAATTTACGTGGAAAACCCAATGAGGAAAAAACCATAGTGAGGATTCTCTCACAATATAAATAATTCCAAAACCGAATAAAAAGGCTCATTGTTGAAAGGCTCACTGCCAAGACATGACTTACTTGTCTAGTAAGGGCTTACTACTCATAGGGCTCACTACTATAGAATTACAAATAATATAGAAGAGGATTGTCATAAAGATAAACTATCTCAATGCAACAGATATTTCCACCACAATTTTCTCACACACTTGCAGACATCCTTGAATGATAGAGTACACCTTCATCTCATTGCCTCTAGAAAATTTCCACTTGAATTTTACACTAATATGCTCAAACTAACATCACACACTATTTCACATCTATCTCGCATCAATATTTTCATCTATAATTTATTTCATCATCATCTCAACTTATATTTATACCACCTTCAACTTTGAAACTCATCTAAGGTTAGCCACACACCATTTATATTTACAAATTCAAATTAGGTTGAGGCACAAAAACATTCTATGATGAATTGGAATGGGGTGAATGAAAAAACATACTTAATGAGGACCTAAATAAGTCCCAACACACCTCAGCACACTTTCATGAACTTTGTGAGTAGCATTTAACACAAGGTTGGCCAACACCAGTATAAAATACATAAATCAATTAAGCACATGCATCCTTCACTCAATCTAATCTTTTTTAAAAAAATCATTTGAACATGACCTCATCATCTTACTCTCAGAATTGCAAGTCCTAAAACCAAAAAATGGAGAAATTTGAAGCAACTACATTAGTCTCATACCTTAGCCAAACACACCCAAAAGCACATATCATAATTGGTAAAGATATCTCACACTATACAATGACTACAAAAGCCTAAATTTTGGATACAAAAACTACCAACAATCATGAACAACACCTCAGATCCTTACTAGTATAGCAACACATCCCAAAGCATATCCCGGAGCACACACATAATAACTTCAACCTTTCTCTATTACAATTTTCTCAATATCCTCAACATATACAACCAATAACCAACTTCCATGACATCAATGATAAAAGCAGCTAGTTGATAGCTAGTTAACCAGTTGACATCAATGACAACACCTTCAAACAAGTGCAACATGAGTTTATAGTTGAGCCTCATAGTTCCCAAAAATCACTTGCAAATAATTATCATATCGTGAAACTAAGATCTATGAAATATTATGTGCTCAACAACCTAAGAAATTGTATTGATACAATAACCTGAATTAATGATTACAATGAAGGTGAATTCTTATAAATCATAATAAGGAAAACCCTTGATTAGGGTTTCATTATATTGAGACAAGTGTAATCATTTAATGCAATGAGATAACATGTTCTAAATATAGCTCAATCTAATAGAAAGAAAATCCAAAGCTTATGTTAAGTAATTAGAGTAAAAAGGTATCTAATAATTAATTAATGATTAATTAATTATCAGGTTGTACCCTATTTACTCCAACACTATTAATTAATTATTTATCCATTTATCATATCATTATTAATTTCCATTTAATAATTCATGTTATCTAATTGGCCATATAATATTTATTATCTAATTAAATACAAACTAATTTTCCACTTTCAAAAATTTATATTTTCACTCCATCAATCAACTCTATCTTCACTAATCAATTAACTTAATCTCCATTTATAAATTCAATCTTCAATAATCAATTAATTTAGCCTTATTTTATAATATTCTTCTTTTTTCTGTCAGCTAACTTAGTCTTCAAATAGAAACTTATTGCTAATAATTATCCATCAATTAAAATGAATAATCCATTAATTATCCTCTCTTAGATTCTAAATGGAAATTTTCCATTCAAAAATTGAGTTGATTCCATAAAAAGTTTAGTTAACTTAGGTTATCATCCTCATCCTCATTTCTTGTTTATTTTTTCCTCAAAAATTCTAAAAATAAGATCATTCATATATCAATTTGATATCTCAAATCTTATGAAAATCAACTATGTTAAAATATACTATCAATCAAAAACAATCATCAATCAAAGTGTTATGAAGTTGAGTCACATCTACATCCAATCAAGGTAAAATAAACATGTTATTTAAGGTTTGCAGTGGGATTGGTAAATTGGGAGTTTAATTTAATTTTGTTTATTCTTTCAAGCTTATTTATTTTCCAAAATTTCAAATTCCTTTCTTATTTTGTTGAACTTGATTTGAACATTAACATTTTTTTATCTATGAGGTTGTTTATCTTCAATATTATAGGGCTTTCTAAGAGTTTGAAAAAGATTTTTTTTACTAGTTTTACATGTTAATATATTTGTATTATATATACATTCCTAAGATTTTCTATAGTTAGTATGTAAAGGAATATTTGTTTGTATTTTTCAATATTGGCGGGTTTTGTAGAAAAAACCACTTTGTATAAGGTCAAATACATTGTTCGTTGTCAAAAAATGAATTATAGAATGTCAAATCCACCATTATCTATCCAAAACCATGCTATAATAATATAAGATACAACCAAAATTAGGGATGTTTCTTAGATAATTTTGTAAGAGAATATTTTGATTGGGCATCAAGTTCACTCTATCCATATTCCTGGTCCTAGAAGATGTCCACTATGCAAAATAAGTGATGAAATGGTCAACACTTTGTTAATAAATTTTCCAGTCACTAGCACCCATTGGAATTGGTTGTGTTGGAAATTATATTGGACCAATACCTCACATTGGAATCTTCAAGTGGTTTTCTTAAGTTGGTTGCACATAAACAATAATGTGGCATGGGTATGTTTGTGGGTTGTTTTTATCTTAATGATAATTTGGAGGTTTGGAATGATTAATTTATAGAACATAATTTAATGAGGAAGAGAGAAATGTAGATCAAATTAAATAAAAAGTAGAAGCTGACATGAGTGAAATATTTAAAGTGAAGGTAACATAGAAGGGAGAGGCTTCTATTATATATTGTGATGAAAGAATGTTCAAGAAGTGGAAAAATTTCAAAGTCCCATCTCACTTTAATAACAAAAAGGATTTGAAATCAAAAGAAAGAAGGAAAAGTGTTAAGTTGTTGGCCCCTTTGAGAAACATAATGAAATTAAATTTTGAAGGGGGATCTAGATGTAATCATTGGGCCTTGGGTCTAGGATGCATCATTAAAGACAAGGAAAATTTCTCATCTATGCCTCTTCCATTAAGCTAAACTTCAACACCAATAATAATGTAAAGATGAAAGAACTTTTTGAGGGACTGAGACTCTAATTTCATAAAAGTATAAAAAGAGTGAAGATTGAAGGAGTTTAATTAATATGCATCAATCTAATAAAAAAACATATCATAAATTTTAAATTGCAAATTTCAGTAGAGAAAATTTTGACTTTATGGAATTTTTGGAAGATTTTTTGATAATACACAAATACAAAAAAGATAATAAATATGTGAACTTCCTAGCCAGTTTTGTCATTGAGCACATTGGTATGTCCAAGACTTCTAATAGGGGGGTTGAATAGGCAGCCTGAGATGTGAGTTTGAAGGTGGAGGGTCATCTCATAGTGTCAGTCATCCTTTAGTGTTTTTGACTTTTGTAAAGGAGGTGATCGTGGACTTGAATAAAAATTTCACACTCAATGAGGGAAGTTGAAGAGGTTCAATCCTTAAATAATATTTTCATCTAAATTTTAACTCAATGAATATGGGAATGGGGATTGATTGTGTGGTCTCCACCCTCTAGGAGGATATTGCAACATAGATAAAAATACTTTCCAATGTAGAGAGTGTGGGAGTGATGAAGGAAAATTCAACAAGTCATTGGCATATAGTGTTTTGATGGGGATCACATACATGATGGAATATCATAATGAAAAATCCATTAAGAATTCAATCTTAATTCTATTGATGAAATAGTGTGTTAAGTTATTTTCAGACATCTCAACATTCAAACAAAAAGTCGAAGGTGGAGTCACCGAAAAAGTAACCCTTCTACTTTTTTTGACTTGTTCAGGCCCTCCATGTGGTTTCAACTTAATGTTGCCTTGATTTAGTGTTGTAATGTGGATAACACATTCACATTAAGTTTTGAGCCCTTGTGAACTAATGGATTTTAATGGCGCCTTGCAAAAGTGTTGTGAACTATTGTAACACACTTTCACACTTTTCTAGGGTTTTATCAAATAAATAAGAATAATCAACTTTAATCTTGCCTTATTTGGAGTGTTGTAAAGTGTTGTAACACACTTTAACATTTCTCTAAGCTTGAAATTTATAATTGGCATTTCTTATGCTTTAATTGGCCTTATTTTTCATCCACAAGCCTCATTCATTGTATCTTTTTGAGAATAATCCCAACACCAATCATAGACCAATCATAATTCAAGTGTTCCTAGCTTTTGTGGCTCATATTTAGTGTCTATAACTCATTCACCACCTTGGGAGAATGAGTTCCACCTAGTTCTTTTTGGCCCCGATACAGGTTTCACACATTTCTAAGCACTTTTCATTTTTGGTCCCATACATTAGGTCTAGGTGGACTCATTCACCACCTTGGGAAAATGTCTATGTGGCCCAAATTCAAATTTAATTCAAAATTTTGGTGAGATTTTATTCTCCTAGATCTGATGTCAACTTGTAGTGTTGTAATTTTGGGAATTCTTGCATAATTAAGTATAAATATAGGGTTCTTTCACTCATATTTAGGACCTAGCATTCAAGAGAGTTCACAAGAGCCTTCGAGAGCATTCAAGGGTAGATTATCAAGAATTTTAGAGTAGCATTCAAGTTCCAACCATCATGTCAAGGATTCCATATATCATGGTTATTATTGTGCTAACAATTGTGATGTAGGTTTTATGATTCAAGCAAGTGTTTCAAACAAGATTCAAGAACCACATTCATTGGACCCATTTAGGGCATATTTACAACACCTAATTGCTAGGGTTTGGTGAGTTTCAACACTTTTATTTGTTCATTCATAATTATCCATTCATATTTTCATTCATTTCAAGGTTTAATTATGAACAAGTGGTTTAACCAAGGCAAATCCCCATTCCCTAACCCAACAACATTTTTCCTCTTCTTGTGTGTGATTTGTAGGGCTAGGTTGGTAATTTTTCAAGAAGAAAAGTTGGAGAAATTTTTTCAAAATCCCTAAAGTTGTCAAAGTTGTCATCAAGCCTTGGAGAAGCTTCTAGAGAAGACCTACAGGTGGAAATTTGTAGTTTCAGATCCAGAAACTAGTCAAAAAGAGTAGAGCCGGCCGAGAGGAATGAAATCAGGTCTTGAACTTCTGAAGAAGAAGAAGTGGACTGATTTTCCATAAGTGGGGAATGAGTCCCACTATACATGCATGACATATATTTTTATAGATTTGGATACTCTTTTGGCTGAAACTTGTATCTACACATTTTTCAAGAAACTGGATTGATTCACCCAGCTTGGCAAATGATTCTCAATCATAATCAATAGTAGATTTTTCAGTGATCTAGACCTCCATTTTTCCTTCTTTAGTCTCCCAGATGCACACTTTCAGTTTCATAGCTTTCTATTATATTTTATTCATATTTTTAAGTCATTTAGGGTTAGTTTGCATTCAATTAGGGTTTTGTTTTACAACTTGCATTGCATTGTCTTTTCCAAGTCTAAAATTTGTGGTGAACCCTTCATTATATATCATTTCGTCCCTAGGATAGTCCTATTGCAAGATTTCAATCTCCTTTGCATTGAGTTCTTTAGGGTTATCCTTGAGTAGAGTCTCTTTGATAGTGGGTGTGAATACATTCATCATACCATTCCCACCATTATAAGAGGTTCCATTTTGGTGAACATGCATTTACATCCTATATTTAGCTTACATTAACATTGCATTAAGGTTTGCATTGGTTAATTTGCATTCTAGGGTTTTAAAAGTTGCATTAGTAAAAAGCTCATTATTGCATCTAATTTCATTAAAAATCAATCAAATTCTGCATGTGCACCTCATACACATATCAGAAAACATAAAAAGCATAAAATTTAATTCAAAAAATTTGAATTTTTAAAAAAAAATCAATACCTAGACTCATTCGCCACCTTAGGTGAATCAGTAATTTTGCATATTTTTCACTGCATTTTGTGGCATTTACAGTTCAGTTTTTTATTTTTTGTTTGTTGCTTTTGTGTTTATGTTTCACTTTCTAGAATTTTAGTTATAAGCATTTCATTGTTCTTAGCTCGCATTGCATTTGCACTCACCCTGTATTTAGTAGCCTTTGTATGAGTGTTTGGTGTCCTATTGCTAAAACCATAGTGAGAAGAAGTTTGAAACTCATGTCATCCCATGATAGCACAATCATTGCGGATCTTGGGTTATCTAGAGCTTCCACTCCTAGTATTGACCCTAGTACACTAGGCATGGATAACACCCTTAGCAACTCTTTTCCTTCAAGTAGCATGCAAGTTGAAACAAGGAATGATAATATCCTGCAAGAAAACATAATTCAAATTCATGAGGATTTAGTAAACTTACAACATCAAATAAGCCTTGAAAACATTTCAACTGCTACAATTCTTACCATAGAAAATTTCACCACATGCTTGAAAGTGAAGATGGTCTTGACCTTGTGAAAAATATAGTGCAAATATTTAGAAAACATCTTCCCTTAACCACTAGTTGTCCTTTTCCCACAAGCAATGTTACAAAATTCAAGGAGGAACACAAATTCCTCCTCCCACAATGATATCCTCAATACCTACCTGCACTAATCCTTAAGTCACAACAACAATGTAACAAGTTAGTAATATGATTCCTTCCTTGGGTATTCTTGCTAGCATCCCTAGTTCCCATGCAGCATCACAAGTTATATCTTCTACCTTACCAACTATAAGCATTCCATTCACTTGTCCCACAAACACATACACTCCATCACCACTTTCACTTCCATCTCATAAAACAAGCAATGACCCTCTCATAACGCAAATTTTCTAAACCATGTCATCCCTTCAAAAGAAAATCTCCACCATGAATCAAAACCAAAATTATCCACCTACATATTATGTCAAAAGTAGTCCATTTTCATTAGAGATATTATGAACACCGATGCCACAAGGTGTAGAGGTTCCTAGATTTGAGAAATATGGAGGGAAGGCAGATCCTTCTAACCATGTTAATGCCTACACTGCCTTATGTAGTGACTTTCTCCTTGATGATAAACTTTTGGCAAAAAAATTTCCTAGGTCCTTGAAAGATACCACCTTGGAATGGTTCTCTTATTTATCGAACAACTCAATTCGTTCATTGAATGAAATTGTTGAGGCATTTGTAAACCATTTCCAAGTGTATATGACTCCCAAGATGACCTTGGCTGATTTGATGAGATGCAAGCAAAAAGAGGAAGAAAAGATTACTAATTTTATCTCATTTTATCAATCATTTTCTTCCCGAATTGATATCAAGGTCCCTAACCCACACCTTCAAAATATGGGTATGTGCAGGATCATGATGGGCCAAAAAGTGGTGATATGTAAGTGATATGATGGCCGATGTGGTTGGCGACCTTTTTTTTACCCAAAATTAATGAAACAAATAGGTTTTTTAAAGGAGATTCTCAGATTTTCACCAATATAAATTACGCTTTACTTTGAATTTAATAAATTATTATTATTCATTTTCTATTTGAATTACAACTAAAGTCCTGATTCATAGGTTGATTGAAAAACATCTATAGCTTTCAAACAGTATCACATTTTTTGAATCTAAAATATGTGTCACATTATATGCTTTGCATACTATAGGATTAAAAAAAAAATTGAATTTCATGAATTTTTGACCAAGTTAAGGTGGTTAGACATACGAGTTTTTATATTTTTAAAAATTTGTAATAAAAACTTCATAATTAATTATTTACTTGGGGAAAAAATACAAAAAAATATGCATCACATCGAGACATGAGTCCTCTACTTATATCTAAAATCTTATAAAAAAATATTATCATTTTATTATGGTTAGGGTGGTCAGACAAACACCCACTTCTTATTTTTTCCCTAAAATTTAAGTACTACTGCATTGAAATTTCAAATTTTCACCAAATAGATTTAAAAAAAAAAAAACCTAGTAGTTTAGAAACTACATTCAATTTTCTATAGATTCTATTCTTACATATTTTTAAAATAATATAGATAACTTATTCAGTTTTTTACATCAAGTTGCCTAACTCTGATTTTTTGAATTTTCATCGCCACTTAAGGGCCTTTTTTTTTCCATGATGATCCTGCACATACCCATATGTTCATGTAAAATTTGCAAATTAATATTCAAGACAAGCTTACCATGATGAAATTCCCATCCTTCATGCACTTGTGCACTGCCCTTTATGATTACCAAAATTCGATTAGTAGTTGAGATACAAAGTCCACTTCTAACCAAATCGAGCGATCTGAGCCCATAAACCAAAAAAATTCCCAACCTTTTAGAAAAAAAAAAGGGGTGGTTTCTTTTATTTAACCCTCCTCACAAAACCACTCAAGCTATCAATAACCAAATAGGGTGATCCCACAATATTGGTTTACAATTTTTGGCCAAACTGGACACCTAAATAATTTTTTCTAACTAAATCTTCACTTTCGGGCACCTAAAGCGGCTAAATCGTGAGGAATTTGAAGATGATGCAAACTAGTGATTTGTGAAATTTTGTTTGTAGATTCTAAATATTTTTTTTTCAATTTTTTTGGATCAGATTGCACTTATTTTTCCATCTCCTTCGAAAACTAGCTTTTTTCAACAAACAACATTTTTAAGGAATGACGCTCACCGTATACAACATAACTATTTTTTCATGAAGGATAAAATTATAATTCTTTCAAATTTAGATTTGTAACTCTAATATCTAGTGCCTCCAATTGGTCTCATAGTTTTTTATTGAATATTTTTTCCTTAATCAAGTTCTGAAGTCAAACCAATTACAATTCAGACATAGGCAGACCATATACAATGTAACTTTTTTGTATGTATCGAAATTCAAATTTTTTTTGTTGGATCAAGGACTTCAATATCTGGTGCACTCGTATTTTTTAATTTTTTTTATAATCTGCTATTCTTCCACATGTGCAGAATAAAGAGCTTTATTTTCAGTGAAAAACCTATGTATAATAAAACTAAACAACAAATATATGATAAAACCAAAACATATTAAAATAATATTTGTTGGATAGATCATTCCAAGGACTACCATCATCTTGTTGGGTCTATGAAGTATCCTCCATTTTCATCCTCAACCCAAGCTTCGAAGCACAAAATTTTGGACTTTTTTTGTGCTTGAGGGGGAGAAGGGGGGAAAACGGGGTTCGAGCAAACCCCCTCTCCACAATCCTTCACTTTTGGATTTTTACCAAGAATGGTGGACCCCATCATTAAATGGGTTCACTTAAACCCAGGTTCTAGCGAACCCTATTTTGGTTTGCTCGAACAAAATAGTTCATTCAAACCCCTAAAAGTAATTTTTTTTGCATGGGGTCAATTTTTTCAATTTTTCCTTCCTCACTCGAATCGTAAACCACTTTTGTGGGTTTACCCAATAGCTAATATCAAAGCTACGTTACCCTTTAATTATGGAGATCTGAAAAGATAAATCACTCCCCTACCTAATACCCTTCATAATACCATGTCCCAACTCCTAGAACAACAAATGATTACCTTACCTCTCGTCAGAACACGCAACCCTAATAAGCCTTTACCTCTAAGCTTTAAAAAAATGCTTATTGTCACTATCATCGACAAAATGGACATGACACAAAGTATTGTAAGCATCTTGAACATATTGTGCAAGACATCATTGATTCCATCCATCTATTCATTGGAGGTGTTAGTGATCAAGGAAGTAAGTATGATACCCCTTTGAACCAAAACTTATAGATTTTTACCAACCCAATGCCCAAACGTAATATTTCATTTGTCAAAGCCAGCAAAACTATAAACAATAATGTGATGAATATTGATACAGATGATGAAAATAATGATTCTTTTCTAAATAATGCTATCAATGTCAATCCTATAGATGAATTGGTAGGGGTGATATAAATCATCCCTCGTAAGGGCCAAACTAAGAATTCTCTTGACATTGCTTTATCCTCTAAGGATATAATTAAACATTTTCTTGATGGTCCTCTTGACATAGCCAATCTTATCTATGATAAGCCCACTAATGGGATATTAATAGATCCTTCCTATGGAGACAATGTGATCATCAAGGAATTCTTACTTTCACATGAACTCTATCAAGATGTATATGATACACTGAAAGCATGGATCAAGACACACAATGGTTTTGTTTGCTCTACATTGGGATCAATCACCCTTCCATTGCAAATAGGACCAAAAACATTATATGTCACATTCTCCATCATCCCACAATTAAACCAATTTTGCATGAGGTGAGGCCACACATGGCTTCACTCCATGAAAGTTGTCCCTTCGATTGTGTATAAATGCTTAAAGTTTCCCTTTGAAAATGAAATATTCACTATCCACCATGTAGCAGCTTTAACCCTTTTTCATCCAAAGGGAAATTTTCCTTAGATGCCTTTTGGTTTGAGCCCATGGAACCTATAAAACATTGAGAAGACTTCTTCTTCTTGTCCTATCAAAATTTTAAGGAAAAGAAGATAGAATAGCTCTCCGTCTGAAACATTTCCCCATCCACCTTCAAACCTCCCATCCTTAACGAGAGCATGCTTGAACCTAAAAAAGACCCAAAAAACCAAGACCAACCTACAACAGAAGCTTCACCTACATCTTGCAAATGACCAAGAAACAATTAAACCGACCCCACCACACCTCCCAAAATAAAACAAGTTTTTAAAGTCAAAGAGAAGATGGTTGAACAACCTCCTGTAGTTCCTTTTTTTCCTCCCCTTCAGGAAGAACTAAACCCTATGGTTGTTCAACCTACTCCTACAAAAATTCAACATGATAACAAAACTAAAAGAAATATAGGTGCTAGGGAGTGTAGGCATAGACGTTGTTCCCTTGTTCGCAAGGTACACGAAGAATTAAACAAAGAAAATCAAGATCCAAACTTGACTAAAGCAATGCATGATGACCCTCCTCCCCAACCAAAACAAGACAATCCTCTACAACCTTCACAACAAGAGTTGAACTCTTCTATGTACATTATCCTTTGACCTCCTATTGTGATGAACTTAGATGATGATGACAAGGTTGCTATAATTGACGAAGAGGTGCATAATGAACTGAATACCTTTTTTTCCTCTTTTATGAGATTAAACGACAAATATCCTATAAAGAGTGTTGAACCTAGTGCTTCTCCTAGTTCAAAATTTTCTCTTGTCCCTTTGATTACTTTCCTACCTTTGGTATACAATGAACATGATTGGGAGGTAGATGACTTGCTCATAGGTTGACTCACATTTTCCTTACTAGTCCTTTGCATTATTTTTTTTTTCATTTTCTTTGGTGTGATTTCTGTGCATGATGTGATCCCCTGTGATGTTTTCTCTCTCTTTGTTACATTCCTATATTTGTACCTTCATTATTCTCCATGTCATGTATCTCTTTCACTTTTCATCTTTCATTTATCTTGTGTTTTCCTCTTGGTGATGACACAAGGGATCGAGACATTCATGTCTCTTCCATGTTGACCCAAAAGGCTTTCTTTCCTTTTCCTTTTCTTTATCTCTTTTTCATTTGTCTTGTGTTTTCCTTTTGGGAATGACACAAGGTGTCAAGAAATTCATGCCACTTCCATGTTGACCCAAAAGGCTTTCTTTTTCCTTTTCATTTTCTTTATCTCTTTTGTCTTATATTTTCCTTTTGGAGATGACGCAAGGTGTCAAGACACCCTATGTCTCTTCCAGGTTGACCCAAAAGGTTTTTCTTTATTTTCACTCTCTTCATGCCATTCTTCTAGTTCTATTTTCATTTGGGGGATGATGATAGTTCCAAGCTCTATAAAAACAATGTAGAAAAGAACATACTAACCCAAAATCCATAGATCCCTTATGTGTTTGGTTTTTTTTATTTTGGGGGCAACCCTGCTCTTTTCTTCTCTTTTGCATGAAAAAAATTTACTTGGAAACATATGACTTGGAATAGGGCTTTCCAACTTCTCTCTCATGTCTTCTTTCTTTTTTTCATTTTTTATTTGCTACTTTAAAGTAATTTCTCATGGGTGCTGCCACAATAGTGGTTTACACGTTCTAGGAGATCCTGATTTTTGCTAAAATCACATATTTTTAGAAAATATAATGATTTAAGCCTTGAAAAATTCCATTTAAAGGATTTCAATTGAAGAGGATTTGATCAAACCACCTTAGACCAAGCCCCCTTGGATAGAACCCCGCTAGTTTTAAACCATACCTATAACGGAGTGTCCTTTACACCTATCAAAATGCTAATAAAAAACCACTTTTGATTTAACTTTTGGGGGATCAAATGAGTTCATTTAAAATTTATTTATTTTAATTATGTAGTCCTTATTATAAGCTTCCAAAAAATTATAATTTTAATTAAACTAAATTTGATTATTATATTTATTTTTTATTTCTTGTGAATGTAGGTTTTTTATCGAAAAATCAAGCTCTATGTTCTGCACATGTAGAAAAATAATAGATTATCAAAATAAAATTTTGAAAAATATGTTTAGGCTAGGTATTGATGTCCTTGATCCATTAAAAAAAAAAATAATTTTGATACATACAAAAAAAGTTATGTTGTATACAGTCTGCCTATGTCTAAATTCTAATTGGTTTGACTTCGAAACTTGATTAAGGAAAAAATATTTAATAAAACACTATGAAACCAAATGAACTAGTTAGATATCGTAGTTACAAATCTAAATTTGAAAAAAATAGAATTTTATCCTTCATACAAAGAAAATTATGTTGTATATGGTGAGCATCACTCCTTAAAAATGTCTTTTCCTGATAAAAACTAGTTTTCGAAGGAGATGAAGAAAAAAGTGCAATCTAATTCCAAAATTTTTAAAAAAAATTATTTAGAAACTATAGACAAAACTTCACAAATCACTAGTTTGCATCATCTTCAAATTCCTCGCAATTTAGCTGCTATAGAAGCCCGAAAGTGAAGATTTAGTTTAAAAAAATCAATTTAGTGTCCAATTTGCCAAAAAATTGTAAAGCGGTATTGTGGGATCACCCTCATAGCATGGTGTTTAGTAATTTCTTTAAAGTGGGGACATATATTGGCATTATTCTTTTTCATTTTTCTTGGTTCTTGGTGCAATGTTCTTATTTCATACGATGCGTTTGTTTCTTTTTGGATGACATTGGGTGTAATTTCCTTTAGGAGCATGATCTCTCGAGTAGCATATTATATTCCTCTTAGTGGCTTGATACGATGCACTACATCCCCTAGGTTGTGAATCTTATATTCTTTGATTGGTCCTCTCTTCAATACATTAGGCACAATGTTCCCTAAGTTAAAGACCTCACATGAACTAAGAAAGACTCCTTTGAACATTTCTTGTATTGTAGTTTTTTTATATGGCCACCTTACATAACATAGCTTGCATGCATGTATAGCCATCTTTTTTGTTCATGAGCTCCAAGCATAATAATTTTTGCTTGCCTCATGAAGCTCAAAAATCTTTTTTGTGTGGCACCTTATTAAAGTTATCAGGAGGTATAACTTTGGTATGGTTTGAGAAGGAAGCCCAATCTAAGGCATGACTTTCCCCATAGCCACTTGCATGTGTGTGAGTGCATACCAGTCATGAGTGTATGTGTCTCACCTTTTAGGACTTCTCACCCAACGAACAACCAAGAGTTGTGTTGCCTCAGAGTGAGTATGTATATTTTGGATAAACAACCTAGATTTGATCCACATCAAGATGGAAAAACAGTTGAAGCTTGATCTGATTCTTTTATTTCACCCCTTTTTCTTGTCTTCATCTTTGACAGTGTATGATTGTGCCTTGTCACAGTTCTTTATATCATTTTTGTGTGTGTTCCTTTGTGCTTATGTTGGTTTATCTTGGGATCTTCATCCTGGGGGCTTGATCATCCCTCTTGATCATTGTTGTCTCATCTTTCTAGCATTGATACATTAGAACCCCTCTTGGTGCGTGTTTGTCTACTTTTGTGTGGGTTTCAATCAAATTCATCCTCTCACTAAAGTGGGGGCTAGATGGAGTCACCGAAAAAGTAACCCCTCTACTTTTTATGACTTATCCGGGCCCTCCTTGTGGTTTTGGCTTAATTTTTCCTCTATTTAGTGTTGTAATGTGGATAACACATTCACATTAGGTCTTGGGCCCTTGTGAAATAATTGAATTTAATGGTGTCTTGCAAAAGTATTCTGAAGTGTTGTAACAAACTTTCACACTTTTCTAGGGTTTTATCAAATAACTAAGCATAATAAACATAATCAACTTTAATCTTGCCTTATTTGGAGTGTTGTAAAGTGTTGTAACACACTTTCACATTTCTCTAAGCTTGTCATTTATAATTGGGCTTTCTTATGGTTTAATTGGCCCTATTTTGCATCCACAAGCCTCACTTATTGCATCTTTTCGAGAATGATCCTAACACCAATCATAGACCCATCATAATTCAAGTGTGCTTGGCTTGTGTGGCCCAGATTTAGTGTCTAAGACTCATTCGCCACCTTGGGAAAATGAGTCCCACCTAGGTCTTTTTGGCCCCGATACAATTTTCACACATTTCTAATCACTTTTCACTTTGTGTCCCATACATTAGGCCTAGATGGAACAATTCACAACCTTGGGAAAATGAGTCTCGTGTGTCCCAAGTTCAAATTTTATTCAAATTTTTGGTGGAATTTTATTCTCCTAGATCTGATGTTGACTTTTAGTATTTTAATTTCAGGAATTCTTGCATAATTAAGTATAAATACAAGGTTCTTTCACTCATATTCAGGATGTAGCATTCAAGAGAGTTCACAAGAGCATTTGAGCATTCACAAGAGCCTTCAAGAGCTTTCAAGGGAAGAATATAAATCATTTTAGAGCAGCCTTGAAGTGCCAATCATCATGCCAAGGATTCCACATATCATGTTTGTTAATGTGCTAACAATTGTGATGTAGGGTTTATGATTCAAGTAAGTGTTTCAAGCAAGATCAGCTTCATTCAAGCAAGATTCAAGAACCACATCCATTGCAGCCATTTCAAGCATATTTGAAGCACCTTAATGTTAGGTTTTGGTGAGTTGCAATATTGTTATTTTTTAATTCATCATTCTCCATTCATATTTGATTTGATTTCAAGGTTTAATTAGCAACAAGGGGTTTAACCAAGGCAAACCCCCATTCCTAACCCAACAACAATTTTCCCTCTTCTTGTGTGTGATTTGCAGGGCTAGGTTACATATTTTTCAAGAAGCAAAGCTAGAGAAAAGTTGTCAAATCCCTAAAGTTGTCAAAGTTGTGATCAAGCCTTGCGAAAGCTTGGAGAAGACCTATAGGTGGAAATTTGCAGTTTCGGATCTAGAAACCACTCAAAAAGAGTAGAGTAGACTAAGAGAAACCAAATCAGGTCCCAAACTTTTGAAAAAGTAGAAGTGGACTAATTCACCAAAAGTGGTGAATGAGTCCCACTATAGAGGCCTTACAAAGATTTTTATAGATTTGGATACCCTTTTGGCTAAAACCTATCTCTACACATTTTTCCAAAAACTGGACTAATTTTCCTAGCTTTGTGAATGAGTCCCAATCAACATCAACATTAGATTTTTTTAGTGATCCAAACCTCCATTTTTCCTTCTTCAGTCTCTTAGGTGCACACTTTTAGTTTCATAGCTTTCTATTGCATTTTTTTCATCTTTTTAAGTCATTTAGGGTTAGTTTTCATTCAATTAGGGTTTTGTTTTACAAATTGCATTCCATTGTCTTTTCCAAGTCTAAACTTGGTGGTGAACCCATCATTAGATATCATTCAGTCGCTAGGACAACCCTATTGCAATATTTCAATCTCCTTAGCATTGAGATCTTTGGCGTTATCTTGGAGTGGAGTGTCTTTGATAGTGAGTGTGAATACATTCATCATACCATTCCCACCATTATCAGAGGTTCCAGAAGGGAGGAATTTTGGGAAGAGTATTTGATACCTCAACAACAATAAAAATAATATAATAAATGCACACTCTATCTCAAAAAACATACCACTTTATATCATTTTTTAAGATTCTTATTGAATAAAGAAGCTATCTCAAAGATATCAACTTATAAATGTGTGAGATAAGAGGGATTCATTGCACATGAGTCTCTTCATTATCAAGAGATCACCAAGGAATGAACTATCCTTATCCACCTCAGCATGAAGGAATTGCGAAGGAAATAGGTATAAATTAGCTTTTATAGAAAACTACTTCAAATACTAAGAGAGTGAAACTTCTAGATTTCTGCCTCAGATGGAGGAGTTCTCGACCAAAGGATGGTAGCAAAGATTCAAGACTCCAACATGGTGTGTTGTCATCCAAAGGGTGTGTTGGTGTCCTAAGACACAAAAAGCTTGGGAACTTAAGTAGGAAGAATAAAGGTTCACTTCTTGACTCGGACCTAAGATATATTGAGCTAGATAGCCAAACAGAAAGAAAAACCTTGGAATAAAGTAGGAGAACTTGGAGAAAACTTTACCTTTAACCAGATGTTTGGGTCTTCTCTCCAAGATCCACTTTGTGACCTACACATAGAAGAACGAGGGGAAAAGGTTTTGGCTATATAGGGGTCTGCCCCCCATTTTGGTGTTCTAACCTCCATGACCAGCCAAGTTGGAGAGGAGTGTAAATGAAAAGGACAATGAGTATGGTGAAAGAAAAACCCACTTCAAGAGTAGAACTCGCACCACTAACTAGAAAATAAGCAAGTAGATATAAATGATCAAAGAAGAGAGAGAGAATTATCCACGGGTCTAGACCCTCTCTAGAGTGCATGGATGCACTATTGAGCACTTGCTTGAGAGCTACAACTTCTCGAAGGACCTCAGTCTGGCATGGCTTCGCTTGTGAAAGTGCTGCTATGAATAATGAATAGAACTTTAGAATCAAAGTGTAGAGAGAGCTTGATTGAATAGCTTGAACCCTCAAATGAGAGCCAAAGGGGGATTTTTGTTGCATGCAATGACAACAAAGAGCCATTACATCTGAATTTTGACTGCTAGGACATGTGTCAAGAGAGTCAAGATTTGAGATTCCCCATTTCAAACTCAAAAACTGTTGGGATGCTAGTGTGTCGCGCAAACATCCATGTGTCATACAGGCGTCGAAGGTCTAGATTTTTCAGAAATGTGTCGTTAGGCTTCTGTTGCTCTGCCACTAGTCTGCATGGAGTCAAAGTTGTGAAATTTTGACTCATGGGATTTTTGTCATTAATTGTTTAAGGTGTCATAAATGCTAGGAAAAAGTGCAAAAATGTGGAATTGCCCCTAGGTGCAATTCTGTGACATTACATTCTTCCCCCACTTTAGTGGTCTTGATTTTGAGAAAAATCAGCCACACTAAACTAGAGAAGAAAAATTTCACCCCAGGTTTGAATTTTATGAATTTATGTGCCAAGAAAAGGGTCCTCAAAAGCCATTGAGCTCAAGCTAGCCAGTACTAAAGGTGCCCCGAATAACCAAGCTCAACAAGCAGTGTCAAAGAGATTGTGAAAAATCACGCAAAACTTTAACCTGCAAAACTAAAATTTTAGGTCAGCTTCAAAAATTAGAAGCTACAACAGCGAGAAGAATGATCAAGAAAAATTCATTGATTCAAAAGAAAAATATGATCAAGAGGTGACTATATGCCCCCTCTTGTGTTTGCCACTAGCTAGATAGGGTAAATTTAGGAGAAATTAGGGAGCAAAAAACTCTAGGAAAAATTGTCCCAGGGGCATATATATACCTAGATGGGCCCCTAGAAGGATCATTTTCACTATTCACTGTGAGCAAATTGTTGACTTTTGTGAGAGAAAAGTTAGCAAAATGTTGAGGAGGAGGGAGTACTAGGCACCTAGACTGGATTAGCTAAGGGATGACATTGTCGAGGGTCACGAGGTGGACTAGGTAGGCCCCTAAACCTCATTATTCATGAATTTAAACATGTTTTTAGTGATTTTTTCTTCATCGAGCTGCGTGGGTGTCCATTTTGGGTGCTTTCATCCAAAATGTGCACTATTGTCTAGGTTCCACCTAATAGTCCCAATTCTGTACTAGCATCCCAAGGATGTGTTGGCGTCCTTGAGGCATCAATGGTAGACAAGGATGTATATGCGACACACACAAGTCTTAGTAAAAATTTGTTTTCAAATTGAGATTCTATGTTTTGACTTAGAATTTTTTCCATTTTTTCCAAGATTATCTTGAGATTCGCGATCATTCAGGCAAGTGAGCTTACTGACTAGTTCACAAGAAAAGGGACCACCTTAGTGCTAAGGAGGTCACACTTCTAGAGCAGGTCAGTCTCTGGCATGAATTCACCATGTCATAGGTGTGATATCATGAGAGGATGCTTACAGTGTTGATGGAGCGGTGGGATGCCACCACACCATCTTTCCAATTGTTGACTAAAGAGATGATGATCAAATGGGATGATGTATATCAGATCCTTGGACTTCCCATCTACGGATGGTGGGTAGCCATCAACAACACTCGATCGACATGGGAGCGGATGGAGGAGGTCGTAACTGCTTGGGATAGATGGACGACGGCAATGGCATGGGCCAAATTTACGCACACTAGTATGACTAGGTGTGGACCAGTGCACCACTACTGTACCAAGTTATGGCCATCACCATTGCATTTCAGATCACGATAGATGAGTGAGGCTCTCACCTACACGAGGGCCTCATCAACACCATTAGGGAGATGGTAGAGCATATGATAGTTTTTTCTTGGGGACATAGTATGCTAGCACACCTATACTAGGAGCTAGGCCGGTATGTCCAGTGTGAGTATCATAGTCTTGTAGTGTGCACACTTTTGTAGGTGTGGGATTTTTCCCACATCATGTGCATGAGGGCAGTCAATTTTCCACAGTGATGACCATATCACGTCCCCTTGGCCTACTGGTATGATATGACAGGTCAGTGGAGGAACGAACCCTTACAGTTTTGGCAGTTATAGTTTGACACACTTACACCTTGTATAGTTATAAAATTGCACCCTTTGCAATTTCACATACATTCTTGTATCCACTTTAGTGTCTACTCCCTTAGCATCTTGATTAGGCTCAGTTTAGCCCTTGCATCTACCTTTTTCCCTTCTCGGGATGCTCCAACACCCCTTTTTAGCAACTAGCCTTGTGTGTTAGCTTTGCATCGAACCTTATGCTTTTCCCATTCATGTCATTTTGTAGCATGACGTGTCTAGACACTAGCATGATGTGCGAACGTTCGCACACCATGCTAGTGTCCTACGATGTTTCAATGTTCAAACGATTATTTCCAAGCATGTTTTCCACTTGTCAGAAATTTTGGTTGGTGCTAACGGCTTGAGATTCCTTGTAATGGCTCGGGAAGCTTCTTTTTGCTCCTATTCTCTCCTTTTAATCCATTCTTTCAATCCATTTGTCTCTCCTTCCGTTCTAACTTGAACTCTCCTCTTCTTTCTCACTCTCTCTTCCTTGGACAACTCCATACAACTTGTTGTAGTAGCACTCTCACATCCTTTCCACACCCTTTGTAGTACTCTTGGCTCTTGCATCTCCATCTCCCTTATCTCATACTTGTGAGCATCTTGGGATTTCACATGTTCTCTACTTATTGCATCTACATAACATGATATGGGTTCTCCTCCTCGAATGGGAATTTCTTTTATCACCTCTTTTGTGATACAAGTTCTCCTCCTTGAGCGAGGATTGCTTTTATCACTCCTACTTGGTGGTGTGGGTTCTACTCTTGAAGCGATTTTTTCTTTCACCACACACTTTTTCCATTTCTATTCATTTCTCTATCTTTCTATCTGGCTATCCGTGGAGGTGGGAACACTAAAATGAGGGTTTGACTAAGGCAAGCCCCTATATAGCCCCAACAATTTCTCCATTTATTGTGCATGCAGGTATTGAAGACATTCTTATGCTGGAGGCTTCATCACTTGCGTGGTTGTAAGAACTTTCTTTCTCCTCTTTAACTTTATCATTTGTACATTATTTCATGTAAGTTCTGTTACATTTTGTTACTTTCTCACATTCCAAGATTTCTTAGCAATTACAGTAGAAGTAGCCACTAAGCTATTTTCTATGATAAACTTGCTTTCTGGTTTGTACAAGATGCTAGCATGCCTCGGGAATGCCAACGTGCCACATTATCATCTGTATCTCGCACTGACGCCCTTTGGCCAAGAGCTTATCAGATTTTCCAAAGAATCTTTATGACCTGCTCTTTCCAATTATAGAACTCTCATTGTTGTTCCTTGAGGTAGTTTAGGGTAGTTCACCCTATGAGGCTCTCTGAATGAAGAGAAATCATTAGTGGATCCCCCTTCTCTACACACCTAAGGTGGTGAGGTGGTGACCCCATCATTACTTCAGGTGGTTGGATGATGGCATACACCTGAGGAACCTACTATGGGACTGTTTTCTTGTGGTTTGCCATGATTATATCATCGTACCATACTAATAGAGTTAGGTCATGCAACAACATGGTTGTGTATAGATGATTCCTCCAAACATACCTACATATACTAGGACTTATAGTAGCATAGCCAGACCTAGGGATCACCCTTTCCCAACCATCACCAACTTTGTTCCCTTGGATGATGAAAATTTTGACCATGATCTACCTCCAATGGCAATGACAGATAATGCTAGGGCTGCTGCAGACTTTAGAGGGTGGTGGGATAGGCACCGTCCACATCTGGTATTCATTGAGGATTCCCCCAAAGGGGATCCAAGCCCATAGGAGGACGTGCCACCTCCACCTCCACAGGATAAATGGAGGGGGTTACAGTAGGTTGGTGAGGAGGAGGCACCATAGAGATCAAGGCAGTGGAGGAGTTCAGATCCCCCACCAGCTACCCCTATCTCATTAGTGCCACGAGCACCTACTATTGCAGCACTGGTGGCCTTGATGGCTCTGGGAGTGGCTATCAATGTCAGTGGTGTGGGTCCCAATGTCGCTCCTCACCTTGACCCCACATGGCAGCTAGGGGACCCAAGTATATCGAGCATGTTATTTCTATTTTATTACTTTTATTTTTTCTCTGTTTGTGATTATACACATATAAATGCCATGTGATACTAATTTCTCTATTTCCTTTTGTGGTTGCAAAGGATGCATAGGGATGGATTGGGCTAATGGCTTAGTGCATATTAGAGGTGGCCCCTGACATGCCTGTTTAGTGGATGATCCTTAAGGCTTACCCGCCAGAGTCAGTGGGGTGACATTCCCATGCCTTTAAGCCAGTAGCACATCTGAGGACCGCATATGAGGAGCAGGGTGTAGAGATTGTACAACTAACTACGGAGGTGATCACTGTCTAGGGGTAGCACGACCAGCTATCGAGGGAGTTGTGGATGATGCTTGTAGAGTGAGACATGGCAGTGATGAGGGCCAATTTTGTTGAGAAAGCATGTGATACCCTTCAAAGCTACCTTGATTACCTCGATAGGAAACCAACATCCGTGATCCTGAAATATTCTCAACAACTACAGCAAGAGTTAGTGTAGGCGTGGATTACTATATTCTCCTTGCAGGGAGAGATCAAGGGGATGCAGGTAGCTTTGTTCCCATTGCACTCCCATTGATCTAGGTCCATGACCACTATGCAGCCTTTCCCTAGATCACAACAGTAGTAGCCAGAGCTAGAGGGCTTTGAGAGCCACGCACTGCAACCCTAGGGTCTCTTCATTTTATATATTAGTTTTGCAGCTATATATATATTGTAGATCATTTGTATAGACATATATTCAGTAGCCACTCATTGTTGCAGTAGTGGACCGATACATGTACATGACATTTGATACACACATACATATATATATACATACTAGTTTTGACATCATGGCATTGTATATTTTGATTTGTCTGTTTCTTTACTTTGATGTATGTTGATGCTATAGATGTTATATGATTATATGTATGTATGTATACATTAGATGCTAATATTATTTAATCAACACACATGGTTTCATGTTAATTAAATACAATGATGATCTAATTTTCCATAAGGGATGTAATGTGATGCATGGATACATAGCCTAGCAAGACACATGTATGTATATTATACACACACACGCATGGTCATATCACAACACAAGAAATTTTCATAGTGTTAATGAATGATGTCAATGTACATATAGTGCTACAGCCCTTTTAAAGAGATAACACCACTCTTATGACATGTTCAACACTATGCATAGTATCTATGAAGATGCATTGCATTAACGAGCTCTTTTAGAGGCAATTCATCCATAGATGATTATCCATAGGCACCCAAACCATACATAGAGAAAACAATGTAAGGGCCTAACCAGTTAGGACTAAATTCCCCTCTTTGATCAGGTGATGCATTTACATTTTTGTGATTCTCACATAGAACTAGGTCTCCTAGCTTTAAGGTCCTGGGAAGAACATGTTGATTATATTGTTTTGATAACAATCATTGATAAGCCTTAAGATGGTCGAGGGCCTATAATCAATGCTCATTGAGCATCTCTAGCTGATGCAAATGATTAGCTCGATAAGTTTCATTGTTAATTAACCCTTTAAGGGAAACATGTAGAGACGCAATTTCCAGCTCCAAAGGCATGATAGCTTCAGTACCATACACAAGTTTGTATGGAATTATTGCCATCACTGTACGAATGCTTGTGCGATAAGCCCAAAAAGCATGCATTAATTGAATATGCCAATCCTTACCATGTTTATTAACTGTTTTATCAAGAATGAGCTCAAGAGTCTTGTTAGATGCTTTTGATTGATCATTAGATTGTGGATAGTATGGTATATAAAATCTATGTTGAATGTTAAATTTCTCTAAGAATTTCTTTACATCCTTGTTCTTGAATGGTGTACCATTGTTAGAGACAAGTGTAGTAGGCAACCCAAAATGAGAAATAATGTTGTTTAGAAGAAAGCTACAGATAGCTTTAGCATTTTTGGATTGGAGTGGAATAGCTTCGACCCATTTAATGAAGTAATCTATAGTGGTAATGATAAAATTATGTCCCTTAGAAGAAGGAGGTGATATTTTTCCAATAACATCCAATCCCCATTTTGCGAATGGCCAAGGAGAGGTTTGATTTTGTAACTCTTATGTAGGTGCATGAATAGGATGACTGTGTTGTTGACATTAAGGGCACTTTTTAACAAAATAAAAGGAATCTTGTTCCATCATTTTCCAATAGTACCCCATGTGTATCAATTTCCTTACCAGGGATTTACCTCCAAAGTTTCCACCTCTAGAGCCTGAATGGGCTTCTTTAAGGGTGGGGTATTTTTGCTATAGCGAGGCATCACAAAAGTAAGCCATTATAAGATTTTTGATAGAGAACATTAGATAAAATAATGTAATGTTGCCATTATAAGATTTTTGATAGAGAACATTAGATAAAATAATGTAATGTGATGAAAGCTTTCATATACGAGTGCGATCATTCTTTGTCACATCATCAGGAAAGTTTCCAATACTTAGGTAGCTATAGATACTAGAGAACCATTCTTCTGAGTCTATGTGAACACATAGAGGCTTTAGATTTAGGTTGATCAAGAACCATTGGGGTTCATAAGCCCTGAATCACAAAGTGGTATTCTTTTGTATCCTTCTCTAAAGGTAGAAAAGGAAGCAACGCTTTCCATGGCATCAACATGTCTATTCTCCCTTCTAGGGATGTTTTCTATCGTGAAAGAAGAAAACCAATTTAACAAGGACAAAGAAAGGTCCCAATATCGAGACAACTTATCTTCTTTGGCTTGATAGGTTCTCGTAGCCTGATACACAATAATCTCAAAATCACCTAGTATGCAGATATGCTTTATCTTAAGCGCAATCGCGACATGTAAGACAACAATGAGAGCTTTGTAGTCATCAATGTTGTTGGTGCAAGGAAAATCCAATCGAAAGGATAGATGAATCAGCTTACTTTTGGGGGATATCAAGAACACACACCTTTGGAACCAGTATAACACTTGGGTAAACCCACAAAAGTGGTTTGCAATTCCATTAAGGAAGGAAAAGTTGCAAAAACTGACCCCATGCAAAAAAAAATGGTTTTTGGGCGTTTGAATGAACTTTTGGTTCGAGCGAACCCATATGGGGTTTGATAGAACCCCCCTTTGAGCGAACCCATTTAATGTTGGGTCCCACATTTCCCAGAAAAATAAGAAAAAAAAATCTTTTGGAAAGGGGGTTCGAATGAACCCTGGTTCAAGCGAACCCCTAGGGGTTCGCTAGAACACCCCTTTTCCCCAATTCTCCCCCTTTGGCACCAAAAACTCAAGAATTTTTCCCTTTGAAGCTCAAGTTGAGGATGAAAATGGAGGAGACTTCATAGACCCAACTAGATAATGGTAGTCCTCGGAACGAGCTATCCAACAAATATAATTTTAATATGTTTTGGTTTTATTATGTATTTTTTTTAGTTTGATTAAACATAGGTTTTTCACCGAAAATCAAGCTCTCTATTTCACACATGTGGAAAAAATAGTAGATTATCAAAATAAAATTCTAAAAACTATGTACGGGCTAGGTATTGATGTTCTTGATCCAGTCAAAAAATAAAATTGAATTTCGATACATACAAAAAAAGTTATGTTGTATACAATTCACCTATGTTTGAATTGTAATTGGTTTGACTTCAAAACTTGATTAAGGAAAAAATATTCAATAAAACACTATGAAACCAAATGAAAGGGCTATATATCATAGTTACAAATCTAAATTCAAAAAAAATAGAATTTTATCCTTCATGGAAAAAACATTATGTTCTATATGGTGAGCTTCACTCCTTAAAAATGTTGCTTACTGAAAAAAACTAGTTTTTGAAGGAGATTGAAAAAGAAGTGCAATTTGATTCAAAAAAAATTGAAAAAAATATATTTAGAATCTATAAACAAAATCTCATAAATCACTAGTTTGCATCATCTTCAAATTCCTCATGGTTTAGCCACTATAGGTGCCCAAAAGTGAAGATTTAGTTAGAAAAAAATATTTCAATGTCCAGTTTGGCCAAAAATTGTAAACCAATATTGTGGGATCACCCGCCTCGATCCATCAAAATAAATTTTTCATTCAAGGTCATAATTAATCATAAGAATATTCTCATCAGGGAATAAATCCAACCCCGAGAAGGAACGAGATGAGGGAGCATTTGTCAATTGGTTGGAAACTACTTGACCCTTTATTGACTTCTGAGTTATGAACTTTATATTAAACTTAGATAGCAACATAACCCACTTCGCTAACCTCCCAACAAGGTCAGCACTAGAGAATAGATTATTTAAAAGGTTAGTCTTTACAATGACATGTGTTTTAGCATGGAGAAGGTAATGTCTTAAATTATGTGTAGCGAAGATAAGAGTGAGACATCGTTTCTCCATGGAGGAATAATGGGGTTTCATAATCAACTAGGACACTGCTAATGTAATAGACCTCTCTTTCTTTCTCGGCATCATCATACTAAGCCAGAAAAGTTGCCAGGGCATATGGTGATGCTACGAGGTAAAGAAAAAAGGGTCTATCTTGCATAGCCAGCATCAATATAGGTGGATTGGCCAAATAGACTTTGATTGATTCAAAATATTTCTGGCACTCTTCATCCCATATGAAGTGAACATCTTTCTTCAATAGATGGGTGAAAGGAAGCGTATAGTCAACCAATTGAGATATAAATCTATGAATCACTTGAATCTTCTCTTGTAAACATTATAGCTCAGTAATGTTCCTAGGTGGAGGCATGTTCACAATGAAATTAATTTTATTCATGTCGACTTTGATTCCATGGTAAGAAACTATAAATCCCAAAAGCTTGTCGACATCCACATTGAAGACGTAGTTATGGGGATTGAGTCTCATCTTATAGATTTGAAGCCTTTCAAATATAAGACAAAGGTTCTTCATGTGATCTTGGCAGGTTATTGATTTCACCAAGATGTCATCAACATAATCTTCTAAGATCTTATGAATAAAGTCATGAAATATCAGGGTCATCGCCCATTGGTAAGTTGCTCCTACATTCTTTAACCCAAAGGGCATGACCACATAACAAAAGGTACCCCAAGGGGTAGTGAAGATTGTCTTGTACTGATCTTTTGGATTAATACGGATCTGATTGTAACCTAAGAAGCCATCCATAAAATATAACAATGCATGCCCTACAATTGATTCCACAATCATATTTATATTAGGTAACGGAAAATAATCATTAAGAGAAGCCTTATTAAGATCATGAAAGTCAATGCATATGCGAATGCAACCACCGGGCTTACTAACAGCAATAATATTTGAAATCCAAGGGGACTAATCGATCAGACAGATAAATCCTAGTTTCAATAGCTTCTCTATCTTAGTCTTAACCATAATTGCTACCATAGTATTGACCTTTCAGATTTTTTGCTTAACTAGCTTGGCATCAGGACATAGGACGATATTATGAACCATTATAGACTCATCAATACCCAACATATGCTCGTATGTCCAAGCAAAGATATCAGAATGAGAGTGTAAGAGACCGGAATGTTCATCTACTTCTTATGAAGAGAGACACTTCCCAATCTTAATTACTTTTTTAGAAGACTTAGGATCCATAAAGATTTCAATAGTGTCTCCTTTAAGGAGAGAACTATGATCTTTGGGATGTGATATCAGAACTTCATTACCAATATTGGATAGAGGGTTCTCCTTGTCAATACTCAAGACAAATTCCTTGAAGTACGCTTGTTTATGTAGGTGATACGGGTACTGTGTCTTGTGATGAAAGGGAGGCAATGGGGAATAGGCACCTAGAAATTCCTCAAGTGCTTTATCTGAAGAGAAGACATACAAAGGGATTTTATTGGCCTACTCCCTATCCTTTATCAATTCGAGATCGATCAAACTTAGTGGTTCAGCTAAAATCACGTTAACACTCCACCAAGGTTTTTGTTTCAACTATTCAGTAGAGCATCCCAAACCTAGATGTCGCTTTCATGAATTAAACTAGATAGGGACTTGGATTCCTTGCTCGATATCCCCTAGGCCTTTTTCCCATATTCATGTCGAGAAGCGAGTTCATACCCAAATCCATAACAAGTTTGCAACACTTCAAGAGGTGGCAGCTCTACGTAGAGTGTTTCATTCCACCAATGAATGTTGAATGTTTGCACGGGAGTGCTCCCACCTTCTTTGCTAGGTTTGAAAACATTAACCTCCTTTGTATAAGTAGGATTACTCTCCGTAGTAGAGGAAGGAGTGGTTTCTTGTATAGGATCACACTCCTCTTCCTTAATGGGAGCATTGTCCATCTTTACATCAAAGGTACTTGGAAATTCTATACAAGAGGGGCTCGCCTTGTATTTTGTGATAAATAATTCAGATAATTCCAAGGAACCCCAATCATCACCAAGGAAGGCATTTGGTTTAGAAGAAGAAGGAGAAGATGGGGAAGACTTAGGATCCTTTGCTTTAGGTGGTTTGTCTTTAACAACACTCACTCTAGGGACAACCTCCATAGAGGGTATGGACGAGGAGCACACCATAGGATTAGCAATTAAGGATGGAATACAATTCTTCAGAGTGGATATGAATGAAGCATGACCGATGCCTACTAGCTCACAAAGGTGAACAACTTTTGGGTCAGCTTTAACTATGTCCATCTAATTATTTGTAACAAATTTTAAGGATCGGTGTAAAGTAGATGTTACAGTGCCCATAGCATGGATCTAGGGTCTCCCCAAGAGAAGGTTATAAGACAAGGGACCACGTATCACATAAACCAACATAGGTAAGGTAACGAGACCTAGTTGCAAAGGAAATATTATCATGCCTAGAGCTTGAGGCCAATGTTATCAAACCCATGGATGTACAAGGAAGAAATCGTTAGAGAAGATGAATCAACTTTAATCTTAGGTAATAGTCAATACTAAAAACATTGAGAGCTGAATTAATTTCAATAAGAGTATGCCTAATACTAATATTATTAACATTAATTATAATCATCAAAGGATTTGCTTGCTTTTGCTCATTCAAAGGTGGGATTTCTTGCGGGTGGAACATGATATTTGGTGAATATGCTCGAATATGAGCCAACAATGCATTAACATCTGTAGGCCTAGTGGAGGTAGGCAAGAGAATCTTTTGCAAGGCTTCCTGAAGCATTTCCTGATAAATCGGAGTGCTTTGAAGCAAGTCCCAGAGTGAGATCTTAGTCGGAGTAATGTTGAGTTTCTCGACAAGATCATAATCACCCAGTGCTTTGATTGAAAGTTTAGGTGTTGAAGGAAGGCTTGGTTGAGAAGGAAGTAAAGAAGTAGGAACTTAAGTGGGTTGAGATCTAGGAACAGGGGGTTGTTGATCCAAGTTATATTTTTTTCTTCTTGTGTGATATGTGTGTTTGATAGCATTATAGGAAGTGGAATATGTAGCCTTTATAAACCTTGAGTATAAGTCTAATGAATCACTACAACATGAAATCCCATAGATAGAACAATCCTCCCTAGAAGGAGGGTCAACCAGGGTCACGTAAATTATAGGTTTCTTAGGGCTCAGAGGAGCCACAGAAACTATGACCACATTCATTGACTTTTCGACTTGTAGAGAGGAAGTTTTCTCAAGAGATTTATAGATAGTGAGTGGAACTTCTAAGAAGCTATCTAGACCGTCATCCAACATATCAAACTATTCCTTAAAAAAGATGTTTTCATAAACATGGAAACATTATAGAAATAGATCCGACATGGTTCACGTTGGGTTCACCAAAATGTGAGATAAGAGGGATTCACTACACACAGGTCTCTTCATTCTCACTAGATCACCAAGGAATGAACTACCCTTATCCACCTTAGCATGAAGGAATTGCGAAGGAAATAGGTATACATTAGCTTTTATAGAAAACTACTTCATATACCAAGAGAGTGAAACCTCTAGATTTCTACCTCGGACGAAGGAGCTCTCAGCCAAATGATGGTAGCACAAATTCAGGACTCCAACATGGCATGTTATCATCCAAAGGGTGTGCTTTCATCCTAAGACACAAAAAGCTCAGGAACTTAAGCAGGCAGAATAAATTTTCACTTCTTGACTCAGGCCTAAGATATATTGAGCTAGATAACCAAAGAGAAAGTAGAACCTTGGAATAAAGTACAAGGAGAACTTGGAGAAAACTTTACCTTTAACTGGACGTTCAAGTCTTCGCTCCAAGCTCGCTTTGCGACCTACACACAAAATAATGAGGGGAAAATGTCGATTGGTGCTTCCACCTCCATGGACAGCCAAGTTGGAGAGGAGTGTAAACAAAAAGGACAATACGTATGGTGAAAGGAAAACCCGCTTCAGGAGTAGAACCCGCACCATTAAGTAGAAAATAAACAAGTAGATAGAAGTTAGAAAAGAAGAGAGATAGTGTTACCCATGGGCCTAGACCCCTCTAGAGTGCACAGACGCATCATTGAAAACTTGTTTGAGAGATGCAACTTCTTGAAGGACCTCAGTCCAGCATGGATTCACTTGTGAAAGTGTTGCTATGAAGAATGAAGAGAACTTCAGAATGAAAGTGTAGAGAGAGCTTGATTGAATGGCTTGAACCCCCAAATGAGAGCCAAAGGGGGCGATTTGTGGCATGAAAGGGTGACAAAGAGTCGTTGCATCCGAATTTTGATTGCTAAGACACATGTCGAGAGAGTCAAGATTCGAGATTCCCCATTTCAAACTCAGAAAACCACCAGGACACTAGTGTGCCACACAAACATCCAAGCGTCGCATAGGTGTCCAAGGCCTAGATTTTTGGGAAATGTGTCATTAGGCATTTTTTGCTTAGCTACTAGTTTGCATGGAGTCAAAGTTTCAAATTTCCAACTCATGGGATTTTTGTCATTAATTCACTAAGGTGTCATAAATGCTAGGAAAAAGTATGAAAATGTGGGATTTCCACTAGGTGCAATTTTGAAACATTACACAATCTATATATAAAATAATATAATAATATAAATTTATTTTAATTACTTAAAAAATATTTTAAATTAGCTTATAAAAATACATATAATTTATGAAACTTCACATATAAACAAGTATAATAATATTAATCTTATCTATAAAATATATAGAACTAGCAATCGCAGTTTGGTGTATAATGGGTACACTGAAGATGGGTGGAAGGTAAATTAGGGAAAACATTTGTCTATTTTTTGCATACATTTGTGCAGTATACATGAGTTCAATTGGTATTCCATTTAGAAAATGATGTTGTTTGTGCAACAAAGGTCTCAAATTTCAATGGAAAAGTGACAACTTCAAATCAACTATGCATCCACTTACAATGATCTAGACACAACTAAAACAAAACCTCTAAATTAGGAAGATAATCAAGCTCCATTACCAATAGGATCATGTTATGCTTCAAATAGGGAGAGAGGGAAAGAGAGGGAGAGATAGGCATGGAAAGAGGGAGAGATATAGGGGGGGGAGCAAGAGAGAGAGACAAAGTGGTAAAGAAATAGAGATAGAGATGGAAATGAAAATGGAAATGGATATGGAGATGGAGGAGAGAGATATGGAGAGGAGAGGGAGATAAATAGAGAGATAGGGAAGAGGGATAGCTAGATATAGAAGACGCTAATATATAGAGAGGGAGAGAAAGTGAGAGAGAGAGAGAGGGAGAGAATGTGAGAGGGAGAGATAGAAATACAAAGATATAGGGAGTGATATAGAAGAGGTAGAGATAGAAAGATATAGGGATAGAGAGACTGATGAAAGAAGAAATATGGAGATAGATTATAAGATAGAGATAGAGGGACAAATGAAAGAAGAAATATGGAGAGATAGAGATACAAAGGTAAATAGATAGAGGTAGAGATAAGGAAGGAGAAACAAGGAGTGTATGTGTGTATGCATAAGAGAGAGAGGGTGATAGTTATGTATAAATATATAGAGAGGGTAGGAGAGGAAGGAGAAAAATAGAGTAGATATAAGAGAGAAGTATAAAGATATAGAAATAGGGAATGATAGGGAGAGAGGGGGAGAGAGGGAGAGATAGGGATAGAAAGGATATATGGAAAGATAGATACAATTGGGAAAGATAGAGGGGGTGAGATGTAGAGAGCCAAAGAAAAAGATAGAGAGACAAATATATAGAGGGAGAGGTGGATGGAGGGACAAAGATGGAGAGGTATAAATAGAGACAAAAAGAGGGAGACAATGCAAGAGGTGGAGTTAGAGAGAGCAAGATAAAGATATAGGAAGTGATATATAGAGAGAGGTGGAGAGGGATATAGAGAGTAGGATAGATGAAGGGAGAGATTGATTGAATAAGTGAGAGAGATAGAGATAATTAGATATAAAGAGTGAGGGATATGGAGAGATGGGAAGATAGAGATAGAGGGGGGAAAGTGAGAGATAAAGGAGGTGATGGAGATAAGTAAAGAGATAGAGAGGGAGAGAGAGATAGATGGCGAAGAGGCAGATATAGGGAGGAAAAAATAGGGAGTTTGTGTGTGAGAGAATGAGAAATATATAGAGATAAATATAGCTTGAAGGGAGAAATAGGGAGTGTTTGTGTGAGTGAGAGAGATATTGAGATAGAGGTAGATAGGGATATATATAAGGATCGAGAGAGTGAGAGAATAGAGAGAGGATAGAGGAGAAGTAGATAGATATAGAAATAGAGAGTGATAGGGAGAGAGAGAGAGAGAGAGAGAGAGAGAGAGAGAGAGAGAGAGATATGCATTAGGAAAGATATAGGGGAAAGAGAGAGAGGTAAGGAGATAGAGATAGGGGAGAGATAGAAAGGAAGATAGAGATAGAGATGGATATGGATATGGAGAGAGAGGGAGAGAGAAATAGAGATATAAAGAGGGGGAGACAAAGAGAGGGATATCTATGGAGGTATAGAAAGATATAGGAAATTATATATGGAGAGAGGTATATAGAAAAGGTGATATATATATAGAGATAAAGGTACAAATATAGAGATATGTATAGAGATATATAGGGAGAGAAAGAAAGAGGTGTCTTTATATCTATATCTCCCTATCTATCTCTATGTTTCTCATTATCTCTTGATCTCTCTCTTCCTCTTTCTACCCTATTTCTATCTATTATTTTCTTCCCTTCTCTCTACATCTATCTATGTTTCTCTATTTTCCTCTCTATCTATTTCCCTCTCCCTATCTCTCTCTCTCCCTTACTCTCTTTTTCTATCCCCATTTATCTCCCCACTCTCTCCCCCTTTCCCTCTTTATCTCTCTACCTCTCTATATATTTTTTTATCTCATATTTCTCTTTATTTCTCTATTTTTGTATCTCCCTCTTTATTTCACTATATCTATCTATGTTTGTCCTCTTCTCTCTTTTCCTCTTGCTCTTTATTTATCTCTCTTATTTTCTCTTTCTATTTGTCTCTATGTCTTTATTCCTCTATATATCTACCTCTACCTCCATATCTCTATCTCTCTTTATATTTCTCTATATTTATTTGTCTCCCTCTCTATCTCTCTATTTCAGTTTCTCTCTATCTCTCTATCTATTTTCTCTCTTCTCTCATTTTGTATCGTCCTCTCCCTCTCTCTATCCCTCCATTTCTATCTTTGTTTCTATCTATCTTGTTGGTGTAATTAATTATCTAATTACACTTTATTAAGTTTAATTAGGTTTTTCTTAGGTAATAATTAGTTTACTTAATTAATAAGTAAGCTTTATTTAGCTGAGTTGTTTTAGGTCAACGTTAGGGTTGCATACATTGTTTTTATAAAGCAAATCATCTCTTGTAATATCTTAATTCTGAATATATCAATTTGCACATCTTTATGCAAAGCTCTTTCTTTTTTATTGTTTTTCTCTTCTGTGGAATGCCTTTTGGTTTGCATGTCTGATCTTGGTTTCTAACATGGTATAAGAGCCTTGACATGCAACCCCTTCTCAAATTTTGGAGAAAATCATTGTAGAGTTCATTCAAGGTTCCTCAAGGATTTCATGCCTTGAGCCTATCTATGTGGAATTTTGGATCAGATCGAACATTTCCATTGGATTCAGAGTGCTGGAAAAAGTCAAGATTGACTTTTATTTTTCAGATTTTGGTCATCGCTTGCCAGATCAGTGAGGGTTTCAAGTTCGGTGTTTTTTTGGAAGCTCTGGAGGTAGCCTATTTTTCAGAGCATTTTGGAGCAAAATGGACACTACCATCGCGTTCGCAATGCCCCAAAACCCTAAGATTGCCCTTCATTTCGTCGATTTTGGAGCAGTTAGTTTTGAGGGAAAAAAAAATGCCAAGGAGGATGTACGGCCTCCCCAGTACGCACTCTGAGGTAGAAAAATGAGAAAAAAATCAAAAAAATTAACAAAACGCGTGGTCTTTTGAAATTCTTCAGCACTGCTAGAAGAAATGGTGGGCACCGCCGCCTCGCCACCCAGCGGCGGCCCTAGGCAGCGCCACCCCTTCACCCAGCCGAAGCACCACTAACCATTTCAACCTCCACAGGGCTAGTCAGACCCGCCGTGGTCACATGGGGGACCAGGCCCCTCGTGCCCAGCCCCCGACCACTTTAGCCCTGAGCCTTGGTCATATTGCCGACCAGGGGCCGAATATCTTTATGCAGGGGGGCATTTTTTTGCAGCGACGACCAGATGGCCGTCAAATTTATGCTCAGGAAATGCTAACGTCAGCATGACGTCATTGGTCGTATGGCCCTCTTTGCCCCCTCATAACCCCAATTTTCCCTAAAGGAGCAGTTTGTTTCTTTTTGGCATAACTTGAGCATACGGTATCGAAATTGGGCAAACGAGATATTGTCGAAAAGCTGGTTCCAAGAAATTTCCAGTGGTGTAGTTTAGTTTTTAGTATTTTTCTATTTTACTACATTTATTGCTGTTTGAAGTCAGATGTTCATTTATCGCTTTCGAGCTCATAAATTTTTGCCGCAATCTTCGATTTTCGCTATCTTTGCGGTGTTGGAAAGGTATTGAGGAGTTCTATATTTATGTCCATGCACTTTTTTCTTTATCTGTCCCAAGTTTATCATTATTCCAGATTTGGCCCGATGGGTGTTTTGGAGATTACTTGGATATTTTGGCAGTTGGGTAGGTGCAACTTGAATCTTTTTACTTCATTTTAGTATCATGTCATTTATTTTATCTACTATTGCTTCATAGATTCCAGGGTTGTTCCCATTTGGAATTTTCAAGTGTTTGTGGCATCATGTTTGTTGTTGCATTATTATGATTCCGATATGGTTTCTTGTAAATAGAAGTATCTTTCCTTGCTTGCCAGATTTCAATTCTAGTGTTACTCCACAGTGTTCTTCCAGTGCTTCTTCACAACAGGTCATCTCATTGAGGGGGGGGTTGTTCCACTGGGTTTTCTCCTCTTTCTCTCAGTCTTTCATTGCATTTGTGCATGGGTACCTGATCAGGCTTTGTTGTTGGGACCCATTAATGCTTTATTGCATTCATCTTATTTTTAGGTGGATGATTTTTTAGTCTCCCTAAAGTTGCACTTAAGGGAGGCTGTTGGTGTAATTAATTATCTAATTACACTTTATTAAGTTTACTTAGGTTTTTCTTAAAGGTAATAATTAGTTTACTTAATTAATAAGTAAGCTTTATTTAGTTGAGTTGTTTTAGGTCAAAATTAGGGTTGCATACATTCCTTTTATAAATAAAATCATCTCTTGTAATATCTTAATTCTAAATATATCAATTTGCACATCTTCATGCAAAGCTCTTGCTTTTTATTGTTTTTCTCTTCTGTGGAAGGCCTTTTGGTTTGCATGTCTGATCTTGGTTTCTAACATATCTAACTCTCTTTACCTCTCTCTCTCTTTGTCTATCTATATCTCTCTTCCTTTGTCTCATTTGCTTCCCCTCTCTTTCTCTCTTCTTTTCTTTATATTTTTTCTCTATTTTCCTCCATATCTTATCTCCATCTCCATCTCCCTCTCCCTTATCTCTTTTTCTCTCTATTTGTTTTCCTCCTTAAGTGTGCAATGGGTACACTAAAGAGTTTATAAAGGTGAATTATCATATCCTTAATCAAATGATAGACTATCATAAGCATAAATCCCTAAGGACATGTGCTATCCTTAGATTGTTGGCATGAAATGACTAATCAAAAGTTATCTTCTCTCCCACACACACTTTATAACTTTTAATTTAGATTTTAAATTTTGAAATTTATTTTATTATATAAATTAAAATAAAAATTCAAAATAGAATTATTATACAGTAATTAAAGTTTAATAAGAAAAATAATTATAAATTATATTAATTATAATATTTTTAATTATTATTTGTAATTTAATAAAAAGACATAAATAATAAAAATGAATTTCAAACTTAAATAAATATAAATAAAAAATTAAAATAGAATAAACTAAATGCAAAGTCAAAATATATCAAAATCCAAATATTAATAAATATAATAATTTTCAAAAATTAACAATGAATAATAAAAAATTTAAGTTAACAAGTGATTAAATTAAAAAAAAAAACCAAAATTTTAATTTATTAGAATTAAAATATTAATAAAATATGTATGGAAAAAGGATAATTAATATATTACAAAAAATATTAACATTAATTGAAAGATAAACTCAATTAACAAATAAAAAAAATATTATAATTTATCAAATTAACCATAAATATAGTTAAATTATCAAATAAGTTAAAAATTTTAAAAATGAAAATGATACTTCAAATAAATATTAAAAATAAAAATAAACCATGTTATCATTGTTAAAGATAGAATTATAAATTCTACATTAAAAATTACAAGTAACATCAAACTTAAAAAGTTAAAAATTAATGAAGGTGAAAAGTCAATTATAAATTATTATTTTTAATATTGAAAAAATAAATATATTTATTAAAAACTTATTACATATATAAAACAAGAGTTGCAGAGGAGTGAAGTTCCTCCAAAAATGTTCAATCAATATTGGATTGGCCTACAAAGTGGGTATGTATAGGATTATGATGGGCCAAATAGTGACGATATGATGGATATGTGTAGGGTATGTGGCTGACAACTTTTTTTTACCCAAAATTGATGAAACGAAAAGGGTTTTTAAAGGAGATTCTCAGCTTTCCACTAATATAAATTATGCTTTACTTTGAATTTAATAAATAATTATTATTCATTTTCTATTTCAATTACGACTAAAGTCCTAATTGATAGGCTGATTGAAAAATGTCTATAGCTTTCAAACGGTATCACATTTTTTGAATCTAAAACATGTGTCACATTCTATGCTTTGCATGCTATAGCATTAAAAAAAAGAATTGAATTTCATGAATTTTTTACCAAGTTAAGGTGGTCAGCGAGTTTTTCTTTTTTTTAAAAGTTGTAATAAAACAATCATAATTAATTATTCACTTGGAAAAAAATTACAAGAAAATATACATCACATCGGGACGTGAGTCCTCTACTTATATCTAAAATCTTATAAAACAATGTTATCATTTTATTGTGGTTAGGGTGGTTAGACAGACACCTACTTCTTATTTTTTCCCTGAAATTTAAGTAGTACTGCATTGAAATTTCAAATTTTCACCAAATAGATTTTTTTAAAAATAAACCTAGTAGTTTAGAAACTACATTCAATTTTCTACAGATTCTATTCTTACATATTTTTGAAAAAATATAGATAACTTATTCAAATTTTTAAGTCAAGTTGTCTAACTCTGATTTTTCTGAATTTTTCACCACTTAAGGGCTTATTTTTTCCATGATGATCTTGCACATACCCAAGTACAAATAAAGAATTTATACCTTGCATTTCTAACCGTCCAATATTTAAAAGATGGAAGCCATCAACATCTTTTTCTATGCTAATAGCATTCAAAACCTTCTCCTCATTGATATGTTTTTCAAAATTTCAATGAAATTTATGATAAGTAACCAAATTAATATATAGAAAACCAACTATCAGTAATCACAATAGGAGAGAAATAATAAATTTTATTCTTGTTTGCAAAAGGCAAGTGTAGAAGGTACTAAGTCTCACTCGTAATTAGCATGGTGAATTTTTTTAGATTTTATTTGTAAATTTATCTTTTCTATTCCCCCATATCTCCACTTGTATCATTTCATCTCCCCCCCCCAATAAACCTCTATCTCATCATTAAAACCATAGACGTGTTGGGTTCATTTTCCTATGCATGAATTTATAGTAAATCATGAAGGAAAATATGGATAATTATAAAGAGGAAAGGTTTCTAGCCATTTACAAATAATAAGCTGATGGAAAAAATATATATTATATATATATATGACTATAAATAATAAATTAAATAAGAAAAAAAGGGGGGAAACAAGAAAATAATTCCCCATGAAATCTATATGATGATTCCTGCAAATCTTGCTATAGATTGGGTCAAGCATGGAAATAACTATGATCTACTAACAAAAATACTTATACCTGTAAGCCAAAATCACCATCCATTCATCTATCCTTGTGCATCCTATGAAAAGGGTCAACACTCTCTAAAATGCAAGTTTGGTATTCTTAAGCAGCAGTGTTGTGAATCCTCAATGGTAACATTGCCAGAATGGGGGTAAAGTTAAAAGATAAAAAAGAATATCAAACAACAAAATAAATAGCAAATGTGTCCGTTCAAATTGCCCCTGTTACCATCACTACAAACATAACCAAAGGAAATTATTTCGAATAAGGAGTGAAAAAAAAATTGTAACACAATCCTATCCAACACCATCTTTAGGCCTGTGAATCACCATGTGCAAAGAGTAGGCACTCAAATGAAACACCAAACTTGTGGTCGAGTTGTTTAGGGTGATGCCCAGGCACTAGGTACATTGCAAACAAAACATTATGCAAAGCATCATCAAACACATAAGTGTTATCTCCATGAGGTTCACCCTATTCTTAGACTAGAGTGCAAACCAAAGAAATGGAATTGTAAAAAGAAGGGACACATAAACCATTGAAACAAATATATATATCTATAGGTACCCTGTAATATTGATCTACCATTGCCAATCCCCCATTAAATGTAGTGAAGTCGATCTCCTGCAAACAACAAATTAGTATTGAGTCCCTCAGTAGTCCTGACACAAAACCTACCTCCCAACCCAGCCACCACCCTATCTCCATCATCACCCCTCATTTCCCTATTCATAGCAATTAGCTTTGGTAATTCTGGAGTAGAAATTAGGGTGAAATGAGGAGGCTTTAGGGTTTAATGCCTCGGGCCTACATAATAGAAGGACCCGAAGAAAAGAACTGACTACCACAAAAAATATGAGTGGAGATGAATACCTCTCACATGAATAAACCAAAATAAACCATATTCTCTCCCCACTCACACATATTGTAGCTGAAATGTAAATGGTTCCAATTTTTTTGACCATGTTCACTCTAGCAAGACATGCCATTTTCATCTACCTTTTTCATCTCCTGCTATGATCACCATTCTAATAATGGAACCATATAAATCACCCTTATTGCTCAAAATTTTTCTACCAATTATATTGTAGAAAATTAATTTGAGATATATGTTTAACAATATGCAAATATTTGTCAAATAAGAAAAAAAGTTCAATGTTGATTTGTTAAAAACAATTTTTTTATCAACTAGTTAAGAAATAGGCCTCCGCTATAGTTCCCTTAGCAGGAACTAAAAATAGATTTAGTAGTTGGATTATTGATATGGTAAAATAATTATGATTTTGAATTTTTGAGATTCAATTATTATTTGGTTAAAATAGTTAATTTAGATTAAATAAAAGATTTTACGTACAATTGTTACTTAGCTTAATAGTTAAATTAAATGGATTTTTATATAGAATACTTAAAAATTAGTTGGATAAAATGTGTGTTGGATTAAAAAATAGTAGATATTTATGGTATTTATTATCAAATTTTTATTTAGATTTAATTTTAAAAATAATAGATTTAATTTTAAAAAATATAGATTTAATAATTATGATTTTGAATTTTTGAGATTCAATTACTATTTTCTATTTGGTTAAAATAGTTAAATTGGGTTAAATAAAAATTTTGACATACAATTGCTACTTAGCTTAATAGTTAAATTAAATGAAGTTTTTATATAGAATAATTAACAATTTCTAATTTTAACTTTGCCATAATTTTAACTAAGAAGTGGCTAAAAAATGTCTCAAAAAAACCCAAAAAAATTGTAAAATAAAAATATTATTTGCAATTCCGTAAAATCTGCCTTTATGGCCTAAATTTTTTTAGCCAATGATATTCAAGAAAAATAATTGTTTAAATTAAAAAAGTTAAAAAACATGCATTTAACATTAGAAAAAACTTCAAATATAATGTATAAAAGAAAATAATTAATTTTGATTGGTTGAAGTTCAAAACATTAATAACTAGTTAGGATATGGTGCATATAATTCCATGGAGGAACTAATAATTATTAAAACAAAATTTAAATTTAAATTTAAATTTAAAAAGATTTGAACATGTAATTTATTATTGTTTATATATTATATTTATTATAAAAAATCTAAAAATCTAAATAAAAAATTTTAAAGAAAAAAATGTATTCTTATCTTAAATTAAGATTGGATAAGAATGTAGTTTTTTTTAATTATATATTATATCTTTTAATATTTTAAAAATTCTGATGGTTAAGATCATTTCAATTGTCTTATATCTTTTTCTTGTCACTACCAACCATTGATTTTCAGAAACAGATCATCCACTTCATAACCCTTCGATTAATTAAGTCGAAAGACGTTCCACTAAAGCAATATTTTTGTTGTGTACATAAAAAACTTTTGATGGCGGTAAACGACAACCATTCTGGTGTCATTCCAAAGCTTTCTGTCTCAGGGCTTTCATGGAGCACATCGCATCAATTAGAGGTTTACAAACGCCACGTCTTTTGACCAACTACGCTTCTCTTTGGATTTCAAGAGACAAAATTGGCGTGAGACGAAATCAGTCTGTACTTACAATGACCACACGCATTAAATCAATTCACTCTCCATATGCTCCCATTTCTTGGAGCTGCCTATCCAGCCCCCAAAACGATATGGAGTATCCGATGCCCCATGCATTGGCATACATGACCGTCCGTGCGCAATTCAGTGCAGCAGCCGTATTTGTCAGAGCTTTTTTAACCGTGTCCTTGTTTTATAATTATATTTTTATATGTTATATTATATATAGTTTTTTTTATTATAAATATAATAATCTATAATTATGATTAAATTATATTTATATGTATTTATTATAAATACTAAATGAAAAGTATAATAAATAAATGACATAAATATTTATATTATATATTATATAATTTTTAATTATTAATTAATTTAGGATGAAAACATATATAGTATATTTTAATAGTAAATAATATTAAAATTATATATTAATTAATATTAATATATATATTTAATATTTTAAATATATATATATATTATAAAATGTATTATATTAATATATGTACATTTTTATATAGTAAACATTTTTTTTTTTATAAGAGTTGTTTCTGGATTATAACTGTGTCAATTTTTTGTATCAATGTTTTGGATCATACTCCATGATCCATCATCAGGAAGATATGCAAGCACAAAAGAGAGATATATGTATTATTATATAATATTATATATTTGTTTTGTTATACATTAATATACATAAATATAAATTTTTAATATCTATATTTATTGTATATGTTTCCATCATAAATTAATTAATAAATTTAAAGAACATATAATATTTTTTAATATATATATTTAAAATATTATCTAATTATAATATAATATAAATATTTTAATTATAATATATATTTTTACAAAACGTATTATATTAATATATAATACTATATAGTAAATATATATATTTTTAACATTAATAATATTATATAACTAGATCATATGATTAAATATATTAATAATAAAATATTAAATAAAAATGAAATAATATATAAAAATATTAAATCTATATAATTATTATGAATAATAAATTAATAATTAAATATAATATTTAAATAGTAAATTATAATATAAATATATTATACTATAATATAATATAATTTTGGAGTTAACTTTAATTAAAATAATAATTAAATAATAAAATATATATTCTAATATTTAATATTAACTATAATATATTATATTACAATAGATTTTTTATATAATATATAAACATTACAATATAACATTAATAATAACAACAACAATAACAATAATAATAATTATTATTATTATTAAGAAAAAGTCCATAT